>JBBBDQ010001574.1:827500-915000 GCA_037127315.1 Ascarosepion bandense
ATAATGAACTGATACGTGTTGTAGTTTTCTTTTTATAGTACTAGTCCCGATACTGTTTGATCAGACCTCGTATCATTATGACTGAACGCTGTTAATCCATCAGACAATTTAAGAAACTTTTGACTCTAATATGATTAAATATGGAATTTAACTAGAATATAATATAAGGTTATAAATCTTCACAAGAAATTATTTGGTAACTGAGTATTGATGATATGAATTTATATGAAGTTAAGATTTTATTTAAAATATACTAGCGGTTACGTGTGTTAGTCAAAAAATAGGATCCTATACAACTACAATAAATGTATAAATACGTATTTGAAGAGTTGAGTCCAAAATGTTCCCCTGTTAATTTTTCTAAACATCATATCCCTTCAAAATTTGTCTATATTTTTCCTCAAAAATACAAGCGTTGCTTTGACTTGACCCGGAATTTTGTTAGTTCAGTACCTGGCTACAGTAATAGTGAACAAAAATTAAGAAAGTTGAGTTAAAGGCAGATAACTAAGACATCCGGAAGTGGCATGACACACGAAACAAAAACAATTCACCCCAGTGATTTAAATAAAGAGTTGAGAACGAAAGTCGGAACGTACAACGGCCGAAACGCCGTGAAGATGTCATAAGATGTGGAAAACAGTCCAAATAAAGTAAATAATCATATCTCGTCTGTAGTTGATCATGGCTCTCTATGCGTTCCTTTTTTATTATTTGTTAATTACCATAACTTCTTTAGGAATATAGTGAAACGTTTTTCCTTTGTCTATTGTAGAGTTTTAATTTCAAAGTTCTTCTTGAGAAGGTTACCATCCAACGCTAGAGTTCGTAGTCTGCCATGCTATTTAGCCCATAGCTTAATCAACTCATTTAGCTTATCGCTTATACACGTAATATTTTGTAAAACGTGTTTTAATTTCATTTGGGAATGGGTCAGTGTTTCATAGGGGAATTTTGTATAACGAGAGTGTATATAGAAATAAAAGAAATTATGTAAACTCTTTGGAAAGGGATTGTGAGTCATTTTAAGGTTGTTGTTTTTTTCGCTTCAAAATGGTTATCATTTTGATTTTCTTCGAACCAACGAAACATGAATTTTGCAAAATTGCGTTTCGTTTTTAATGTTTCTCTTAATATTTATTCGCTGGTATCAACATGAAGCCACCACTTTGGATATTTCATTAATAATACGACGACGATCTTCATTGCCTGCCGATTATTCCCCTTCAAATCTTGGTACAAGTACAAAAGATTATTTGTACCTTGTGGTGCAGGGGATATCGGCTCGGAACGAAAACTTGGAAACCCGAGTTCGAATTCTATTTACTCGCAAATAATTCTGGGAAAGGTATTAATCCATCTCTTCTCCATCCAGCAATGGGTTAAGTAAGATTGTGTTTTATAGCCTTGGTTAGCAATCAGTCTACAGCAAGTAATGGCAACCTACCGCGGGAAAATTCTTCTGTCCAGTCAGTCATGATTCTTTTGAGACACGATCGCCCAAGCGTGCATCACTATGGCACCTGATTGATTGATAAGCCAATGGAACGTTAATTTTGCAGAATCGCGTTTTAATCTCAAATCTCCCAGACGAAGCAATCACTTTCAGATATTTCATCAACGACGATCTTTATTACTTGTACGCCGAATTGTTTTTAAGGTTTTCATTAAAATGGTGAGATCAAGATTGGTATTCAGTTGGCATTTTGTAATATATTGACTGGCAAAAATATGACTGACAAAAATATATTTCGGCCGTGGATGGTGGTGGCGGCGGGGCGCAACTTCAAAGACAAAAAACAAAGGCTTGAAATGCGACAGCCGACAAAGATATAATTGACATCAAAGACAGAAAGCACACGCGATAACCGGCTTGAAAGCCGATAGTATGCAAAAAAGATTGACAGATGTATCTGGCCTCAGATGACGTCAGTCAAGCGAAAACCCGAAAAATTAAAAATGCGTAAAGATTTTCGGTTGTATAAGTCTGGGATTTCTGGCCGAAAACAGAACTTAAGAAGTCAGGGCACTTCACACAAACACACACAGAGAGAGAGAGAGAGAGAGAGAGAGAGAGAGAGAGAGAGAGAGAATAGAGAACTCACGCTGGTTACCGATTCCCCGAGAGCTCCTGCGTGTATTCGATATCTCTCCAGGTGCCCATTGCTCCACATCAGTGTCACCTTCGTTGATGACAAGATGATCTTTGGTAGCCAGGTAATATACAACATAAACGATTTAGTGCGCAATGACTTGCTGTGTTTTTTAGCTTTTTTTTTAAACATAGATTGATAACTAACCTGATTACCATCTGTGAGGACGCTGGACGACCGGGATAAGAAACGATATTAAGGAAAGATCCAGTCAGTCATGTCTCTTTCGAGACATGATCGCCCAAGCGTGTATCACGTATGGCACTTAACTAAGTGACTTTTAGTTTTATATTGTGTGTACTCTGCTCTTGTGCTTAGCAGCTAAGTGTCAGTTCTTTTACCTGGACTTCAGAATTGGTGAAGAGAAAATACAACCAGATTGCAATATGGTAAGGGCTGTAGGCTCAGTTTTGACTCCAGCCAATGTTAAGCAAGTGATGGTCAATGGAATGACCTCATACTATCGCCGCTTTGTTAAGAATAACATAAAAAGCGAGGAAAGCCACGATATATATATATACATCCCTGAGTAAAATTAAGCATGTAGAGCTTGAGGTTGATGATTTGGAATACTATATGAACCACCATAAGAAAGGTAAATTGGACATGTGCTGGCGAATATGCTGTAAAAATGTTAGAGCAGAAAACTGTGGTATGATTGAGGAACACTTGTGAGTAAGTTAGATTAGCTTCCTTATGCATACGGAATTTGCAGTCCGTGTGGAAAACATTGATTTAAACAGTACTTAGAGTGTGACGAGTTTATTTTTTAGACTAATTGAGACTGTAGGTGGTGCGACTAATTCTTCAAGAAAACCTTGTGCCCATCATCAACAGATACAATCAGGACTTTAGTTAATTTTTAATTTTTTTATTTTTCGGTCAGACTCTGAATGACATGTACGATAGTGGCAGATTTCTGTTTTCAAACTAGTATGGTTGAAATTAAGGAAATCACATGTGTGGCGTTGAACTTAGGTAGAGGCACGCATTTCGTTAATCGAATGTCATTTACCCGATGTCAGTTTGCAAATTGGGGCGCAGTTACAGCCTATGATCTATGGTCGGACATCAAGATGTCTACTGGTAAGTTAGAAATGCACTGGCGGATATGCTGTAAAAGATGTTAAAGACGAAAACTGCGGAAGGAATGTGGAGTACTTGAGATAGAGAATTAGATTAGCTTCCTTGTAACAATGCATGCGGGAGTTGCAGCCCGTGTGAAAAACAGTAATTTAAATAGTATTTAGAGTGTGACGGATCTATTTTTTAGTTAATTAGAACTGTAGGTGATGCGACTGATTCTCCAGGCAAAACGCATGCCCATCATCAACAGATTCAATCAGATTTATTTGTTTGTTTTTTGTTGTTGTTCCCTCGGTTTGACTTTGAAGGACATGTACTGCAGATAATAGATTTATGTGCTCAAATATAATATTGTTGAAATTAATGAAATTATATGAGTGGCGTTGAATTCGGGTAGAGGCATACGTGGTGTTAACCGAAGGTTATTTACCCGATGTCAGTTTGTAATTTGGGGCTCGGTTAACGCCTATGATTTATGATCGTACATCGAGATGTCTACTGGTATGATACAACGCGGAAAAAACGAACTTACATTACAGAACTTTCTTCTGACGTGTATGTTCTTTAACAAAAAGGCAACAAGAAACTGTAAACTCTAAAAAGAACTTTGAAAGATAAAGAACAAATAATAATAATAATAATAATAATAACAGAAAAAGGTAAGTGCACTCTCACTTTTCTCTTCCAGTGCATTGTGCGTCACTTTCTTGATTGTTCAAAGATTTTCTTCGGGGTATCACAAAGGAGTTAGTCGATGCAGCAAAGATGATAACTGATATGTCCCAGAAAGGGATATATATATCATTCTAGATAGTTAAGTGGTTTAAGCAAATGTAACCGGGTAGGACAATCTAGTACGTAGACGTAATAGACGGTACTCGTCGTATGCAACATCCTGAGACGTAAGTGTAGTCAATACACGTAGACCAATATTTGTAAATCTCTAGTCGAAGATCTGTAGACCTCTAGTGGTAGATCTCTGGACGTCCTCGCTTTAGTCTATATTTATGGCTGACACCAGCCAATCACATTCCAGTGAGGAGGAACCAAAGTGTATACATATTCATTACCTACTCATTACATCAATAACAGACTCGCTAAAAAAGTCTGATGTAAATCAGTCCTTTAGTTAATAATAGTGACGCCCAGAGTGGATTGAGTTAGCACTCGAATGAATCAATAAATGGAAAAAAAAATAAAGAAAGAATGAAGGAACAAAAAGGAACGATAAAAAATAGAGTTAATAGCCAACTGAAAAGGCGCAGGATATCGCCATGGCAAAAGATTTTGTCTGTCTCACTCACTTACATCCTCTCTCTCTCTCTCTCTCTCTCTCTCTCATGCTTTTCTACATCCACCGCACTCTCATCGGTACTCTTTTCCCTCTCCTACTCTCTTCCTGACATCCCCTGCAACCTCTCCCCCCTCTCAACATTCCTCCTATGTAACCCCCTGCACAACAGGGGTAGTAAAAGGCCTTGTTTGTGGCGACACGATTATAAAAAAAAAACGTCAGTTATGGATATAATTAGGGTCCGAGACGGGCAGAAAACTTCGGAAGTTGGCAAAAATATGCGTTAGATAAATTCTCTTGTGTTATATAATCACGCGTCTTTGTAACGTTTTTTTTTAAGTGCGGCTTAGGTGTGGCATAAGGCCAAAATTGTGAAGCACGTAGTGAGGATCGCACTCACTGCTCAGTAATAATTGTTCTAGTGCGAACCTTTACACTGCATCTGGCTTACGGTCATATCACGTTGAATACACCGGTTCCCGTTCGATCACCGAAGTTAAGCAACGTTGAACCTTAGATGGGTGACAGCTTGGGAATACCAGGTGCTGTAAGCGTTTATTGACGGGTGTGCGTTGTGGGGGAGTGAATATCGGCCCGGAAAGAGAAATCGGTGAGCCGATTTCGAATTCCAGTGGAATGCCCTGCATTCACTTGCACGCTAGTACCCTCGGGAAAGGTATTCATTCGTCCCTTCCATCCAGTTATGGGTTAAATAACAGGCTAGAATTTGGGACCCTGCCCTTAAACAGATTCCAAATGGGACTTTCTCCGTCGGTGAGGAAGCTGGCTCAACCCTGACCAGGGTGCATGCGGCTTACATATTACACCACGTCGAGGTGCCCAGCGCGTCTTAGAATGTTTATACGGACGACATACCCAGTGGAAGTTAAATTATATATTTTTTATGCAAATAGCGTTCTGGCCTGATTCGTTAATATGCCAAATTTAAGAAACTAACAGATTATATTGGGGAAAGTGTCACTTTGCAAGGAATTAATAACGAGGAAATAAGCGCGAAATTTCAGTATAGAGGTGGGGGAGAGTGTCAACTTTGATATTGACAATTGAGTATTACTTTGTTTGCATGTATTGTTCTGTGTCATTGATGGATTTTATGTGTTCGTGGTGTGTAGTAGCCAGAAAGAGAAAGATGTAATAATCATATTTTTCAAAATTTAAAAAGAAGAACATTTTTTTTCTTTGCATGTTATTATATGTATATGCTTTTGTATAATTGCCTCGGTTGTGTTGGAGTGATGTGGGTGAAGGAGAGTTGCACTTAAAATGTTCATATGTGAACATTTTGCAAAAAATAACATAATGAGGAGTGTAATATATTACCTTGACCAGCAAAAATACTATTGACAAAAATATTCCGGCTGTAGATGGTGGCAAAGAGGCGCAACATCAAATAGAGAAACACAGGCAATAGCCAACAAAGATATAATTGACATCAATGACAGAAAACACAGGCGAGAACGAAGGCTTGAAAGGCGATATCCGCCAAAGATAAGACTGACATCAAAGTCTTAAAAGTCGATAGCCGGTAAAAATTATTGACAGATGTATCTGGCCATAGATTACGTCAATTAAGCGACACCCCGAAAAAGCAAAAATGCATCAAATTTTGGGTTATATAAATTTGGGGTTCCCGGCTGAAAAGATAGACAAAAAAAGAGAACCCCTGCAGCTTAGCGATTCCCCCGCAGCTCCTGCGTATGCGCAATATCTCGCTGGCTGCCTTCCTACTCCACACAACCATCACCGATCTACTCAGCACAATCATCACCGACGAAGAATAAAGATATAAGTTTTGTATTTTTATATATACATGTTCTTGTTACTCGTTTATCGGCCAAGACGATCGCCATTGTTGTTTATCACGTAATACAATAATTTTACCATGGTTGAAAAACAAGTGACATTTTACTGTGTTTCTTAACGTTATTTAAATCTTTATACTAGATTCAGTCAGTCACTTAAGTGCCATACGTGATACACGCTTTGGGCGATCATGTCTCGAAAGAGACATGACTGATTGCGCAGATTATCCCGCAGTAGGTTGCCATTGCTTTCTGCGGTAGACTGGTTGTCAGCCAAGGCTATAGAACCCAATTTAATCTATTATTTAACCCATAACTGGAGGGAAGTGACGGATTAAGACCTATCCCAAGGATATTTGTGCGTAAGTGAATGCAAGGAATTCAACTGGAATTCGAACTCGGCTCTCCGATTTCTCGTTCCGAGCCGATACTAGGCTTTATTCCGATTTGTTAAAATATTGGATTAAATTCGGTTGTATAGGCCCCAAGTCCCCAATAATGACTGGGACAATAATCACTTGAACGGCCTACAACCTCAGCCCAATTATGAATTTCTGAAGCTATTATTGTTACTATTATTAAATGTCTTTTTATCCTACATTTGTTTCAGAAACATTCTGAAATTGACATTGTTTAAGCCAATCATATTAAAGATTACTTAAAGTGTCTGGTCATATCAAAAGCTCAACTCATGGTATGAATAAAGTTATGCCTAGAAGGAAGGTTAGCCGGTATGAGAAGCAAAGACCGACAGCTGGAACACCGGTTTGATAATTTCCACTGGCGTTCAGATCATTATTGTCCCAGTCATCATTGGGGACTTCGGTTCTGTTGGGACGCCCGCGCCTATTTCGCTATAATGGACTATTCCATTACTATGTAAAGTAATGGTGGCATCTACGTAGGAGAGTGTGCCGAGCAGCCGAGACAAGGTGAAGACACTTAGAGCTAATTACTCCCGGGCGGTGGCTGGTGGGGATCCCCTAGAGATAGCCATAGCTAAGGAGGCCGTGGAACGGTCGAATAGCGATCGTTACATGGGCCAGGTAGTTAGACATAAGTTAAGCAAGATGTCTTCCGAAGCTGTGAACATGGGCGCAGAACTGCGCAAGGAAGAAATTCGCCGAGGAGGCGACCGGTACATTCGAGAGGTTTGCAACCCGGAGGGACACACTCTTCGGTCGACTGACGACATGTGCGAGGCGTTTCGGCGACATTTCGAGATCCTGTTTACCAAGGAGCCTGGTCTCCGTGATGAGGAGTTTCGTAGCTATTCGGCTGACTTCCCCCGGCTTTTGCCGGCTGATGCAGCTAGCTGCGAGGAAGAGATTACGGAGGGCGAAGTCTACGCGGCCTTGAAGAAATTTCGGCAGAGGCAAATCGCCAGGTCTCGATGGTTTGCCCTATGAATTGTACTTGAGGCTGTCGCACATCTTTGTCCCGATTTTGACTGTCGTGTTCAACAAGTGGTTCCGGCAGGGGTCCATCCCCAACCGGTTCACCAGGGGTGTGATCACGCTGTTGATAAAAGGCAAGGATGTGGGGAGGGAGCTAGAGGGTTACCGGCCCATAACTCTGCTAAACACAGAGTTAAAGATTTTGGCCAAGATCTTGCAAAATCGTTTGCAATTAGTTGCCGAGTCTCTGTTGGGACCTGAGCAGACTTGTGCTGTGAAGGGCCGAACAATTCAGAGCAACCTGCATCTGATACGCACGATCATAAAGGGGATAAAAGACGACGAAGAAGCCGCGCTGATCCATTTAGATCAGTCCAAGGCATTTGATAGGGTTGACCATCGTTACCTGGCGGCTGTCCTGCAGGCAGCTGGATTCGAAACCAACTTCCGCCGCTGGATTAGCCTCCTGTATCAATCCCCGACGGCTGTGGTACAGGTGAACGGAAAGTTGTCGGGCGTTCTGGCGCTGTCTAGGTCGGTTCGACAGGGTTGTTCACTGTCGCCCCTACTTTATGCTTTGGCGTTGGAGCTCCTCCTTCGCCGGCTAAGGGACAGGGCGTGCTACGTGGAATCGCTGTCCCTGGTGGTGCTCGAGCCAGGGTTTCCGCGTACGCCGATGATGTCACTACTTTTGTGTCCTCCCGGAGTGACATCGAGGTGGTACAGAAGGCGCTTGAACGGTACGAACAGGTGACTGGGGCCAAGATTAACCGCAACAAGTCGTCCGGCTTGCGGTTAGGCGTCTGGAAGGGTGTAACCCTCCCGGGGCCCTTCGACTGGACGGACGGCCCGGTCTGCATTCTTGGAGTGTGGTTCGGGCCCGACCTACAGTTGGAGTAAAATTGGTCTGAAGTACTGGCAAAGGTAGGCGCGTCGGCCAAGACTTGGCGTCGAAGGAATTTGTCCTTAAAGGGTATGGCTGAGGCGTGTGCTACATACGTCTTTCCCATTATCCTTTACCAGTTGTCAGTACTTCCACTTTGTAAACGGCATAGGAAGGCGATCGAGCGTTTGCTATTCTCCATTCTGTGGAGAGGACGCAAACACTATGTCGACAAACGTGTCTGTTACCAGCGTCCGTGTCATGGGGGTCTGGGAATGCCATACCTGATGGGCCATAAGGTTGCGTCAAGGTTGGTTTTTCTCAGGCGAGCGATTTCCGAAGACTCATTGCTTAGGGGGATAGTGAGGGACATGTTCCCTAGCCTTACTATCAGTCCCCCCATCTCGAGGCGGTGCCGTAAGCCTCGAGGGCGATCGAGTTTTCTCCTCGAATGTCTGGCGGCCCTGCGGGCCATTCCACGGTCCAGTGACCTTTCACGGCCTAGGAGAGTCTTCTATCGTGGTTAGTGGAGGGCGTCACCAAGGATCCATTACGTGATGTGCTGCGCTTGTCGGAGGATGAGTTTCGCTTTCTGGTCTTGGGCGCCAGGTAGTGATTATCTCAGCAACTCTGAGTTTTCGCTCACCTGGCGATTAGCTCGGAATCGCTTGCCTATCAATGACAATGCCTTCATATGGGGCCTGGCGGATTTGCCAGATTGTGAACGCTACAACCTTGGCTTGGAAGAAACGGCTTCGCACGCCTTCTACCATTGTTCGCCCTCTATGGGACCGGGGCGGCGAGTTGACTGCTCGTATCGCGCCGCGAGAGCTTGTACTCATTGATCGTGCATTCGCCTGCGACAATGTGTCGCCCCCGTTTTCTGGGATGAAGCGTATGGTGTTTCTGTCGCTGCTAGCCACGGCTCGAATGGTGATTTGGACGACGCGAATGGAGGAAGTCTTGCGAGGTCAGCGTCTTTCACATCAGGATCTGATCTGCTATTTTGAACATCAGCTCAAAATAAAGATTAGAACTGATTGGAAACGTTTGACTTCGACAGACTTCAGAAAAAGGTGGGTATATGTAGCAAGTCTGGTTCGCTTGAACGGGTCTAGTCTTGATTTTCTCTTTTAGATCTGCTGGTTACATCGGGGTGGATTCCTGTGGAACCCTCCCCTGGTTAAGCTAGTTCTCTTTTTGTGTACCTAATTAAAGTGAATGAAGGTGTTCCTGGCCTGTACCCGGCTTTCTCTTTTGTTATGATCCATGTCGAGATTCCCAACCTCCCCAGTTTGTTTTGGTCTCCTTTTATCTCGGCTGGTTCAGCCTTTTATTGTCCCATTCCGCTAATTTTTTACCCCTCCCCGCTCCCTTAGCGAGTGTGCTTCTTGATTTCGCCGTTTGGCGGAATACAGCGGCCACTCTGTTTTTCTGGGATGGACGGTTCTTACTAACATTGATTATTATTTTAGTTCAAAAATTTGTTGTATTTTCAGTTGATTTTTTGGTTCATTCCCCTCCCATCATTTCATTTTTTCATTAAATATTTTATATTATATTGTACATAGTATTGTATATATTATATTTTTATTGTCATGGGTTATTCTCCCAGCTTTTTAGGTGTCCCTTGTAAGTTTCTGGCATTGTGGTGTACGAAGGATTGGAAGTAGATGGATGGGTTCTTTTGGTGACTGTGCAAATTGTAACGAGTGAATGGGTCGTGATAGTGTTTAGCTAGGTATATGATAATCAAGCGAGAACCAACCTCTCCCCCTCCCCTTTTAGGCCTTGTGCCACAATTTTTTGTATTCTATGCAAAAAATAAATAGAGTGTGCCGAGCAGCCGATCGACAAGTCAGTCGTAGACTTCCGGTGACGACCCGGAAGTACCCATTGCTCATACTACGTCTTACGACGGTTGAGACGATTAACCCTTATTCTTGTATTGTATACTAATAACCTTTGTAAATACTATTTTCACGGAATACAACGATTAACCTATTCCTGTTGTTGAGTTATTTATTCTTACTCACGACATAACAGGTTCTATGCAACCGAATTTAATCATACATTAAGAAAATCGGAATAAAGCCTTGTATCTCATCACTTCAGAAGGCTGCGTTGCTTAGCATTGCAAATGTTTAAAAGCTTTAAACAGCATTAAGAAACGCGGTAAAATGTCACTAGATTTGACCTTTACTCCTTGAACTCTCCTGTTGGTCATGGAACTTTGCGTAGAAAATGTCTCATCAAAAAAGATTTCGGCTTTATTCGGTGCATAAGATTTGAAGGGATATCCGTCTGAGAAAATAAATGCTATGAGAAAACAAAAAGAAAATCTTTTTTATAGTGTGCAAGTAAAGGCCAAGAACGGAGAAGAAAAGTTTTACGTTAGTTTATTCAATATTTTATTGAATATTATATATTATTGATTAGTTTATTTAATATTACATATTATTGAGTGGTTCATTAAATATGACATATTATTCAGTAATTTTTTTCAATATTTTATATTATTCAATAGGTTATTCAACGTTATATAATATTCAGTAGTTTATTCGATATTACATATTATTCAATGGTTCATTCAATTTTACATATTATTCAATATTTTATTCAATATTATATATTATTCTATAGTTTATTCAATATTATTTAGAATTCAATAGTTTATTCAATGTTATATGTTACTAAATATATTATTCAGTCTTATATATAATTAAATATTAAATATTCTTCAATACTTTACTCAATATTATTCGATACTATATTCAATATTGTATATTATTCAATAGTTTTTCAATATTACATATTATACAGTAGTTTATTCCGTATAACATTTTATTCAACACTTTATTCAATTTATATATTTATTCAATAGTTTATTCAATATTACATATTATCTAATATTTATTCAATATTATATATTATTCAATAGCTTAATCAGTATTATACATAATTTAGTAGTTTATTCAATATTTAATATTATTTAATTTCATATTATTATATATTATTATATTTTATATTTCATATTATTTAATTTCATATTATTATATATTATCATATATAATATTTAATATTATTTAATTTCATATTATTATATATTATTATATTTTATATTTTATATTATTTAATTTCATATTATTATATATTATCATATATAATATTTAATATTATTTAATTTCATATTATTATATATTATTATATTTTATATTTTATATTATTTAATTTCATATTATTATATATTATCACATATAATATTTAATATTATTTAATTTCATATTATTATATATTATCACATATAATATTTAATATTATTTAATTTCATATTATTATATATTATTATATTTTATATTTTATATTATTTAATTTCATATTATTATATATTATCATATATAATATTTAATATTATTTAATTTCATATTATTATATATTATCATATATAATATTTAATATTATTTAATTTCATATTATGTAAAAGCGAAAATTCATTTTCTTTATTTATTTGTATTATATTATATTTTCGTTTATACAAATTTGAAGTGTAATTAGAAAAAAAAAGTATTTTAGAAGCTAAGAATCGGCTTTGTCTGTTTGAAAAAATTGTCCCAAATGAAATATGCTCTGTGGAAATTAGTTCAAGGTTATAAAAATAACAATTCACGTGATTTTGGATTCGGATGTAGTGGAAAAATATCACGTGATAATTAAAATAAAAAAGAACACTTTTTAACTGATAAGAATCGACATAAAAAAATATATTCACATCAAGCCTTTTAGATCTCCCTAGAAGCTTTTACGCAGGGGGTTCAAACGATCAACTTGCAACAGACTCCGTTCTTTTGTAAACAACAGAAATTCTTTTTTGTAAAAAGTTCTAGATCTAAACAACCTTTAATTTTAACCTCTGATTCTTATAGTGTCAAAATCTGTTTCTGTATCAATATTCCAAACTGTTACTGCTCCAGTAATTTTCCATGACTCATTCGACAAAATACGACACAAAGAATTGATGGAAATGCTAGGCAACCTCGACATTTTCGGCAAAGACATAAGAATAATCAAGAATCTCTACTGGCAGCAAACGGCCTGCATACGGACAGGTAACGACCTCAGTAGATACACAAAAATAGAAAAAGGCGTAAGACAAGGATGTGTCTTTTCACCGGATTTGTTCAACCTATACAGCGAGAATATTTTGAGGACCCTAGATGACACAACAGGATTTGTTATTGGAGGCCACAACCTGAACAACATAAGATATGCGGACGATACAGTACTGATTGCGGACACGGAAAGGAAACTGCAAGATCTCATACAGAAAGTAGCAGTGGAGAGTGACAAGAAAGGACTACAAATAAACTTTAAGAAAACTGAGTGCATGGTCATCAGCAAAAGATACAACCCAAAATGCCAAATACAGGTGGGGGATAACAGAATCAAACAAGTCCAAGAATTTAAGTACCTAGGAAGTGTTCTAACAGGAGATGGAAAGTGCGACACGGAGATCCGAAGGCGAATTGGCATGGCAAAGGACGCATTCCAGAAGATGAGCAAAATACTAACACACAGGAAAATCTCAATAGAAACGAAGAAAAGAGTGCTAGACTGCTACGTGATGTCAGTTCTTCAATACGGCTGTGAATGCTGGACAATATCATCGAAAATGAGGACAAAGCTGGAAGCGGCCGAAATGTGGTTCTACAGAAGGATGCTACGGATATCGTGGACTGAGCATACAAGCAACGACGAAGTGTTAGAAAGAATGGCAACAAAAAGGAAATTGATGCTGAGCATCAGGAAGAGACAATTGAAGTTCCTGGGACATGCAATGAGGAAGGAGAGCCTGGAGAACCTGATACTGACTGGACAGATAGAAGGAAGGAGAGACAGAGGAAGGCAGCGGATAACATATTTGCAGGGTCTGATCAGGTGGATGACGGAACGGGGTTTGCCAGGAGCAACAGGAACAAACATACTAAGAGCCACAAGGGATAGGGAGACGTGGAGATCCATGATCGCCTACGTCCTGAAGGGACAGGGCACATAGAAGAAGAATAATAATCTAATATCCTTTGTACAAAAAGATTGTAATTCTAAATTAACTTTCTGTAGATTAACATTTGAAAGTCTTTACAGCTTATCAACATCTTGGTTTTTCTAAGACGCCTCTCTTTCACTTGGTGTTTTCTGTTTTACGGCACACCCCCTTTCACCACCACTATTAACACTTCAGGGGTGACATCGCCCCTGCCACATCTCTCCCTTACCCTTTTAGTCTATTAATCGTAATTGACATATATAACCCTCATGACTATTTCAAGAAAAACTTAATTCTACTCATGCATCAGTTTGGTAGTCCTCAACAGTTCATAGCACAATTCTTGATATTTTTTTTTTATCATATCACCCCAAGCAAAGCGAAAACGCCACTGATGCGCAGGGGGCTACGTAAGAGTGAAAAGATTGGAAAAGAGAAAAGAGAAAAACCGGAAACCACAACCTAAACAGGAAACAAGGGATGAGCCTCTTCACCTGTTCAATAGACGTGGGTGGAGTGTGAACCGGGCGATAGTTTAGACTATATAGTAGTAATTATTATTCTGTAATATTGAAATGTGCATAATTTTTTTTCAGATCAGTTACCTCAATTCTTCGTACAAACAAGTATTTTAAAAACAAAATTCTTTCTACCAAGATTATAATGTCCACAGTCCATCATGCCAAGTCCAATAAGTAAAATACTAATGATATTCATATTTTAATCACTCCTGGAGCTCTCAACACTTCTTAATAATTCATTGTCTTTATTCACTTTTTATGCTTTCAGTCCTGCCTTGATTTAACAGGGAGCTTGTTGATCTCTGTAGCTGAATCGGGTTTCTTCACAACAGTTGTTGATTCTACCTGTAACTCCACAGTAGGTTCGATCATACTCCGGTTGGATGGCTTTTATAAAGCTCACTTAATGGAATCCCTTTTTCGCTCGGGTACTTACCAGCCAGCTCAATTTGTCTGCGGGACAACCTCGCTCGCCTCTTTACTACCACTAGGCCACTACTCTCACTAAAATAATCAATAAGAATACCGAAACAGTCGGCCAAGCTATTCCTTTCCCAACTCGGACTAGTTCTTCCTACTAAGCTTAAGTTAGATTTTAACTCTTCTAGGGTAATTTCTCGAAGAGGCTTTAAAAAGTCAAGCATTTTTTTTTAAATCTCAGGAAATTCCTTTACGATAGGTTCCCATAATTCTGTCCATCCACTCGCGTTGGTTGGCGTTAATTTCAAGAAAGATTCTTTTTCTTCGAATTTTTCTTCCACCTGGTAAAAAGCGGGGGAGTGACATTGAGGATCTATGGGCTCCACGCATCACTGGAAATTCTACAATAAATGATGGTAGCCCCACTTTTATAGTTCTTTTTATTTTTTAATCATCTCACCCCAAGCAAGGCGAAAACGCCACTGATGCGCAGGGGGCTACGTAAGAGTGAAAAGATTGGAAAAGAGAAAAGAGAAAAACCGGAAACCACAACCTGAACAGAAAACAAGGGATAAGCCTCTTCACCTGTTCAATAGACGTGGGTGGAGTCTGAACCGGGCGATAGACCAGTCCATCCACTCCAATAGAAAGAAAATGATGGTGACTTGCTAAGTTTTAACTTAGTTAAAGTCCAGGCAGTGAAATTTTGGCTAGATAAAGAAAATCAGTCCTTCAATTAAGCATTGTGGAATTTTCTTGACTTTTTGCTTCCCAGTCAACTTTGACCTTCAAAAGTTTAAGGACAATGTCACTTTTATTTCTTAATTCTTGTTCTTTTTTTCTCTCTCCTTAATGTCATTTTTTTTTCTCTCTTTCTCTCCTTAATAGTATATTTTTTTTGTTCTCATTCTCTCAGACTCTAACCCCCATTTTTATCTTAGTGGCTTTATTGTCTTACTGAAGGTGAAATGATTAAAAAAATGTGGCAGTGTAGCGTAGGGAGCTGGTTAATATTTATTTGATTCGGCCTTGTGTCAGACTTAACCAAACTCCCTACAGCTTACAAGTTTTATGCAGAGTTATAATCAGAATTATTATCAGGTTTTCATCAGGTTTTTTATCGTTATCAAAAGGTTGCTTGTTGGTTGGAATGTATGGATTAGTGGAGTGGAGTGGAATATTAAAATATACATTTTGAATGTTAAAATAGAAATTAATTAAAAGGAGGAATAGCATAAGCTGTAGAAAATGTTCAGTTAGAAACATGATTAAGAGGTTAAGATTAGAGTTGTACAAAATGTTCGTAGTAGTAATTGTTGAAATAGATAAGGAGAAAGAGGAGAAGGACAATGTCCGGTCATTTGAAGTTTGCAGTTACATTTTAGATGGATGTCTCTTTTGATGCTTGCTGCTCCAATCTGAGTCTCTGACACTGCAAAGTCCTTTATATGTCCTTTTGAATTTTGATTTCAACACCAACTTGTGAAATCTGGTTTGGGAAGTTTTCTTTAAGCACATGGTCAATCCTTTTTCTATTTGTGTAAACCCAGGATTTCACATGTCATTGTGAATTTTGTAAAAGTGAAGAAGAAGGTTGATTTTAATTAATTTCTAATACAGTAGAAGGAAGTAAAGACAAAAAAAAACATTTGAGTAAAGTATTTCAGTGCCTGGCTAGGTAGTTGAATAGACTGCAATTACTTTTTTTTTTTTTTTTTACAAGTAATACTCATGAAAATTTTGGTTTTCCTGTTTGAATTTTCTGATGTATTATGGTTATGTGTTACGAGGATGCATTTATATATAAAAATAATATTAATAATGTATAAAAAGTTATAGTAATGGATTCTATTGAGTCCTAAGTGTTATTCCCAAAAAGTTTTAATTCATGAAGTAGTCGTAAAAATAAGGAAATTAGGAATAGAACGTTTTGGAAGATTATAGAATGTTCCAGTAGAATCTAGAGAGTTCGAAAGGTTCTAGAAGTATGCAAATTAGGTGTTAGCCCCTAGAAAAATAGGTTTTGGGCAGTGAATAGTTAGTTGATAGCAGGATGGGTTGACCTCATCAGCTCCGGTTTTGATTCAAGGATGTATCTCCAGCTGAAAGAATCTCTCTAAGTCACGACAAAAAGTAAAACTTGAAACAGTTAATAAAAGGATGTGCTGACCTCATCAGCTCTGGTTTCGATTCAAGGATTTATATCCAGCCAAAAGAATCTCTCTGAGTAAAGTCGATGATAAACTAAAACTTGAAAGAGTTGTTAAAAGGATTTGCTGTCATATCGACTCTGGTTATGATTCAAGGATTTATATCCAGCCGAAAGAATCTCGCAGAAAAGTCCGAACTAATGGGCTTTTCTTCACAGATCTTCGATAATTCTCTTTGGGTGGATCCCGCCTAAAATTCTGTCCGATATGCTAATTTCTGAAGATAACATAACATTGGGTAATACTTCTATTTGATAGTTCTCCTTAATTCCCCTTTTATTTTTCCTAAATAACTCAAGTATACACAGATCATGACTACCAGTCACATAAATTGGGCTTTAAGATACACAGGTGTTTAAAGCAGCTGCTTAACATTTATTTGCTTCTTTACTTGTTAGCAACATAAATTTTGTTCTGGCCAAATTCAAAGCTAAAATGTCCGCTTCCACCTTATACCAAGCCAGGGCTTTAATTTTTTATTTGTATTAGGATGTGGAATAGGAAGATTTATAACCTGGTATATTTTGAAGGTACTATCCCTATCTAACTGTTGTGGAGTAGTTTTCGCACTGAAGGTTATAATCCTGCTATGTCGGTTGCAAATCGACTTAACGCACCCAAAGTGTTAGGAACTTGGTAAATCTTCCACTGAAAGCTGACTCCTTAGTATTCGGCTAACAGCCGACTAATATCAACTGCCTGCTAGTTCTACTGAACTCCAACAGATCTCTAAAAAAAACTCTCTAAAACTCCTATGAACTTCCCAAGAACTTATCGAGTTAACTTCTTGTTAACTCTTATTAATATCGGAGGAAGAGTCCATTATCTGAGGAATAGGTGTGTTTCGCGATAGCACTAACAGAGGAACTGATACTAGTACTAACAACTTCTTATTTTCCAAAAGGTGGCACACCTTAGGGCACTATATTTCCATAATTGCTTGGTGAGGTCTACGGGTGACCTAATGTGATGAGGTAATCTAGCCTGTATTCCCCAAAACACTTCTCTTAACTAGGTTGCAGTTATTATACTCGGTGACAGATGTCCCATAGATAGCATATGTGACTGAGCTCTCACATGCTGCAGTAATACGTGCTGCAGTAATACGGTTAATGACTGACTGGTCTGAAGAACTTTACTGGTCATCAACAACAATAATACTGGAAATATTGTTGTAAGAGCCCCGCTAATCCCCTCAGTTTTGCGAATAAGGATCCTGTGACATTGAACACCTCTTGAACAAAACTTTGCAAATGGGAAATTAACCAATATAAGTTACCTTTGTTCTTAGCTAACTGGTGGAAACTGTGGAATTTCCACGGAAGGATAATTATGATTTCCTGGAAAAAATTTACTTTGTCATACTACAAATGATATTAACTTCTTCAAACATAAAGGTATTGGATAATAAAATAACGATAACACAGAATGTAATTTTATTAAAATATCTATAAAAGTAATGTCCATAGAAGCTACTTTACTGTAATCTTATATTACTAACGGAACCAATGGAATGTCCAGGGAAGGATAATTTTACTTTGTCATACTACAAATGCTAGTAACGTCTTCAAACATAAAGGTATTGGATAATAAAATAACGATAACACAGAATGTAATTTTATTAAAATATCTATAAAAGTAATGTCCATAGAAGCTACTTTACTGTAATCTTATATTACTAACGGAACCAATGGAATGTTCAGGGAAGGATAATTTTACTTTGTCATACTACAAATGATAGTAACGTCTTCAAACATAAAGGTATTTATAATAAAATAACGATAACACAGAGTGTAATTTTATTAAAATATCTATAAAAGTAATGTCCATAGAAGCTACTTTACTGTAATCTTATATTACTAACGAAACCAATGGAATGTCCATGGAAGGATAATTTTACTTTGACATACTACAAATGATCGTAATGTCTTCAAACATAAAGGTATTGGATAATAAAATAGCGATAACACAGAGTGTAATTTTATTAAAATATCTATAAAAGTAATGTCCATAGAAGCTACTTTACTGTAATCTTATATTACTAACGGAACCAATGGAATGTCCAGGGAAGGATAATTTTACTTTGTCATACTACAAATGATAGTAACGTCTTCAAACATAAAGGTATTGGATAATCAAATAACGATAACACAGAATGTAATTTTATTAAAATATCTATAAAAGTAATGTCCATAGAAGCTACTTTACTGTAATCTTATATTACTAACGGAACCAATGGAATGTCCAGGGAAGGATAATTTTACTTTGTCATACTACAAATGCTAGTAACGTCTTCAAACATAAAGGTATTGGATAATAAAATAACGATAACACAGAATGTAATTTTATTAAAATATCTATAAAAGTAATGTCCATAGAAGCTACTTTACTGTAATCTTATATTACTAACGGAACCAATGGAATGTTCAGGGAAGGATAATTTTACTTTGTCATACTACAAATGATAGTAACGTCTTCAAACATAAAGGTATTTATAATAAAATAACGATAACACAGAGTGTAATTTTATTAAAATATCTATAAAAGTAATGTCCATAGAAGCTACTTTACTGTAATCTTATATTACTAACGGAACCAATGGAATGTCCAGGGAAGGATAATTTTGCTTTGTCATACTACAAATGATAGTAACGTCTTCAAACATAAAGGTATTGGATAATAAAATAACGATAACACAGAGTGTAATTTTATTAAAATATCTATAAAAGTAATGTCCATAGAAGCTACTTTACTGTAATCTTATATTACTAACGGAACCAATGGAATGTCCAGGGAAGGATAATTTTACTTTGTCATTCTACAAATGATAGTAACGTCTTCAAACATAAAGGTATTGGATAATAAAATAACGATAACACAGAGTGTAATTTTATTAAAATATCTATAAAAGTAATGTCCATAGAAGCTACTTTACTGTAATCTTATATTACTAACGGAACCAATGGAATGTTCAGGGAAGGATAATTTTACTTTGTCATACTACAAATGATAGTAACGTCTTCAAACATAAAGGTATTTATAATAAAATAACGATAACACAGAGTGTAATTTTATTAAAATATCTATAAAAGTAATGTCCATAGAAGCTACTTTACTGTAATCTTATATTACTAACGGAACCAATGGAATGTCCAGGGAAGGATAATTTTACTTTGTCATACTACAAATGATAGTAACGTCTTCAAACATAAAGGTATTGGATAATAAAATAACGATAACACAGAGTGTAATTTTATTAAAATATCTATAAAAGTAATGTCCATAGAAGCTACTTTACTGTAATCTTATATTACTAACGGAACCAATGGAATGTCCAGGGAAGGATAATTTTACTTTGTCATTCTACAAATGATAGTAACGTCTTCAAACATAAAGGTATTGGATAATAAAATAACGATAACACAGAGTGCAATTTTATTAAAATATCTATAAAAGTAATGTCCATAGAAGCTACTTTACTGTAATCTTATATTACTAACGGAACCAATGGAATGTCCAGGGAAGGATAATTTTACTTTGTCATTCTACAAATGATAGTAACGTCTTCAAACATAAAGGTATTGGATAATAAAATAACGATAACACAGAGTGCAATTTTATTAAAATATCTATAAAAGTAATGTCCATAGAAGCTACTTTACTGTAATCTTATATTACTAACGGAACCAATGGAATGTCCAGGGAAGGATAATTTTACTTTGTCATACTACAAATGATAGTAACGTCTTCAAACATAAAGGTATTGGATAATAAAATAACGATAACACAGAGTGTAATTTTATTAAAATATCTATAAAAGTAATGTCCATAGAAGCTACTTTACTGTAATCTTATATTACTAACGGAACCAATGGAATGTCCAGGGAAGGATAATTTTACTTTGTCATACTACAAATGATAGTAACGTCTTCAAACATAAAGTTATTGGATAATAAAATAACGATAACACAAAGTGTAATTTTATTAAAATATCTATAAAACTAATGTCCATAGAAGCTACTTTACTGTAATCTTATAATAAGTGGCTTATGCACAAGACCACAACCAAAATACTGTACGCTATTTTGTAAGAGATTTTGAAAGAGAAAATATTTTATTTTTATATTAGAGAAAAATCATGGCTTCTGTATCCATTGTAAACAGAAAAGACCAACTGAGTAATGGCCAAGTGGGTAGAAGCCAGAAATTTCGTTATTAGGTCGCGGGATGCGACAACAAAACTACCTATTTTTACTATATTGTACAGTACACACACATATACACACACAATTACTGTTACAACCACCAGCTTAAGCTGCTACTGATACGGTAATGCTATAAACTCTCTCCTCCTACTCTCACTGTTTACTACCCTTCCGTTTGGCAAAGGTGAGAGAAAGGCTGAGGAGAGTAGCGTTTATAGATTATAAAAAGATAGAGGGGAAGGAAAAGCTCGTGTAGAGAGTAAGTGTGTTATCTTTCTTCAGTGGCGTAACGGATGAAGAAACTAAGTAATTAAGTAACAATGTAACTCACCAAGGAAGAAACAAGCAGAATTTTAACATTAAGAATGAATACACTCTCTCTAGTCATTTGAGCTATTATTTGTTATTTTTCCCCCAACGTCTTCCAGTTTTCTTCAAATCATTCTTCTCATCATCTTCTGACACTGTTCCAAATAAAACTCCTTTGACACTGTCAGCTCTTCGTCTTCGGGCGGAGAGCATTAACCCAGTCGTGGCTCCGCTGAAGGGTAGTGTCACGACTGGGCAAAATTAGACAGATATTTTTGGCTGGGCTATATGGCCTGGTGGACCCACGTTAAAAAGTCCTTGTGTCACATGTTGCCCTAGTGGGAGGGCAAACAAATACCGAATATCGCGTTTTCACGCGGTAGTTCCATTGACACTGTCAGCCTACTGCCTTCGGGCGGAGAGCATTAACCCAGTCGTGGCTCCGCCGAAGGATAGAGTTACGAATGGGCAAAATTAGACGGAAACTTTTAACTGGGCTATATGGCCCGGAGTACCCACAATTTGCCCTAGTGGGAGGGCAAATAAATACCGAATATCGCGTTTTCACGTGGCAGTTACATTGACACTGTCAGCCTACAGCCTTCGGGCGGAGAGTGTTAACCCAGTCGTCGCTCCGCTGAAGGGTCGTGTCACAACTGGGCAAAATTAGACAGATATTTTTGGCTGGGCTATATGGCCCGGAGGACTCACGTTAAAAAGTCCTTGTGCCACATTTTGCCCTAGTGGGAGGGCAAATAAATGCCGAATACCGCGTTTTCACAGAGAGTTATCCGGAGAATACGAGAGTTCAGAGAGTGATTAGCAGTCAGTACATAGTAGCTCATAGTAGCTCTGTGCTCCACTCATCGATATGATTATTACGTGGTAGCCGTTATATATGATTCCAACCGTGTAACATTAAGAATGGATATACACTCTCTAGCTATTTGAGCTATTATTTGTTTGTTTTTTGTTTGTTTGTTTTTTTGTTTTTTTGTTTTTTCTACGTCTTCAAACTTTCTTCTAATCTTTCTTATCATCATCTTCTGACATTGTTCCAAATAAAACTCTCAATGCTTTCCCTACAATAGGTAGCATAGTTCTTTTTCTTCAAGTCGGTAAAAGCTCTACATCCTTCAGGTATAGACTCATATCTCTCCATTGTCTATCAAGTATCAGGGATTCTTGGATCAACGGACACATTATACGGAGATACCCTTTATTCTGTAGATAATCCCGAGTTACTTGTGTTCCAGCCCTACTGAACTTCGTTATTTCCATTTCTAAACGAGCTAATAACTCTTCGTATGGTTGTAAATCTATCACTAGCGCCAGCAACCATTTTGATCTACTTATGACCACCTCAGTGATCTCTTAACCAGGCTGCAGTTATTATACTCGGTGACGGGTGTACCATAGATAGCATACCCAAATGAGCTCTCACATGCTCTAGTAATACGGTTAATGACTGACTGATATGACAACCAAGTTTGCTCTCCTCATTCCTCCGTTCGCTCTACTCTCCTTATCTCCTTCCCATTCATATAGATCCGTCAATTGTATATCGTTAGCTTGTACCTATTTTACTTACCCTGTTACCTGTTCCCAAATTATATAAGTAACAAGTCTCGTCTGTTTCACTATTCTGTAAAAAGAAACCCATCTCAGATCCAAGTTACCTTCCCTCGGGTGTACCTTATAATATACAGGATCACTTAGTTGGAATTTAATTTCCCTCCTGACTAGCAGTATAGCCCGGCGTTGCTCGGGTGTAATGAAAGCTTTAAAACTAATCCATGGTCCTGGAGATCAGACTCAGCCTAAAGAATATTTGAAATAATAAAATAATTGCGACAATTTACCAATCGCATCTAATATATATATATACTCGCAGTATAGCCCGGCGTTTCGCGGGTATAATGAAAGCTTTAAAACTAATCCATGGTCCTGGAGCTCAGACCCTTTGGACGTTGGCACGAAAGACTAAAAAGCAATAGTTGTTTCCAGTTAAAGCGAAACCGTAAACTGAAAGAAAAATGAACGGATGTAAGTCAAATTTTGATTTCCTGGTATCGATATCAAATAAGTCTTTCTCGTCGTAAACCGAATTTTGAAGGCTAAATAAGTCCTCTGAGTAAATGGTATCATGGCTGAGACTAAGGACTACAATTATACCTACTTAGAGCCAAACCCGAATCAAAAACAAAAATAAAAAGGCTGAAAAAAATACAGACATACAGGCAGATAAACAGACACACACAAATATCTTGCTTATATATATATATATATATATATATATATATATATATATATATATTATCGATTTTTTGCACTATTGTAAGAACTGCAACCTTGAAACTTCTGAATATCGTTTCTTATGTCCTTGTCTATGGGTGTATCAAATTTGATTAAAATCGGACCACTTCTTCTATAACCCGATTTTTACGATTATCGATTTTTGATATTTATCGGGGGTACCTCGACACAAAACCTAGCTAAGAACACTCGCAGACGCTTATAGTACAACTGTGTAAATTTTCCGTCCTTATTTTCCAGAATAAGTATTGCAAAAACTCCATGAAGATCTAGATCTCTCTATTACTCCCGAGTCCAGCATCTCATTTACTGCTTCTTCCACTAATTTCCTCTTATGGATTCGGGTCTCATAAGGTCTCAATGTAAAGGGTGGGTGGTCACCAGTGTCTAACTTCATTCATATTGTCCCGGTCTGTCCCAACTCCTCGTCAGTATTAGCTGCCACATGTCGATTAGCTTCTAGCAGTTTCCTTATCTAATCTTTATATATTTATGCACTATTAAGTTGTCTTCCTTTATTTTGGGCTTACTAGTCTCCACTCTTTTTCTACAGATCTTTTTTTTTTTTCAGTCATCTCACCCCAAGCAAGGCATTCCACTGCCACTATTGCGCATGGGGCTACATAGGGGAAGGTATAGAGAAGGAGTGGTTTGATATAGGGAATATCAGGAGGAAGGTGACAGATGAGTAAGGATGCCGAGGATGAGGGTTGGGCAGATGGGAAGAGTGTTTTTTTTTTTAATCATCTCACCCCAAGCATGGCATTCCACTGCCACTATTGCGCATGGGGCTACATAGGGGAAGGTATAGAGAAGGAGTGGTTAGACATAGGGAATGTCAGGAGGAAGGTGACAGATGTGTAAGGATAGCGAGGATGAGGGTTGGGCAGATGGGAAGAGTGTTTTTTTTTAATCATCTTACCCCAAGCAAGGCATTCCACTGCCACTATTGCGCATGGGGCTACATAGGGGAAGGTATTGAGAAGGAGTGGTTTGACATAGGGAATATCAGGAGGAAGGTGACAGATGAGTAAGGATGCCGAGGATGAGGGTTGGGCAGATGGGAAGAGTGTTTTTTTTTAATCATCTCACCCCAAGCATGGCATTCCACTGCCACTATTGCGCATGGGGCTACATAGGGGAAGGTATAGAGAAGGAGTGGTTAGACATAGGGAATGTCAGGAGGAAGGTGACAGATGAGTAAGGATGCCGAGGATGAGGGTTGGGCAGATGGGAAGAGTGTTTTTTTTTAATCATCTCACCCCAAGCAAGGCATTCCACTGCCACTATTGCGCATGGAGCTACATAGGGGAAGGTATAGAAAAGGAGTGGTTAGACATAGGGAATATCAGGAGGAATGAATGTTAGATATAGGGAATGTCAGGAGGAATGGGAGCAGGTTAGTGTGTTAGGAGGTGTCTATTGACCTTACATTTAAACTCCTGGAGATTGTATCCGTCGGGGAAGCAATCGTGTGGAAGGGAATTCCACAGTCGGGAAGTGCGAGGAAAGAAATTATTGGAGTAGAAGTTGCGGTTGCATTTTATCGGTTTCACTGTAAAAGGGTGGGATCTAGTTTCTAATCTAGTATCTCGTGCAAATTCGTATTTAGGGGGCACCAGTAATCTAAGTTCATCGGAGCAGAAGCCGTGAAAGTATTTATAGAAGAGACACAGGGAAGCCACGTCGCGCCTGTGGGAGAGAGACTGCAGGCGGTCTGCCAAGTCGGTATCTATCACATTACAGACCCTCCTCTGAACCTTATCGAGAAGCCCGAGGAGAATAGCAGGGGCACCCGACCAGATATGGCAGTTTACTCTCACTTGTTTCACAATTTTTATTGGACAGGCGTGACCTAACTCTTCTTCCTGTTGTGATAGTTTTACTGGCTGTGTTGGCCAACAACAAGGGCACCATTTTCATTCCTACTACGACAGAACTACACATGGTCAACTCTTCTTCACCATTATCATACCTCTCTGTAGATGTTATTTGATATAACCTTTCCGTTAGTTTCTTCACTGTATCTATCCTTCCTTCACATGAAATAGCCTTTCTAGAAGAAAGTTTTACATCGGTCTGGGCCACTACGGGGTATTTCCTTTCCACTACATTTCCCAATATGATTTCCACCCCTTCTAAAATCAATGAAGCCGGGTTAAAACGAATTTTGGCCTTATTCAGCCTAAGCCAGTCACTCCCCAAAATTAATTCCCCACACAAATCAGGTGCCATATACACCTTAAGCTCAGCGGTGGTCCTTGCCAATCTGAATGGTAGCCATTTCATACCCTCTATTCTCATCTGACTACTATCTGACTGCCTAATGAATAAACCCACTGGCTTAAGTTTTATATGTTGCCCCAGCTGCCTAAAAATCATAGAATTTATTAAGGAGACCGACGCTCCAGTGTCCAGTAATGCTTTTACCGTCTCGCGCCCATCAACACATTACAGGTAAAATCCGGTCTCTTTTTAAACAGCAGAAATATCTGGGCTCTGTACCTGTTCCTCAGCCTCCTCTTATTTTTGTTTTTTGTTGGCTTTTGTTGGTTCCTCTCCAATCTCGACATTGGCGCTGGCAATAAGGGCTCATCATTTTCTACCTCAGGCCAGTTTATTTTAGGGCTTTTTGGGGGGGGGGGCGTCGAGTGGGGACTGGTTTTCTCATTCCCTTATCTCCTCCCTTTCACTCTCAGTATTTTTACCCTGGACAATTCCTCCTTATGTGTCTAGACGTTTTAAATAGCCAGTACTTACGCCATCTACAGTTGGCTGCAAAAATGTTCAGCCACACCACAGAATCAGCACTTCAGAGGTCTTACTTTTATCGGGGTCACACTATCTCTTGCTTCTCTACGGGGGTCCCACTGTCGTTTCCTGAACGTTTATTCTTCTCCTCGGGAGTACTAGGAGGTTTATTGGCTTAATCTCTAGTCTCTTATTCCCTGCATCTGTGCGCCACTTGTGACCAAAACTTATGCACTTAGTGCAATTCGGGCCTAGAGACCTGGGGCCTCCTCCCCAATTGGTAGGACAGTCTCTGGCCCTGTGTCCTCTATAATTGCAGATCCAGCATACCTGCCCGTACCGGTCCGAAGTGGACTTATAAAATCCGTACCGTATATCCCATTTCTTCTGGTTGGGGGTCGACCTCGGTCCCTCAATCCTCCTCTTTCGCATTCTTACGGGGTTTTATGTTCACTTCCCTATTTCTGGAGCCCTTCTCTGTACTTTTCCAACACCTGGGTCTTTGGGTACCCTGGACTCTGCTATTTCTTATCCTCTCCCAGATCCTTTCGCTATTTTTAGCTACCTCTAGAGCATGTTTTCCTACAGGGCCCAACCTTAAGAACGTCACCTCCCCCACGTCATCATCACGGATGGCGTCCATGAAAGCCTCCGCTAACAACGCCTGAATCGCTCCATTTTCTCTAATTTCCGGATTCGGTAATGCTAACGCCGCTAATCCGGTAGGGTTAGGGTTAATCCGGTAATGCTAACACCGCTAATCCGGTAGGGTTAGGGTTAATCCTGTCATGCTAACGCCACTAATCCGGTAGGGTTAGGGTTAATCCGGTAATGCTAACGCCGCTAATCCGGTAGGGTTAGGGTTAATCCGGTAATGCTAATCTCGTCATCCTATTTCCAAAGTCTTCTAGAGTTTCCCCGACTTCCTGTTTAATCCTAAATAGTTTTCGAACCGCCTCTATGGTTTTTCGCTCGTTAGCATACCGTCTGATTAGGGTTCCCTTCAGCTCGTCCCATATTATCTAAGGTTTTTTCCTGTAAAAGCCACCGATGAATTTTGAGACTGGTCCCGCTGCTGCCTCATATGCCAACAGCACTATCTCCCGGTCTGCCAAACCGTATACCAGCTCTTTCTTTTGTACAGCTACCAACCTATCATGAAACACAGCCCGGATGCCTCAGTAGGCGGGTAACTTCATCCCATCCAACAGACTCCTAAAGGCTGCTGTTACTTCGGGGACCGTAGCTTCGCCCTTCGTACTGTCCGACCCAGCGATACTCATCTTATCTATTCTGGCGATGTTCCTGGATTAATAGGTAAATTTGAAGGACGGTGGGTGACACTAAATCCCTAATGGCTGTTTTCGTGTACCACAATTGAGCGAT
This sequence comes from Ascarosepion bandense, assembly GCA_037127315.1. NCBI lineage: Eukaryota > Metazoa > Mollusca > Cephalopoda > Sepiida > Sepiidae > Ascarosepion > Ascarosepion bandense. The sequence goes on from JBBBDQ010001574.1 coordinate 855,299, forward strand.
AAAAAATAATAAAGGAAAACCAAAAAGCAACCTACCTGAGCTGTGCTTCTGCTGCTGTTTTGTTGTTCCTGTAATTATCGGATCTTCGGATCAATATAATCTTTCGATTCAGTCCCTTTTTTAAAATTCTATTTTATTAATTAATTAATTTTTTGTCGTATTCTGCTCCCGCATGAGTTCTCTCCTTTCCTTTCTTTCAATTTATTCTAGGTAATTCTTGGATATAATCTTTGGTCGCGGCGTCAATCGTAACTACTTTTCTTTCCTTAAATGTCCTCCGGGTATATCTTGGGTCGAATCCTGGTCATGGCAACTATTGTAACACCGTCTCCTTACTCCATTAGACCGACGCACTCGACCAGACCGGCCGTTGGTCCGGTATGTTCCAGTATTACAGGTTAGACACAAGTCTCCGGTTCCCAATGTCAATTCGATGCCACCCTCCAGCTAAATTGCGATTGTTTTGTTCCTGGAGAGCGGTCATCAGATCGCAGAAACCCGGAAGCTCCCCATTTGTCCACCTGCATGTTCATCGGGTGAGAATCGGGTTAACAGAAAAATAAATATAACAAAGTCGATGCGATTTTGGAAGGACAAACGTTATATATATATATATATATGTGTGTGTGTGTGTGTGTGTGAGAGAGAGAGAGAGAGAGAGAAAGAGAGAGCGAGAAAGAGAGAGAAAATTAGGCAGACACGTTATTTCATAGTAAATCGGAAGTTTAGGCCTATTTCAGGTGAACCATCATCAGCTTCCATATATATATATATATATATATATATATAAAACAAACACACCCACAAAAATAAAAAATCCTTGTTGCACAAAGTTGAATGTCACTTGTATATGAGCAATAACCAAATAAAACACAAATACTTCGAATAATTTTGGTAAATGAGCGACGTGGCGTTTGTTTAACCGATTTTTTTCTGTTCTTAGCGAAAGTACTACAACTTTTGACGTTCCCGTTCTCACTAGTAGTAATAATATTAGTCGTAGGAGCAGCCGTGTTTAGATGTTAGAGGTTTCATTTCGCTTATTCTCCATCAGTATCAGAAACACATAGCGGACTCTTCTTTGCAATGTCTGACGTCTTTCAACTCGGTTCGATTGAATTCGAACTTCAACTCCTACTCTCTCGCTCTTCGTTTTTCACGCCTCTTTTATTAGGAGAACCGGTCTCACGTGCTCCACTTGTGACGTATCTGTCTTTCTAACACGAACGTACTGACATACTTCCAAAGTACAGCCTCACTTCTCCGAGTATAAACAATTTACTTTTTCATCGACTGGTTCCCAACAAAAACGGTATTAATTATCCTGTCGTTCCTTTGTAAACTACCGAGATTCTTGTTTTAAAAAAAAGGTCTAGATCTAAACATCTTTAATTCTAACCTCGGTTCTTCTAGAGTAAAAATCCATTTCTCTTGAAAAGTTTCAAATTAGTACTGTTTCCGTTATTTTCTATTAGTAATCTGATATCCTTTGTACACTTACAGAAACATTGTATTTCTAAATTTACTTTCTGTACATAAACATTTCAAAGTCTTTACTGCATATGGACACCTTGGTTATTCGAAGACGCCTCTCTTTCATTTGGTGTTTTCTGTTTTACAGCACATTCATCCCCTCAGTAGCACTTTTACCATTTCAGGGGTGACATCGCCCCAGGCACAAGAAAGAATGACAGTGATAGAGAACGGGAGAATAAATAGAAAGACAGACAGATAGGAAGTAAAAGAAACGAGAAGGAGAATAAAAGAGATAGAGAAAGAAGAATAAATACGAAGATGCAGAGAGAGGGAGTAAAGAAAACGAGAGAGAGAGAGAGAGAAGAGAACTTCAAAAATAGAGAAAGATAATACATACAAAGTTTGAGAAAAACCCAGCTACTCCTGACTGAAGTTCCCTTCGCTGACATCACTTGCAAATTGCACCACAAAACCCAGCTACTCCTGACTGAAGTTCCCTTCGCTGACATCACTTTCAAATTGCACCACAAAACCCAGCTACTCCTGACTGAAGTTCCCTTCGCTGACATCACTTTCAAATTGCACCACAAAACCCAGCTACACCTGACTGACGTTCCCTTCGCTGACATCACTTTCAAATTGCACCACAAAACCCAGCTACTCCTGACTGAAGTTCCCTTCGCTGACATCACTTGCAAATTGCACCACAAAACCCAGCTACTCCTGACTGAAGTTCCCTTCGCTGACATCACTTTCAAATTGCACCACAAAACCCAGCTACACCTGACTGAAGTTCCCTTCGCTGACATCACTTTCAAATTGCACCACAAAACCCAGCTACACCTGACTGAAGTTCCCTTCGCTGACATCACTTGCAAATTGCACCACAAAACCCAGCTACTCCTGACTGAAGTTCCCTTCGCTGACATCACTTGCAAATTGCACCACAAAACCCAGCTACTCCTGACTGAAGTTCCCTTCGCTGACATCACTTGCAAATTGCACCACAAAACCCAGCTACTCCTGACTGAAGTTCCCTTCGCTGACATCACTTTCAAATTGCACCACAAAACCCAGCTACACCTGACTGACGTTCCCTTCGCTGACATCACTTGCAAATTGCACCACAAAACCCAGCTACACCTGACTGAAGTTCCCTTCGCTGACATCACTTGCAAATTGCACCACAAAACCAGCTACTCCTGACTGAAGTTCCCTTCGCTGACATCACTTTCAAATTGCACCACAAAACCCAGCTACACTTGACTGAAGTTCCCTTCGCTGACATCACTTTCAAATAGCACCACAAAACCCAGCTACACCTGACTGAAGTTCCCTTCGCTGACATCACTTTCAAATTGCACCACAAAACCCAGCTACTCCTGACTGAAGTTCCCTTCGCTGACATCACTTTCAAATTGCACCACAAAACCCAGCTACACTTGACTGAAGTTCCCTTCGCTGACATCACTTTCAAATAGCACCACAAAACCCAGCTACACCTGACTGAAGTTCCCTTCGCTGACATCACTTTCAAATTGCACCACAAAACCCAGCTACTCCTGACTGAAGTTCCCTTCGCTGACATCACTTTCAAATTGCACCACAAAACCCAGCTACACCTGACTGAAGTTCCCTTCGCTGACATCACTTGCAAATTGCACCACAAAACCCAGCTACTCCTGACTGAAGTTCACTTCGCTGACATCACTTTCAAATTGCACCACAAAACCCAGCTACACCTGACTGAAGTTCCCTTCGCTGACATCACTTTCAAATTGCACCACAAACCCAGCTACTCCTGACTGAAGTTCCTTCGCTGACATCACTTTCAAATTGCACCACAAAACCCAGCTACTCCTGACTGAAGTTCCCTTCGCTGACATCACTTGCAAATTGCACCACAAAACCCAGCTACTCCTGACTGAAGTTCCTCGCTGACATCACTTTCAAATTGCACCACAAAACCCAGCTACACCTGACTGACGTTCCCTTCGCTGACATCACTTGCAAATAGCACCACAAACCCAGCTACACCTGACTGACGTTCCCTTCGCTGACATCACTTGCAAATTGCACCACAAAACCCAGCTACACTTGACTGAAGTTCCTCTGCTGACATCACTTTCAAATAGCACCACAAAACCCAGCTACACCTGACTGAAGTTCCCTTCGCTGACATCACTTTCAAAATTGCACCACAAAAACCCAGCTACTCCCGACTGAAGTTCCCTTCGCTGACATCACTTTCAAATTGCACCACAAAACCCAGCTACACCTGACTGAAGTTCCTTCGCTGACATCACTTGCAAATTGCACCACAAAACCCAGCTACCCTGACTGAAGTTCCTCGCTGACATCACTTTCAAATTGCACCACAAAACCCAGCTACACCTGACTGAAGTTCCCTGCTGACATCACTTTCAAATTGCACCACAAAACCCAGCTACTCCTGACTGAAGTTCCCTTCGCTGACATCACTTTCCAAATTGCACCACAAAACCCAGCTACTCCTGGACTGAAGTTCCCTTCGCTGACATCACTTGCAAATTGCACCACAAACCCAGCTACTCCTGACTGAAGTTCCTTCGCTGACATCACTTTCAAATTGCACCACAAAACTCCAGCTACACCTGACTGACGTTCCTTTCGCTGACATCACTTTCAAATTGCACCACAAAACCCAGCTACACCTGACTGAAGTTCCCTTCGCTGACATCACTTGCAAATTGCACCACAAAACCCAGTTACTCCTGACTGAAGTTCCCTTCGCTGACATCACTTTCAAATTGCACCACAAAACCCAGCTACACCTGACTGAAGTTCCCTTTCATGGACATCACTTTCAAATTGCACCACAAACCCAGCTACTCCTGACTGAAGTTCCCTTCGCTGACATCACTTTCAAATTGCACCACAAAACCCAGCTACTCCTGACTGAAGTTCCCTTCGCTGACATCACTTGCAAATTGCACCACAAAACCCAGCTACTCCTGACTGTGCCTTCGCTGACATCACTTTCAAATTGCACCACAAAACCCAGCTACACCTGACTGACGTTCCCTTCGCTGACATCACTTGCAAATAGCACCACAAAACCCAGCTACACCTGACTGACGTTCCCTTCGCTGACATCACTTGCAAATTGCACCACAAAACCCAGCTACACTTGACTGAAGTTCCCTTCTGCTGACATCACTTTCAAATTGCACCACAAAACCCAGCTACACCTGACTGAAGTTCCCTTCGCTGACATCACTTGCAAATTGCACCACAAAACCCAGCTACTCCTGACTGAAGTTCCCTTCGCTGACATCACTTTCAAATTGCACCACAAACCCAGCTACACCTGACTGAAGTTCCTCTGCTGACATCACTTTCAAATTGCACCACAAAACCCAGCTACTCCTGACTGAAGTTCCCCTTTCCGCTGACATCACTTTCAAATTGCACCACAAAACCCAGCTACTCCTGACTGAAGTTCCTCTGCTGACATCACTTTCAAATTGCACCACAAAAACCCAGCTACTCCTGACTGAAGTTCCTTCTGCTGACATCACTTTCAAATTTGCACCACAAAACTCCAGCTACACCTGACTGACGTTCCCTTCGCTGACATCACTTGCAAATTGCACCACAAAACCCAGCTACACCTGACTGAAGTTCTCAAGCCTCGGACACTCTTTGCAAATTGCACCACAAAACCCAGCTACACTTGACTGAAGTTCCCTTCTGCTGACATCACTTTCTAAATAGCACCACAAAACCCAGCTACACCTGACTGAAGTTCCCTTCGCTGACATCACTTTCAAATTGCACCACAAAACCCAGCTACTCCTGACTGAAGTTCCCTTCTGCTGACATCACTTTCAAATTGCACCACAAAACCCAGCTACACCTGACTGAAGTTCCCTTTGCTGACATCACTTGCAAATTGCACCACAAAACCCAGCTACTCCTGACTGAAGTTCCCTTCTGCTGACATCACTCTCAAATTGCACCACAAACCCAGCTACACCTGACTGAAGTTCCCTTCTGCTGACATCACTTTCAAATTGCACCACAAAACCCAGCTACTCCTGACTGAAGTTCCTTCGCTGACATCACTTTCAAATTGCACCACAAAACCCAGCTACTCCTGACTGAAGTTCCCTTCGCTGACATCACTTGCAAATTGCACCACAAAACCCAGCTACTCCTGACTGAAGTTCCTCGCTGACATCACTTTCAAATTGCACCACAAAACCCAGCTACACACCTGACTGACGTTCCCTTCGCTGACATCACTTTCTCAAATTGCACCACAAAACCCAGCTACACCTGACTGAAGTTCCCTTCGCTGACATCACTTGCAAATTGCACCACAAAACCCAGCTACTCCTGACTGAAGTTCCCTTCGCTGACATCACTTTCAAATTGCACCACAAAACCCAGCTACACCTGACTGAAGTTCCCTTCGCTGACATCACTTTCAAATTGCACCACAAACCCAGCTACTCCTGACTGAAGTTCCCTTCGCTGACATCACTTTCAAATTGCACCACAAACCCAGCTACTCCTGACTGAAGTTCCCTTCGCTTACATCACTTGCAAATTGCACCACAAACCCAGCTACTCCTGACTGAAGTTCCCTTCGCTGACATCACTTTCAAATTGCACCACAAACTCCAGCTACACCTTCCGACTGACGTTCCCCTTCTGCTGACATCACTTGCAAATAGCACCTCACAAAACCCAGCTACACCTGACTGACGTTCCCTTCGCTGACATCACTTGCAAATTGCACCACAAAACCCAGCTACACTTGACTGAAGTTCCTTCGCTGACATCACTTTCAAATTGCACCACAAAACCCAGCTACACCTGACTGAAGTTCCCTTCGCTGACATCACTTGCAAATTGCACCACAAAACCCAGCTACTCCTGACTGAAGTTCCCTTCTGCCGACATCACTTTCAAATTGCACCACAAAACCCAGCTACACCTGACTGAAGTTCTTCGCTGACATCACTTTCAAATTGCACCACAAAACCCAGCTACTCCTGACTGAAGTTCTCTGCTGACATCACTTTCAAATTGCACCACAAAACCCAGCTACTCCTGGACTAGTGTTCTCTTCATTGACATCAAATCACCACAAAACCCAGCTACTTCAGACTGAAGTCTGCCCGACATCAATTTTCTCAATGCACACAAAACCCAGACACACCTGACTGACGTTCCCTTCGCTGACATCACTTGCAAATTGCACCCACAAAACCCAGCTACACCTGACTGAAGTTCCTTCGCTGACATCACTTATAAATTGCACCACAAAACCCAGCTACTCCTGACTGAAGTTCCCTTCGCTGACATCACTTTCAAATTGCACCACAAAACCCAGCTACACTTGACTGAAGTTCCCTTCGCTGACATCACTTTCAAATAGCACCACAAAACCCCAGCTACACCTGACTGAAGTTCCCTTCGCTGACATCACTTTCAAATTGCACCACAAAACCCAGCTTACCCTGGACTGAAGTTCCCTCTGCTGACATCACTTTCAAATTGCACCACAAAACCCAGCTACACTTGACTGAAGTTCCTCTGCTGACATCATTTTCTAAATAGCACCACAAAACCTAGCTACACCTGACTGAAGTTCCTCGCTGACATCACTTTCTCAAATTGCACCAAAAACCCAGCTACACCTGACTGAAGTTCCCTTTCTGCTGACATCACTTTCACTGCACCACAAAACCCAGCTACCCTGGGACTGGAAGTTCCCTCTTGCTGACATCACTTTCAAATTGCACCACAAAACCTTGGCTACTCCTGACTGAAGTTCCTTCGCTGACATCACTTGCAAATTGCACCACAAAACTCCAGCTACTCCTGACTGAAGTTCCCTTCGCTGACATCACTTTCAAATTGCACCACAAACCCAGCTACACCTGACTGACGTTCCCTTCGCTGGACATCACTTGCAAATTGTACCACAAAACCCAGCTACACCTGACTGAAGTTCCCTTCGCTGACATCACTTGCAAATTGCACCACAAAACCCAGCTACTCCTGACTGAAGTTCCCTTCGCTGACATCACTTTCACCAGACCACAAAACCCAGCTACACTTGACTGAAGTTCCCTTCGCTGACATCACTTTCAAATAGCACCACAAAACCCAGCTACACCTGACTGAAGTTCCCTTCGCTGACATCACTTTCAAATTGCACCACAAAACCTAGCTACTCCTGACTGAAGTTCCCTTCGCTGACATCACTTTCAAATTGCACCACAAACCCAGCTACACTTGGACTGAAGTTCCCTTCGCTGACATCACTTTCAAATAGCACCACAAAACCCAGCTACACCTGACTGAAGTTCCCTTCGCTGACATCACTTTCAAATTGCACCACAAAACCCAGTTACCCTGACTGAAGTTCCCTTCGCTGACATCACTTTCAAATTGCACCACAAAACCCAGCTACACCTGACTGACGTTCCCTTCGCTGACATCACTTGCAAAATAGCACCACAAAACCCAGCTACACCCGACTGACGTTCCCTTCGCTGACATCACTTGCAAATTGCACCACAAAACCCAGCTACACTTGGACTGAAGTTCCCTTCGCTGACATCACTTTCAAATAGCACCACAAAACCCAGCTACACCTGACTGGAAGTTCCCTTCGCTGACATCACTTTCAAATTGCACCACAAAACCCAGCTACTCCTGACTGAAGTTCCCTTCGCTGACATCACTTTCAAATTGCACCACAAACCCAGCTACACCTGACTGAAGTTCCCTTCGCTGACATCACTTGCAAATTGCACCACAAACCCAGCTACTCCTGACTGAAGTTCCCTTCGCTGACATCACTTTCAAATTCGCACCACAAAACCCAGCTACACCTGACTGAAGTTCCTCGCTGACATCACTGCAAATTGCACCACAAAACCCAGCTACTCCCACTGAAGTTCCTCACATGGACATCACTTTCAAATTGCACCACAAAACCCAGCTACTCCTGACTGAAGTTCCTTCTGCTGACATCACTTGCAAATTGCACCACAAAACTCCAGCTACCCTGGACCGAAGTTCCTTCGCTGACATCACTTTCAAATTGCACCACAAAACCCAGCTACACCTGACTGACGTTCTCTTCGCTGACATCACTTGCAAATTGCACCACAAAACTCAGCTACACTGATCAGTTCCCTTCGCTGACATCACTTGCAAATTGCACCACAAAACTCCAGTTACTCCCGACCGAAGTTCCCTTCGCTGACATCACTTTCAAATTGCACCACAAAACCCAGCTACACTTGACTGAAGTTCCTTCGCTGACATCACTTTCAAATAGCACCACAAAACCCAGCTACACCTGACTGAAGTTCCCTCTGCTGACATCACTTTCAAATTGCACCACAAACCCAGCTACTCCTGGATTGAAGTTCCCTTCGCTGACATCACTTTCAAATTGCACCACAAAACCCAGCCACACTTGGACTGAAGTTCTCTCTGCTGACATCACTTTCAAATAGCACCACAAACCCAGCTACACCTGACTGAAGTTCTTCTGCTGACATCACTCTTCTAAATTGCACCACAAAACCCAGCTACTCCTGACTGAAGTCTCTTCGCTGACATCACTTTCAAATTGCACTCACAAAACTCAGCTACACCTGACTGTGTTCCTTTCTGCTGACATCACTTGCAAATTGCACCACAAAACCCAGCTACTCCTGACTGAAGTTCCCTTCGCTGACATCACTTTCAAATTGCACCACAAAACCCAGCTGACACCTGACTGGAAGTTCCCTTCGCTGACATCACTTTCAAATTGCACCACAAAACCCAGCTACTCCTGACTGATGTTCCCCTTCTGCTGACATCACTTGCAAATTGCACCACAAAAACCCAGCTACACCTGACTGAAGTTCCCTTCGCTGACATCACTTGCAAATTGCACCACAAAACCCAGCTACTCCTGACTGAAGTTCCCTTCGCTGACATCACTTTCAAATTGCACCACAAAACCCAGCTACACCTGACTGAAGTTCCCTTCTGCTGACATCACTTGCAAATTGCACCACAAAACCCAGCTACTCTGACTGAAGTTCCCTTCGCTGACATCACTTGCAAATTGCACCACAAACCCAGCTACTCCTGACTGAAGTTCCCTTCGTTGACATCACTTTCAAATTGCACCACAAAACCCAGCTACTCCTGACTGAAGTTCCCTTCGCTGACATCACTTTCAAATTGCACCACAAAACCCAGCTACTCCTGACTGAAGTTCCCTTCGCTGACATCACTTTCAAATTGCACCACAAAATCCAGCTACACCTGACTGAAGTTCCCTTCGCTGACATCACTTTCAAATTGCACCACAAAACCCAGCTACTCCTGACTGAAGTTCCCTTCGCTGACATCACTTTCAAATTGCACCACAAAACCCAACTACTCCTGACTGAAGTTCCCTTCGCTGACATCACTTGCAAATTGCACCACAAAACCCAGCTACACCTGACTGAAGTTCCCTTCGCTGACATCACTTGCAAATTGCACCACAAAACCCAGCTACTCCTGACTGAAGTTCCCTTCGCTGACATCACTTTCAAATTGCACCACAAAACCCAGCTACACCTGACTGAAGTTCCCTTCGCTGACATCACTTTCAAATTGCACCACAAAACCCAGCTACTCCTGACTGATGTTCCCTTCGCTGACATCACTTGCAAATTGCACCACAAAACCCAGCTACACCTGACTGAAGTTCCCTTCGCTGACATCACTTGCAAATTGCACCACAAAACCCAGCTACTCCTGACTGAAGTTCCCTTCGCTGACATCACTTTCAAATTGCACCACAAAACCCAGCTACTCCTGACTGAAGTTCCCTTCGCTGACATCACTTTCAAATTGCACCACAAAACCCAGCTACACCTGACTGAAGTTCCCTTCGCTGACATCACTTGCAAATTGCACCACAAAACCCAGCTACTCCTGACTGAAGTTCCCTTCGATGACATCACTTGCAAATTGCACCACAAAACCCAGCTACTCCTGACTGAAGTTCCCTTCGCTGACATCACTTTCAAATTGCACCACAAAACCCAGCTACTCCTGACTGAAGTTCCCTTCGCTGACATCACTTTCAAATTGCACCACAAAACCCAGCTACACCTGACTGAAGTTCCCTTCGCTGACATCACTTTCAAATTGCACCACAAAACCCAGCTACTCCTGACTGAAGTTCCCTTCGCTGACATCACTTTCAAATTGCACCACAAAACCCAGCTACTCCTGACTGAAGTTCCCTTCGCTGACATCACTTGCAAATTGCACCACAAAACCCAGCTACTCCTGACTGAAGTTCCCTTCGCTGACATCACTTGCAAATTGCACCACAAACCCAGCTACTCCTGATTGAAGTTCCCTTCGCTGACATCACTTGCAAATTGCACCACAAAACCCAGCTACTCCTGACTGAAGTTCCCTTCGCTGACATCACTTTCAGATTGCACCACAAAACCCAGCTACTCCTGACTGTAGTTCCCTTCGCTGACATCACTTTCAAATTGCACCACAAAACCCAGCTACACCTGACTGAAGTTCCCTTCGCTGACATCACTTGCAAATTGCACCACAAAACCCAACTACTCCTGACTGAAGTTCCCTTCGCTGACATCACTTGCAAACTGCACCACAAAACCCAGCTACTCCTGACTGAAGTTCCCTTCGCTGACATCACTTGCAAACTGCACCACAAAACCCAGCTACTCCTGACTGAAGTTCCCTTCGCTGACATCACTTTCAAATTGCACCACAAAACCCAGCTACTCCTGACTGTAGTTCCCTTCGCTGACATCACTTGCAAATTGCACCACAAAACCCAGCTACTCCTGACTGTAGTTCCCTTCGCTGACATCACTTGCAAATTGCACCACAAAACCCAGCTACTCCTGACTGAAGTTCCCTTCGCTGACATCACTTGCAAACTGCACCACAAAACCCAGCTACTTTTGAGTGAAGTTATTTTAAAATATTTTTAACTTCCTGCAGATAAGCCTTTTTCTTTTTTTCTTTTTTTAACCACTGAGCAAATCACTAAAACTAAAGGAAAATATTTGCCTAGTTGGTTTTTCTGTATTTTATCGTACACCTGACACTTACTAACAGACTAATCCAGAAAATTTCCGAAAATTTTGGTAGGTCCAACACAAGTTTTAAGGAACGATGTCTACAAGTATCAGTAATTGTATATTTGGGTAGCAATCTCTCTTTTATACAGGTTTAATTAAAAATGACATACAAGGTGTGATGGTTACAATTTTTTTATCTAATTTTTTATGTGATCTTGTGATTTTTTTACTTTTGAGGACATAAATTTTATAAAAATTCGGTTTAAAATGAGATCGAATTGATCTCCGTTGTGAGAGAAGTAGCGTGAATCTTTGAGTCAGTTTTAGTGGTATGGCCGATATAACCATTTAATCACAGACGGAGACCTGCCAAACCCTATCCGGAACATACACGTTGGCAACAGAAATGTCATAGCATCGTGCACATGCAAAAAAGACTAAAAATAATGGAAGCCATATTTTTAAAAAAATGAGAAACCCAACAGTCAATCACATTAACAACGAACACGCTAACAAGATACTCACCGTGTTCGCTACATAACACATACCACCACTCCTCATTATACATAACCCCACTTACATTCTTTTACACGTAAAATAACATTCATCCTCTAAAATGGCTAAAAGTATAGCCTAAAGCACTCAAACAAAACATTTGAAAAATTTTAATATTATTTATGTCCTCAAAAGAAAAATTCATAAGGTCATATGAAAAATTAAATAAAAAAGCTTCACCATCGAATCTTGTTTGTCATTTTTAAAGAAACCTGCTTAAGTATTAATAAAAAACAAAGTTTAAATTAATGTCTGCAAAATCTCACAGCTCTAGTATCATTCCTTCAGTCAGCTTATGAAAATTTCAGTCGACCATCGGATGTGTCACGTGATGGACTGTTTCTTCCAAGGAGAAGAAAACTGACGAAAACTATAAGAAAAATGTTAAACATTTTGTAGGCGGGTGGCTACCCGTACCTGTTTTAATGGAGCGCATTGGAATGCCTGCTTTGTGGGTTTTGGGTCCTGGTTGAAAAACTAACGGTAATAAATATGACTGATTAGACGAATTATATATATATATACATATATATATATATATATATATATATGCTTTTACAATGAAAATAAAGTAGTTTAATATCTTAATATACAATTCTGCTTGTCCCAGAACTGATAATAATAGGCTATTCAGTTTTGATTGGATGGAAAGACGAAAAAGGCATATCAGAGACGCTACTTGGTTTCAGAGAATAAAAGGAGAACAAAGAAAGAAAAAAGGGAGGATAAAAGTGTTTAACGTCTGTTTCGGTGAAACGGAAAACGTTTATAATTTAAAATTTTTTCATTCGTACTCAATTCTTAAAATAACTTCTCCTAATATGTGACATATCCCTTCAGGACGTAGGCGATCATGGCCTTCCACATCTCCCTATACCAAGTGGCTCATAGCACGCTTTCTCCTGTTACTCCACCAACACCCCCTCTGCCATCCACTTGTTCAATCCCGTCAAGTATGTTACGTGCTACTTTCCTTTCTCTCTTTTTCCCTCTATCTGACCTGTGAGTATCAGATACTCTAAGCCTTCTTTCTTCATTACATTTCCCAGGAACTTCAGCTGTCTTTTCCTGAAGCTAATTATTAGTTTCCTTTTCGTTTCCATCTTCCCCCACGACCTCGTCGACTAACATGTTCGGTCCATGGTATCCTCATCATCCTTCTGTAGAACCACATTTCGATTACTTCAAGTAATACCTTCATCTTTGATGAGATTTTCCAGCATGTACTGCCATATTGAAGAACTGACATCACATAGCAATCCAGTTGTCTCTTCTTTGTTTCTAGGGAAATTTTCCTGTCTTTTAATACTCTACTCAGCTTCTGGAATGCATCCTTGTGCTTTTGGATCTCAGGAATATAAATGTATAGAAACTGATGTGGTCACAAAGTGAGGGATCAGTTTATATAGTGATTGTAATATAGAACTGATCCCCCACTTTATATCCAGTATGCTTCTGTAGAACCACATTTCAGTTACTTCAAGTTTTCCCTTCATCTTTGATGATATTGTCCAGCATTCACTGTCATATTGAAGACCAGACATCACATAGCAATCCAGTACTCTCTTTGTTTCTAGGGAAATTTTCCTGTCTCTTAATACTCTACTCAGCTTCTGGAATGCATCCTTGGCGATTCCACTTCACCTCCGGATGTCATTGTCGCAATTTTCCCTCTTTGAGATTCGAAGGAGAATAACGACTAGCATTCGTATTGATGATTATTACTGCATTATTTTACTTAAATTGTTAAGCTTAAATATTAACGATGATATATGGGGATTTCTACGGATGTTTTTATTGTCGTAGACCTCCCCATGACTTTATTCAATCATTAACTTAAGAATTAAGATTCATCAGAAAATTTAAAGAAGAAAATCGTGAATTTGTTTAGGGTATTTTTACTCTGTAAAATAACTAACTTTTTTGTAGTGCAATTTTTATAAAGCGCTTAGCGTTCTTTAAGAAGTGGGCGGTTTAAAAGTAAAAGCAGCAAAGTGTTAGCAAACAATCATTCACCATAGAATTATTTCAATAGGAACATTAGTCTGTATCTACAAGGGCATGAGAGATGATGGGCGGATCAATTTAGACGAAACAGAGGGTGGGGAATGTATTTCAAACCGTAAGATGTTCCATAACAGTGGAGAGCTATGGACCAAAACAATTTGTTGAAGAGATTTTCTTTTAATCATTTCAGTGCTAAGAGTACCAATTGATATTTTCTCATGTGTCAATATTGAGATAATATCTCTGATCAGTCATTCAATGAATGGTTAGGCTCGGAGTATGTTAATGTGGTAAGTTTTCCGGACATCTTATGCATACAAAACCTGTTTCAAAACCTTGTTTACAATAAATACAAAGTCAGCCATGTGTATATCTATTCATTTTTTAAATATTTCCAGAAATGGTTATGTGGACTTGATAAACGGTCGCATTTACAATAACGATTTTTGCAGGTTGTTTGAACCAAAAAATTAGACCATCCGCCATTGTCAAAATCCGCCCACCCCATAACTTCAGCATTTTCCCAGAATTACCGTTAAAAGAGTGAATTTAAAACTGTAGACGAGATTAAGGAAAATGCGACCAGGCAGCTGCCGGCAATACCACATGTATTAACCGAATTCGGGATATCGACGAATGATAACATGTGTAGTACAAAGACTACCATGAGACTTGAATCATTTTTATAAATTTAAAGTTACATCTTATTCAACATCGGACTTATTCAACTCTCGGTCAGCCGCTGGTTCGAAATGTGGACCTTACATTCTCGTATGCGATGTCTGAGAAACTGCCAAACTAATCTATAGAGAGGCTGTCCACATAGCCGTCCCTCAATCTTGTCTGTTCCACGCTCGCAAAACCGGTTGCATCTGCGAGATTGTGTGACTCCGCAAGCCAAAACTACAACTGACCACCCTGGTCTGGTTTCTTCTTCTATGAGCTGTGTCCATTAAGGACGCGAGCGATCGTTGCCTTCCAGATCTCACCATCCTTTGTAGCTCTTAACACCCTTTCTCTTGTTACGCCTCCTAAACCCTGCTTTGCTATCCATTTGTTCAGGTCTATTAAGCATGTTATACATTTCTTTCCCCTGTCTCTCTTTCACTCTCTTTCTCCTGTGAGTATCCGATTCTCCAAGGCTACCTTCCTCATTACATGTCCCAGAAACTTTAGATGTTTTTGCCTGATCTTAAGTATGTTTCCTTTTCGTTTCCATCCTCTCCAAAACCTCGACGTTGCTAACATATTCGGTCCATGATTTTCTCAGCATGCTTCGGTAGAACCACATTTCGGTTGCTTCAAGTTTTCCGTAAGCTTTCATGAGATTGCCCAACATTCGCTGCCATATTGAAGGAGAGACATCAGTCTGGTACTCTCTTCTTTGTTTCCAACGAAATTTTTATGTCTCTGAATACTCTACTCAGTCCTTGGTCATGCCAATACTCCTTCGGACCCCAGTGTCGCCATTTTCGTCATCTGTTAGAATACTTCGCAGGTATTTAAATTTCTCTACCTAATTGATTTCAGAATCCCTGATTTGTAGTTGGCATTTTTGACTTCTCTTTTTACTGATGACCATGCAGTCAGTTTTCTTGTAGTTTATGTTTAGTCCTTTCTTTTTGTTTCCTTTAGCTACCTAATTTGTAGGAATTCTTGTAGTTCCCCGAAGCCCATTTTGACTTACTTCTACAAGAAGACTTTAAAGATTGTTTTGAAAAGTGGATGGTATTTTAGGATTAATTTGTGAAGTCCTAAGCGGTGTATTTTCATGAGGACTAAAGTGACAGTAACCAAGGTAGGCTATATTTCGGTTAAATTTTTAATGACTCAAAACCTTCCGGAACGAATTCGCATTTATAGAGTCTAGTAAATTCAACCTTAAAAAAAGCTTGTCACGCTATTAAGAATCTTTGAAAAGTCATGAAGCAATAAAAACCCTTGCTGTTTTAAGCATATTTACCCTCCCCACCCCGATACACTCAGGCAGGCTGTGACACAGGGTCAGTTTTTGTTAATGTGAGGAACTCGAATGCGTACACTCGAGCCAAGTGTCGAAATTTATCCAGTTCCCTACGCAGTAACTGGGTACTATGATTTTGTCTTAGTATGTCTTAGCTGGTCGTATCTCCTGGCTTGTGGCAGGTAAGTATTATAGGAATTTTACAAGTACAGCTTTGATGTGGCCCAAAGCCGAAAGTATGAGGCACCCAGTGAGGATCGAACTTACTAAACAGCCGTAACGTTTCTAGCGAGAGAAGCTTACTAACCATTACACTACTTCGAGTTGCTCAAATATAAACGTGATTTTTAAGCGCAGCTTAGATGTGTCATAAGGCCGAAGTATGGGGCACCCAGTGAGAAAAGCAATGGCAACATACTGCTGGATAATCTTCTGCCCAG
Organism: Ascarosepion bandense; assembly: GCA_037127315.1. Lineage (NCBI taxonomy): Eukaryota > Metazoa > Mollusca > Cephalopoda > Sepiida > Sepiidae > Ascarosepion > Ascarosepion bandense. Next base: position 871,870 of record JBBBDQ010001574.1, read on the forward strand.
TCAGTCAAGTCTCTTCCGAGACATGATCACGCAAGCGTGTATCACGTATAGAACTGATTGATGTATTAGCTGGTCGTACATCCTGGTTTTTGCTAGGTAAGTATTATAGTGATTTTCTAAGCGCAGCTTAGATTTGGCACAAGTCAAAATGTATGGGGCACCCAGTGAGTATCGAACTCATTACTCAGTTGCTATGAGCCTAACCATTACATCACGTCGAGGTGCCATTTCTTGTATTAAGCTTTGTTCTGCTTTTGATAACATAAAAAATATACGCCAATTTTAATCTGTGAAAATTTTACGGTTTTCCTATTTGAGTTTCTGATAAATCTTAATACTTAAGTTAATGATCGAATAAGCTGATGGCGAGTTCTCCGAAAACAAAATATTGATTTCTGTCATCCGGCATGTTCTGTGGTCCGGCAGTGCCATGGTTCCAAGGATGCCGAATTAAAGAAATTGGACCGTAACCGAAAATATGAAGTGTTCTGAAAAATCATCTGAAAAATAATTTTTTTTTTTTTTTTAATCGTATCACCCCGAGCAAGGCGGTAACGCCACTGATGTGCAGGGGGCTATGTAATAGTGAGAAGATTGGAAAAGAGAAAGCCGGAAACCACATCCTAAACAGGGAACAAGGGATGAGCCTCTTAACCTGTTCAATAGACATGGGTGGAGTGTGAACCGGGCGATAGATCTATCTACTCCAATTGAAAAAAAAAAAACAAAGTGAGAAGATTGGAAAAGAGAAAGCCGGAAACCACATCCTAAACAGGAAACAAGGGATGAGCATCTTAACCTGTTCAATAGTCATGGGTGGAGTGTGAACCGGGCGATAGATAAATTACGCTCGATGTAAGTTTTCTTTTCTTTTATAATATATATAATTTATTTATATGTACAGAAACTCCAGTACAATCCTACAAATGGGAATAAAAATAGTGATATGAACGAATTACCGCTTGTTTTTCTCGACAGTCCCGTTCCATTCTCAGTGTAGCTGATCTCCTAAATATAGAATTATTTTAAAAGTTGGTATATATGTGAGATTTTAGAATGTCTTTCGACTTAAAGGGGTAATTTTTATTTGCATTTTTCTGTCCAATTCCTAAAAAATTAAAATAGAAATAAGACGAGTCACAAAGTAAATAAACCAAAATTTGTTTATATTTCAATTAGATTAACAATAAAAGCAGAAAGCAACTTGACGCTAAAGGCGAAGAAAAGAAATGTTAAGGAAGCTTTTAGATAGGTACCTCCAATAAATCACTGCTCATTTTCGATACCTCAATTTAAATTTAATTTTTAAAAAATAAAAATGTTTTCTTGAAGCTTTAATTTTAGCTTTAATTGAAAGCCAAGAGATTAAATTTACTAATTACAGTAAGCAAAATACCCTGGTTTAGTTCAAACCGAAATTATATTGATCGGAATCAAAAATTTAACTGCTGAAAAAAATTATTTTTAAATTTACCGCCATTATTGACTAATCGACACATTATGTAAACAGTAGCCAAATTTCTGTTTCAAAAATCTTGCAAAAAAAAAAAATAATAATAATATATATATATATATATATATATATATATATATATATATACCTTCTTGACACGTTATTTAAGTCGATTTTTATAATTGAAACTTACCTTTATCTGATTTCAAACAAGTATTAAGTGCTTACTGCCTGGAAATTTACGAAATAAATCTCCCTTTAACGACGGTAGCCCTCTTGTCAGCGTTATCTAAGGCGACAAATGATTTATTGACAAGTAGTAGGTGTGAATGACGTTGGGATGGCGACCGAAAGTAACAAAAAATTCATGTAGCTTTGATGTGGCACAAAGCCGAAAGTATGAGGCACCCGGTGAGGATCGAACTTAATATTCAGTTGTAATGATTCTAGCGAAAGAAGATTGCTAACCATTACACCGCTTCATGTTGCTCAAATATAAACGTGATTTTTTAAGCGCAGCTTAGATGTGGCACAAGGCCGAAGTATGGGGCACCCAGTGAGGATTGAACTCACTAATCAATTGCAGTGATTCTAACAAGACAAGTTTACTAACTATTACATCACGTCGAGGTGCCCTTTCTCGGGTTAAGCTTTGTTCTGCTTTTGATAACATAAAAAATATACGCTAAGTTTAATCTGTGAAAATTTTACGGTTTTCCGATTTGAGTTTCTGATGAATCTTAATTTCTAAGTTAATTATCGAATAAGCTGATGGCGATTTCTACGATAAAAAATATTCGTAGAAAATCTCCCCCATCACAACACCAAATATTTCAGCTTGACAACTGCAACAAAATGACAATCATAAATCTGAATTTTTGGTTGTTATTTTAAGAAGTAAGGGGATACAAATTAAAAGATTTGAAATTGACATTTTCTCCATTTCACTGAAGAAGATGATAAACACTTCTATTCTCTCTTATTTCTTTCATTTTGTGACTGAAACCAAGTAGGGTCTTTGATATGTTTCTTGTTTTATCATGTGATCAAAACGGTCTATTATTTATGTGGTATTAGCAGGAAATGTCAAACACTTCAATATTTTTTCTGAAACCAAGTAGCGTCTCTGATATGTCTTTTTCGTCCTTCCATGCAACCAAAATAGAATAGTCCATTACTTATTAGTTATTATCCAGGCGTAATGGTCGTGTGAACTAAGAAACTAACGTACGTTGTTGGGGGACAAGCACAATTATTATATGAAGTATAATGAGCAGTTAAGACTATATTTACATAATTTTTTTTTAATTTTTAAGGGGGTTATTTCTGTCATCCGGCATGTTCTGTGGTCCGGCAATGCCATGGTTCCAAGGATGCCGAATTAAAGAAATTGGACCGTAACCGAAAATATGAAGTGTTTTGAAAAATCATCTGAAAAATAAATTACGCTCGATGTAAGTTTTTCTTTTCTTTTATAATATATATAATTTATTTATATGTACAGAAACTCCAGTACAATCCTATAAATGGGAATAAAAATAGAGATATGAATGAATTACCGCGTGTTTTTCTCGACAGTCCCGTTCCATTCTCAGTGTAGCTGATCACCTAAATATAGAATTATTTTAAAAGTTGGTATATATGTGAGATTTTAGAATGTCTTTCGACTTAAAAGGGTAATTTTTATTTGCATTTTTCTGTCCAATTCCTAAAAAAATAAAATAGAAATAAGACGAGTCACAAAGTAAATAAACCAAAATTTGTTTATATTTCAATTAGATTAACCAATAAAAGCAGAAAGCAACTTGACGCTGAAGGCGAAGAAAAGAAATGTTAAGGAAGCTTTTAGAAAATAATTCAGAATTAGAATGTAACAATAATGATTGAATATTAAGCACTGGAACACAAAACAAAAGAAAGCATCAGTTGAATGAATTCAAAACAGAAAATGCGTCAATGATTTCAGACAGGAAGCGGTGGAATGATTGCAAGCAATGCCGGAGTCATGCGACGATTACAATGAAAAAGGGTCATGCAAAGACGAACAACAAAAAGTTTTTTTTTCCTTTGTGATATTTACAGAGAAATAACGCAGAGCATTTTTAACAAAAATAATGTCCAGCAATCGTTTTGTGCCCTGAACAATAAGCTTATAAAAAGACGTTTTTTAATCCCATGACACGGCTATTATTTTATCTTCCTTCACTCCTCCGCCATGTTTATTGTTTTAAAAAGCGAAGATCAGAATTGCAATAATAGCCGAACAATATGATAAAAGTACATTCATACAGTTTTTGTTTTTAAAATATTAATCACTATTTATTTATTAAATTATTTACAAGGACATTTTTATATTTAGAACATTCTAAAAACTAATACAAAACAAATGCAAAGCACACTATTTATATTATTTGGACTGTTATCCTCATCTTTGTTGCCATTTGTACGAATTTCGGCTGTTGTATGCTGGAGCCTTCTTCAGGTGCTAGGAATTTTAAACCGAATCCTTTATTACAACCACTGGGGTATATCATTCTCATTCCTTGCGTTGGCTATATCTGGATATAGACGTTGGTTAGTTCCAATGACTTGACCCAAAGAATTGTGAGGCTACAGCAATGGTGACTTAGTGAGTCTGATAAGAGGCAGATAACTCATGACTACCAAAAGAGGCTTCGCGCAAGGAATGAGAATGATGTACCCCAGTGATCATAATAAAAAGTTTGTTTCGAAATTCCTAGCACCCTAAGAAGGCCGGAGCGTACCACGATCGAAACGTCTTACAAATTACAACAAAGATGAGGACAATAGTCTTAATAATGTAAATAGTGTAAATACTACCTCATCTCAGAATTATAGACAAATGAAAAGCAATATTTATCATTTACTAATCTATAAAGAAATAAATATAAAAAACAATTTTTGTTCATAAATTTATACACATTTACTAATTTATTATAATCTGTGAACCAACTATAAGTAAATTCTTATTTATTTTTCTGTAAAGTGTGAATAAGTTGGCAATTAGCCGATGCTTTGCTAAACATTCCAAGAAAACAAAATAGTGTAAATAAAAATCAAATAAATAATGATTATTATTTTTGTCTTGAATTCTCTAGAACAAAGAAAATTTATAAATTCTTTTTCATATGTTTAGGTTATATTATAATTCTAACTATCGCTATTTAAATCAATAAACATTAACAAGGACTGAATTTAGTTAAAATAATACTGGTATCAAGAGAAAAGCCGTCTTTTGATATTCCTTTTTTGGGGGGGGGGCACAAAGGTTCAAGTTTGTCAAAAGTCCAATCTTCCTTTATTTCTCTGAATGCTTATTTAAAGACGATAAGATTTACTCGCTTTTTATTTTCTTTCTCCAACAAAACGACAAACATTTTCGTAAAATTAAGACAACAATCAAAATTCCAATAACTGCAGACGACAATACAAAAGCAACAATATCTAACATAAAATATTGATGTAAAGGCATATCCTGACAATAAGACCTCAGAAAACCGCCGCCATATTTGATGACGTCATCTACTACTCGAGCTCCTCTTACAGATGGATGTTCTGGTCGAGATTTGAAAATATCACTCGCCTGTTGGATATTCTTTTTGTATTTCGGATTCTCGATAATATGATTAATATTTGCAACTAGATCTTCCACAGTGTCGTTGAATAAATCCATCGCAATGCCATATCCTTTGTCCTCAATTCTTTTAGCGTTGTGTGGCTGGTCAGCGAAAACGGGTAAGCCTAACATGGGAACTGCATGATACAGGCTTTCAAACTGTCCTCCATTGCCACAGTGAGTAATAAACAACTTCGTTTTCGGATGGCCTAGTAAATCGTTCTGGGGAATCCATTTAGCCATAAATACATTAGGTGAAGAATAACCTGTATCCGACCATTTCCAGACAACATCGTATTTTATTTGTTTAAAGGCTTCTCCCAATTTTTCCATATGTTCTTTTCGAAATACACTTATCACAGAACCAAATGAAGCGACAATAATTCCATTTTCTGAATCGTCAACAAATTTAAGCAAGTCACCTGAAAGAGGTTTGGCAGCGTGAGTAGCCATTCCTCCTAAGTATTCTACATTAGGCATAGCTGGAACTGGATAATCTAGCAGAACATCAATTTCTACAATATGTAATTCAGCCTTCCGAAGAAGCCCCTCGAAAGAAATTTCAGGATTATTCGGTGCGTAATGTTTGACACTTTTCGACGGGGCACCCAATGAATAAAAATAAGACGAGAGATGAAAAAAAACGTTTTTCATTCTTTCAAGGAAGGACATTCTTTCCGAATAGGTCGTTATTGCCGACGGGGAAGCTGGGTATACCCAGGGTGTACGATGTACTGAAGGTAAGTTCTGGGCTCCCATAAAAATAAAAGGGATCGATAATTTATAGGGGATGATTGTTAGACATGAACTCAGGAAAACCCCGTCTACTACGGCCAGAGAAGCGTTCACAGACTGAAGGCTCCGAAACCAATCTTCGTCGAGTAACAGTTCATCGCAAATTTTTCTCAAAATAATCTGATATTCAGTCCAAGTCCTGTTAATCTTTAATGCAATGCTTGTAGCAATTTTCGGAAGTTCGGAAAATTTGGGGTCGTCTTTCATAGGAATAAAATGCACACCTTCTGGTTGTTGTAATGGTTTCATTAACTTTTGGGGGACAGCAAAATAAGAATTGTGCCCTCTTTTGTGTAGCTCTTTCGCCATAAACGTCATAGGGTACAAGTGACTAAAATAAGGAAGCCCTAAAAATAAGATGTTTTCAGATTGGACTGAGACTGGAGAGTGGATAATGATTAGCCCGATGAAAGGGAGGTAATTTAGTGCCATTTTGGAAATATTGTTCGTAGTCCCTAAAAATCAAAAAAAGAAAAGTTGCTTTAGTTCAAAACATTAGTTATTTTCACTTAATAAATCAAAATATTAAAAATATAATACATTAAATTGTTTAACGCTATTTTTTTTTCAGTACTCAATTTTTCATGGAAATAAATCGGAAAATTTTAAACTTTCGATACAGAAGTAGTTGAACAAAATAATAAGCTAAACTTTAATCCGGTAATGATATTCCTGAAGATGATGAACTCAAATTAATATTAATTTTTGTTAATTACCTGAAAGTTGATGGGACAAAAATTTTTAATGTTTTCTGAAATCAAAAAGAGATAGATCTTTTTTTGGTAAATTTTCGTTGTAAGTCCCGACGCTTTTCCCCTTCAAATTTATCCAAAATAGCATTATCTCAGTGCAAATGTATATGCTGAACTCAAATCAACTGTTAGTTATTGAAGAAATTTACCCTTTTTTTTATCTAAATGTCCATAAAAAAACGAACTATATCTTGCACTTTTTCTCTCCCGTAACTCCCACGATGTCATGTAATTAACTGCAGAATGACGGACTGCGTAATGCAACGAATTTTGGAAGTTTTTGCTCGATTATTGTTCATTTACTAATGCTTCCGGCGATGTACTTCCGGTAAAAAATTAATGCGCTATTGTATTTCTACGCTTGTTACTTTCAAAACAGGAAGTACATCGCCGGAAGTTTCAGTAAAGGAAGAAAAATGACCAAAATTCGACAGAAAATTATGCCTACGTAGAACGTCATTCTGCAGTTAATTACATGACTTCGTGAGAGTTACAGGAGAGAAAAAGTGTGAGATATAGTTCGTTTTTTTATGGACTTTCAAAGTAAAAAAGGTAAGTTTCTTCAATAACTAATTGTTGATTTGAGTTCAGCAGATATATTTGCACAGAAATAATGATATTTTGGATAATTTGGAAGTGGGAAAAGCCGTTGGCACCTAAAACGAACATTTACCCTTTTTTTTTTAGGTTTCGTGTCTCCATTTCTTTGTTGCTTGTCTATTAAAATTTGCACGGATGTGAAAGGTTGTGCAAATATTGAAATATTTGTTTCCTCCACGTAGAAGGTATATACGACCAAGAAATGTTTAATCTAGTATCACAATAAAGGTTTTATTGCAGAAAGAAACTGGAAATTGTTTCAGTTTTAAGGAAGTGTTTGGTAATAGTCTGTTCATCTGAAATTAAATCATCGCAATATATCGTTAGTAAGGGCTCGCACTGGAGAAGACGCACTCTGACGCACAAATACCACAACCTTCAGCCGGACATTGCAGGACATACATTAGGGTGTTTGCGAAAACCAAGGCATGTAAGGGAGTAGGACTGAGAACTCCAGAACCTAGAGCGGGAGGCTTGAGAACTCCAGGACCTCCTGCGGGAGGCTTGGAACTCCAGGACCTACTGCGGGAGGCTTGAAACTCCAGGACCTACTGCGGGAGGCTTGAAAGTCCATGACCTACAGCGGGAGGCTTGAGAACTCCAGGACCTACTACGGGAGGCTTGGAACTCCAGAACCAACTGCGGGAGGCTGGAGAACTCCAGGACCTACAGCGGGAGGCTTGAGAACTCCAGGACCTACTACGGGAGGCTTGGAACTCCAGAACCAACTGCGGAAGGCTTGAGAACTCCAGGACCTACTGCGGAAGGCTTGGAACTCCAGAACCAACTGCGGAAGGCTTGGAACTCCAGAACCTACTGCGGGAGGCATGAGAACTCCAGGACCTACTGGGGAAGGCTTGGAACTCCAGGACCTATAGCGGGAGGCTTGGAACTCCAGAGCCTATTGCGGGAGGCTTGAGAACTCCAGGACCTACTGCGGGAGGCTTGGAACTCCAGGACCTACTGCGGGAGGCTTGAGAACTCCAGGACCTACAGCGGGAGGCTTGAGAACACCATGGCGTGCAGTGGGGGTGAGGTTTTTAAGAATGCCAGGGCATGCAGCAGGTGGAGCTTAAGAAATCTAGGACCTACAACGGGGGCCAGAGAACTCCAGGGAATGCACGTGGAGGTGGGGAACTCCAGAAAGTTGAGAACTCTATGACATGCAAAAATGGGGGAGGGGTCTTGAGAGCTCCAAAGCATGCAGCAGATTACTTGAGAGCTCCAGGGCCAACAGCAGGGAGTTGAGAATTTTATGGCATGCAGCAACCGGCTTGAAAACTGCAGGGTATGCAGCAAGGGATTGTGAACTCCATAGCATGCAGCGGGGTTGGACTTGGGAACACCTGGGCATGCAGCAAGACCAACAGTAGAGGGGTACGCGGGTTGTTTCGGTGGGTCTGAATGAGGTAGCGATTTTCATCAGCGCGGTACAGGTTGGCAGTGCAGCGACGTTTGGGTCGTCGTCTCCGCACTCCTCGCCGCCGCGTGGTCACAATCTCCGAGTCAGTCCAATCTCCGCGACAGGCGCCTGTCGTTCTCGCTGCTCTCTTCACTTCCTCTTCACGTTCGACCGGATCTTTGTTAGCGTCACGGCTACTAGCCGCTCTTCGGGTAAGCGGCGCGTGCATGCCTAAGCTCTTCCTTCTGGGGTTAGGCGGCTCACACTTGCATTCGTCTCGCCCGTTGCTCAACGTCTTTCTCGGCGTGGGGGCGTTCGTCCGACAGCGAACGGTCGGCTTGGAACTGGTACGGACCAGTGGAAGCCGACTGTCTAATTAAAACAAAGCCTCGTTTGGCCGGTCGACCCAAAGAAACAGGATCTGATTTCTACTTGGTGCTCGGAAGGCAAAAATGAGGAAATTCAGCCAAGCGCGGGATATAGGTGAGAGAAAATATAATTCACTTCTGAAAAATAGGACTCTCTTAAGAAAACCTGCGTCCCCTAAGGAAAATCCTGCGTCATTAGATCTGAAGTGATTTGACCTATCGTAGGACCTCTTGACAAGCAAAGCCTGAATAGTGTTTTTGAACACATAGGTTTCCCGATTCCTGAAATGGACATATCTGCTCTGATTCGTATGCTAACGTAAACAAAAACAATTTTTAAATTGCTTTTTCATTTTTTAATCGAAGATATTTAATTTATTTGTTTAAACGTTATTTCTAATAAATATTACAGAGGGCGTGTGTTTAATGGATACTCATAGAGGGCAAATATTTTTCTCTTAGAATTTCTTGAATATTCAGGCTGGTAGAAAAAAAAGATAACACTTAAACAAATAAAAGATAACACTTAAACAAATTATATATATATATATATATATATATATATATATATAATATTAAAATCAGAAGTAGGGGTTGTTTCCAACGAGAGAAATTGGTATAAAAAAAAGTGCAAGAAGCCGTGAACGTTTTGTTTAAAGTGTAGATTTATTGTTGCTATTATTATAATTATTACTTGCTTTTTGTATGATATATTAAGTGTCCACAATGGTATTTGTGTCGCTACACGTGTTTCGAGTCTAAAGTTGACTCTCTTCAGGCGAATAAACTTGTGACTTCACATATAGAGATCCGTTTGCTTTCTGATGACCAAAGTATCGTGTATAAGTCAAGTGGTAAGAAGGTCAGAAAGTTCATATGCATGCGTACGTGTTGGATTTGTTTCACACTAGCACGTTAAGTTTCTCCTGTCACCTTCGTTGACTGTAGAAAATTTTTTCACTGACTTGCGAAATTTGATTTCGTCTTTGTTTTCAGCCATTTTGATTCAAGTCATTGAGATTTTTATTGTTTTGGGGATACTATTTGAATTTAGTGTGTATGTGATTTTCTTTTATCGCGTTTGAATGTCGTGTGCCTGTGGGTGTGTGTGTGTATGTGTGTCTTAGATTTTTTGTTTTGTTGAGGGAAGGCTTGTATTGCTTTCATAAATATTTCTTCCTGCATCATGAGAGTGTCATAATCTGCATTTTGGTAGATAGGCATTACTCTGAATTTACCTCCACTACATTCGTGTAAATGTTGGGAAACATACAATTTCCTGTTATTGGCTACTTTAATGTTACTTCTGTGCAGGGCTATTATTTTATTCAAGCCTAGTGCCACCTCCACGTATATTGTTGGGCATCCATCGCGTTTTAAAGCTTAAATTGCGTTTTTAGAAATGCAGCTCATATCTGTTTTGATTTCGAATGTACATGTGTGTTTTCAAACATTAAATGTTTTCCTTCTATTATGAGGGCACACGCACTATATATATATATATATATATATATATATATATATATATATATATATATATATATATATATATATATATATATATATATATATATATATATATATATATATATATATATATATATATATATATATTCGTTAAAGTTCCTTTCTCTGATACCATGCGTCGATGGCTTCGGGGGTAGCGACTCCGACTGCCACCAAATCGGTCGAGTTTCGATCCTCGCCTAGAGACGGGTGGATGCGTCTAGCCACACTGATGAGCAAAACAGGCTTGTCTGTAGATGACTTATATATATAGATGGCTAATATAGATAGATGATTTATATATATATATAATTTGTGACATAAATATGTTATAATATCACTACAAAAGCAGCTAGTTTGTTTTGGCGCTACTTTTCTCTTATCAACTGATGGGTCTGATTTCGAACTGAAGAGTTCTAAAGGCTCAAAATTTAAAAAAAACTCTTAAAACTCTTCATCTCGAAATCAGCACCCTCACTTTATAAGACACAGATAGTGTCAAAACAAAATAGTTACTTTTGTAGTGATATTATAATATATATTATAATATATTTATGTTATAAATTCGAAATAAATATTATTCACTCTACTTTGTATAGAGCACTTTTTTAAGAATAGTGTTTTTTGGATACGGAATTTTATTCTACCCATACCTACTCTACGCTTATATATATATATATATATATATATATATATATATATATATATGCGCTCTCACACCCTGATTGAGCACTCTGGAAGAATGGTAGACTTTGAAAAACAGTAGCTACTCTGGCGTGTAAGCATCGCTCATTCAGTAAAATGAATTAGATCACTCTAGCTATTGGGCGCGTATAATGATAATATATGCGCTAAAAAGTCTGCTTTCTTCCACCGAACGGCCATAGCCCAGAGGTAGAATCGCCGACTGACGCCAATTCGGTCGGGTTTCAATCCTGAGTAAAAAAGCAATCGGAGTCTAGCCGTACTGATGAGCTGTGATACAGCGAAACAGATCTGTCTGCAGGTGGTAATATATATATATATATATATATATAAGAAAAAGTTTTAGATATTCTACAATTTCGTGGGTAATACGTATTTCGCAGCCAGAAAAAAGTTGCTCGTCAGACCCAAAAGATACAGCAGTTAATAATATTCAAAATAATCCCGAAAATAGTTACACACAGATGCTCATGTGACCATGTCGAGAATAGGCATTTGTAACGGTAATCTACAATCTATTTTGTTTCTGTTGATTACAAGTCATGGTCGGAGAATCGATAAGAGAAGGTCGGGTACATTGGTGTGAGGAGAGTTGCGTGAGAGGAAAATGTAAAGGGAGAAGACAAAAAGGAGTCAAGGAGATAAGTGATGACAGTTGATATTGCATCTAAACTCTTGGAGATTGTAGCTATCAGGAAACAAGAATGCGGAAGAGAGTTCTATAGGCGGGAAGTGCGAGAAAAGAAGCTGTTGGAGTAGAAGTTGTTGTTACTCTTGACTGTTTTCACTGTAAAAGAGTGGGACCTGGTTGCTAGTCTAGTAGCTCGAGTAAATTCGTGCAGAGGGAGCACCAGGGGGCTAAGCTCGTCGGAGTAGAAACCGTGAAAGTATGTTTGTACGTATATATAAAACAAGTCAAATGTACGTGGAGTCTACTTAACCTAGCGTTTTCAATTTCGTTTTTTTCTTACTGCGACCCACAGCAAAAATTACATTTTGCATTGTGATCCAATATACCCTTAAATCAATTCATTTATTTAGCATCGACAATCTATATGCATATTTCTTATGATCTGCACATATTACAATTGCATGTATTTATTTGTATTACCTATTTGTATGGAGACAATACTACTTTTAGAAAAGCAAATTTAAAGAAAATTCCGACGCAAAGGTAAAGAAAATAACATTTTTTAAAAAATGTCATTTAATGAGTGCAGGGCCCGGAAATTTTTCCCACCTGAAACTATTCTGCACATATACAAATCTACCATCCGCCCGTGTATTGAATATTGCTGCCATATCTGGTCGGGTGCCCCTGCTGCTCTCCTTGGGCTTCTTGACAAAATACAAAGGAGGATCTGTAACGTGGTTGATACTGACTTGGCAGACCGGCTGCAGCCGCTCTCACACCGGCGTGATGTAGCTTCCCTGTGCCTCTTCTACAAGTACTTTCATGGCTTCTGCTCCGATGAGCTTAGATCACTGGTGCCGCCTAAGCACGAATTTACACGAGATACTAGATTAGCAACTAGGTCCCACCCTTTTACAGTTAAATAAGATGTAACCGTAAATTCTACTCCAACAGCTTCTTTTCTCGCGCTTCCCGCCTGTGGAACTCCCTTCCACAAGTCTGCTTTCCCGACAGTTACAATCTCCAGGTGTTTAAATGTAGGGTCAATAGACACCTCCTATCACACTAACTCCCAACTATTCTCACAACACTCTCATCTACCCAACCCTCATTCTCGGTATCCTCACCCGCCTATCACCCACCCTCTGTTATTTCCTATATTTAATCAGCCTTTCTTCCACTCTACGTAGCCCCCTGCACAGTAGTGGCAGTGACATGCCTTGCTCGGGGTGAAACGCTTATAAAAAAAAAAGAAAATAAAAGTTGACTGTGTTTGTTCATAACCAACTAACTTCAATCGCCCTAAGCGTGTATCACGTATGGCACTTAACTGACTGACTGAAAATAAATAGTTGAAAACATGATTAAGGCTTCTAATGGGCATAAAGTGGGGGATCGTTTTTCTATTATTATGAAGTACTAAACTGATCTCCCACTAATTACTACATAATAATATAGTACATATCTTCCCCATCTAGCCATGAATCAAATAACAAGACAGATTGGGTTCTATAGCCTTGGCTAGCAACCACTCTACCGCAGAAAGTAATGGCAACATACTACTGGATAATCATCTGCCCAGTCAGTCATGTCTCCTTTGAGACATGATCACCCAAAGCGTGTATCACGTACGGCACTTAACTGACTGACTGACTGAAGAGAACCAATATAACAATATTAATGTTCTCGAAAGTGTACTCTCGACTTCTTTTGCAGTATCAAAAATCATATTCCATTGAATTTTAGCAACATAACATGATACCAACAGAAGAATCATAGTGAATAATACAAGCATTAGAAATGAGAAGCTACCAAAACACCCTACATATCTTCTACATAGACTAGATCACAAATGAAACCGTGCAAGACCATCAGATAAGAAACCAATCCATTGGAAAACTTCTTTTGCAATATCAGAAATCATTATCCATTGAGTTTTAGCAAGATAATATGATACCAACAGAAGAATTATAGTGAAGTATAAGCATTAGAAATGAGACGCTACCAAAACACTCTACGTATCTTCTACATAGACTAGATCACAAATGAAACCGTGCAAGACCATCAGATAAGAAACCAATCCATTGGAAAACTTCTTTTGCAATATCAGAAATCATTATCCATTGAATTTTAGCAAGATAATATGATACCAACAGAAGAATTATAGTGAAGTATAAGCATTAGAAATGAGACGCTACCAAATCACCCTACGTATCTTCTACATAAACTAGATCACAAATGAAACCGTGCAAGACCATCAGATAAGAAACCAATCCTTTGAAAAACCTCATATCCACTTTAAAGAGGAGAAAGTTGAAATGATATAGAAACTTCAGGAGAGTCAACAAATCTTTCCACTACTACTACTACTACTACTACTACTACTACTACTGACAAAAGAAGAAACAGAGATTTTAAAAAAACAGTCTGAGCCAATAAAATTTAATTCACATTTCATCACTGAAGCACATTCTGACCCAATTTAAATTGGTCCAGCTGAGTTCAAATTCCAGCTGAATTCGTTGCATTCACTTATGCTTAAATACTCTTGGGAAAAGTATTGATCCATCTTTTCTCCCTCCAGCTATGGGTTAAATAGTAGGACGGATTGGGTTTTATAACCTTGGTTGGCAACCAGTCTACCACAGAAAGAAAAACCAACGCACTGCAGGATAATATTCTACCTAGTCAGTCATGGATTAAAGGAGACATGATCATCCAAACGGGTATCACGTATGACATTTAACTGACTAACTGATGTTCACTTGGAAAGGCAAATTAAGCTTTTTGATTCTTTATTAGCGGATTCGATGCAGGAAACATTCATGAAGTCCTGATTCACATTTATAAATACTTCAATAGTGAACATAGGAAGGCAATGCTACACGCATATCAGATGCAGTGGTGAACCTGTTTCTGCCCTTCGTCTCAAAATGATTTACTCAAGTAAGTAGCTATAAAAGACAATAGTAATAAAATAGCCGTTTTACTCAATGATAAAAATTCCACAACAGCATACATAAACTCATAAACTCAATGAGAACAGAGTATATATATATATATATATATATATATATATATATATATATATATATATATATATATATATTTGAAAAATCTGTCAGAGTTAACCTGTAGAAAAGACTATATTCATAAATGTAAGAGACAATGGGAAAACTGTATTAGTTGCCAACGCGTTTTATCCAATGTAGAGCTTTTCAAAGCAAAAAACGAAATGAATTTATTAAAAACTAAGTTACTAATAAAAATAAAACAAAATGGCCTTAGCAACTGGAAGAATTTCAAGAACGCTATTTTTATACTGTGAACTGAAAATTGCGTCAAATACTGTCACGTGCGGAGATATTGTTTTTATTGCTGTGTTGACGGATTCAACAATTTTCTTTTGATATCTTGATACTGTTGTGTACGTTTGTTTGGGAGAATAGTAATTCTGTTAAAAAAGTGAAATGGGGAAAAGGCCATAATTTTGATTTAAAAAATGCTGCACTCATGAAAAAAAAAATTAATCACTTAGAAGGAAAATCCTCGATAGTGCCGCCATTGAATATTACCCAAATATTCATCTACGCCCAGGCCTTTTGAACGTGTTATCAATTAAGAAATTAAAAACTAAGCCATTAAAAATGAACGTCTTTATCAACTAAGCCATTAAAAATGAACGTCTTTATCAACTAAGCCATTAAAAATGAACGTCTTTATCAACTAAGCCATTAAAAATGAACGTCTTTATCAACTAAGCCATTAAAAATGAACGTCTTTATCAACTAAGCCATAAAAAAAAACTCAAAACAGAATTGAAAACATCAAAAACACATGACACTTTCTTTGTAAGAGTACATTTTCTAAGTACCGCTTAGAAGTGACACAAGGCCAAAAGTATGGAGCACCCAATGAAGATTGAACTCACTACTAACAGATTCTAGCGAGACAAGCTTGTTAACCATTACACCACACCGAGGTGACCCAATTTCTTTGTAAGAGAGACAGAAAAAACTAACAAATCCAGCAGTCAGTCTGAAATGCCAAAATTTGTTTCCTGGCGTTATGATCGGTTAAGCGATCCCAAGAAAAAGGTAAGAAATATTAAAAGGAAAAAATAATTAAAAAAAAGTCTGTTTATCAGGAGGTAAAGAAAATGATATTTTGTGTAAGCCGACTGTAAAAAACTATTCTGTAAATATTGTCATATGTTTGAATGTACTTTTGTAAAAATGTTTGTTCCTTTAAATTTCACGCAGTAGTTTCGAATGTCGTTTTGCATATGTCTTAATCAGGATAAGAGAAGTGACATCCTTTTTCCTCCTTTTTTTCTTTCAGGAGAAAAATTATTTCTAAAAATGACGCCTTTTTAAGGCAAAAAATGTAAACAAGCAGGACGCAAAACGTGCAATTGACTCTAATAATGTTTGACAAAGTATATTTTAGACTTGAACCAAACCATGTTGATAAAAATTAAATGAGAAATTAATAAGCCAATTATTTCGTTTGAATTTGATTCAAGACAAATGATGTAACGATAAGTTCATTTATCTGCTTCTTCTTACGCATCTAAAAATTAACAGAACACAAGAACGAACAGATATCGGGTATTGTTGATTTTAAAACAATTTCTACCTAATAAACACTAAAAATATCATTCACCTTTTTTTTTTTTACCGAGCCTCATAATTTGCATTTTTCTTTGGATTAGGAAAGTTAAAAAAAAAAAATCGAAAAACTGAGCCCAAAATAAAAATTTAATATATTTCAATTTAAATATTGTTCCCGTAAATAAAAACTTTAAATTTTATCAAAAAATAAAAAAAATAAAAATTGGTAAAGCAATGAACTTAAAATACAAAATATCGAAAATAACTTTTATTTGAAAAACAAAGAAACAAAAATTCACGCATCAGATAAAAACAGATTCAGGTAAATTGATGTAGAAAACACTTTTTTCTGTTTTCAAGATTAAATAATTTTTATAGCTAAAATTATTTCTGTTATACGAAATATAAAATAATTTTAAGTGCAATATGTCATTTCACACTTTTCTTTATATAATATATATATTTATATAAATAAATAACATGTATATTTATACAATAATCTTATTTTATTTAAAAAGAAAAATATATATTTTGAAAATATATCTTTTAATTTTTAGGTCATATTTTCTAATGCATTACACTTTATACGAGGTGAAAAATGTAACGGAGTTAATTCACTTTCTCCTACGGACATTTTTTGTTTTTATCTTCAAAACAACATTACCTAATTATAGATTTTGAACTTACAGCTCTAGATTTTAATATTTGAAAATTGACACAAACTAAAAACAGTTGCATAAGTTAAAAAATATAATATTACTTTCCAGGTTTTTTATATTTTGTTAGTATTTAAAGTATTTTTAAAGCTCGGGTTGAATTTAATAAATAATATCCTTACCAGATTTAGAAAATAGTTTAAAGGGTCTTTTTATGTGTTTTCGTTGTCTATGTTCTTCGTCCCACCGTTTTCACTCACATGATAAGACCGTTTCAGTCTCGTTTTGCATGCATGTCTATCCGCGATACAGGGCGACTCCTTTAGCAACAAGAATTTAGACAGTTTAAGGTCGGCACAAAGTATGGGTGCCGACAACAAGTAGCGCAGCAGTCCTGATTCGTAAAAGTGGGTCATCTAAAATATCTTGAACTTTATAACACGTGATTAACTCTTTAGTCTTTACATACGATTTTTTTTTTATGATTAGTGGCGAACAGAACAGTCAAACCAAGGACGAATTGAGTTTTGCTTATGCATACACACGGTCGGCACATACACACGGTCAGCACATATATCTCTGGACCTGGGTTGGTAGATCAGAGTCCGGGCAGTGCACTAACCCTTTCTATCTTATCAACATTTTTTTTTCTATATGCATTTTTATAGTTACACAGTAAGCACAAAAGTGGCTATTGAAAGATGAAAAATCTTCGCGGATTTTGAAGTAAATCTGGATTTTTATTTTCCCTGTTTTTTTTTTTTTGTTTTTTTTCAAAATCTGTGAATTTATTTTGCACATGCTAAGTCACGAAATAACTAAATATAAAATTCATTATTTTAATCATTCATGATATTGAATGTGTTTAACATTATTCAACTTTTAAACAAGAAAAATCTCAAGTTGAGATTTAAAATTGCCGCAAAAATATTGTTGATTGGTAAATTTTCGTTTTAGGTCCGGAAGACTTTTCCCCCTTCAAATTTATCCAAAATAGCATTAATTCTGTGCTGAACTACATTTGTCTCCCGTAACTCTAATGCAGTCATGTAATTAACTGCTGAATGACTTTCTGCGTAGGACAACAAATTTCGGTCTATTTTCGGTCTATTTTCTTCCTTTACTGAAACTTCCGGCTATTTACTTCCTGTAATGAAAGTAATACGCGATTTTATTTCTACGCGTATTACATTCATTACAGGCAGTACATAGCCGTAAGTTTCAGTAAAGGAAGTAAATCGGCCGAAATTTGTTGCCTACGCAGAACGTCATTCTGCAGTTAATTACATGACTTCGTGAGAGTTACGGGAGAGAAAAAGTGCAAGATATAGTTTTTTTTTATTGACATTTAGATAAAAAAAAGGGGTAAGTTTCTTCAATAACTAACAGTTGATTTGAGTTCAGCAGATACATTTGCACAGAAATAATGCTATTTTGGATAAATTTGAAGGTGGGGAAAGCCTTCGGGGCCTAAAACGAAAATTTACCTGCTGATTTATTTAAAGTGTATGGACTGGCGCCATACAGAAATCACTAAATATATTCCCAATTATAATAGTACATTTTATAGGTTTGTCGAGCTCTCTACGATACCCTCGTATCACCAATATTTTATAGAAAGTTCGAGAAGGAAAATTGTAAAATAAACCAAACCATCTTCTTTTTGTAACCAAACTTTTCATTGGTTTGTTCTGCATCAGCAGCAGCATTTGCCTCTCTTTCGAAAAAGCGGGAATCTTCCCGCTCTTCAAGCTCCAGTTGGAAAGTATCCTTTGAAGCCACCAGACCTATTGTTTCCAGCTCACTTTTCTTTTAAGGCAATATATGTTTTCGCCTACTCTTTTAAAGGAAAATAAGCCGGTTTCATCTTTACCTGACTGAGAAGTTAAGTTAAATATTCAAAACTTTGCAATACCAGTTTTTTGCATTCAACATTTTCTCCTGGTATAATAATTTATTATTGTTTCAACTTCTCAGCTAAACCGCAAGTATTTTTGACATTTTTTATTCACACACACTTTGCTTGCAGATTATCTTCCAACTCATAACTTTGAACTGTATCAAATTATTTGAACATACAAACTGTTTTCCAACTCACAAATTTCCAGCTCACAATTTGAACTGTTTCAATTATTTGTCGACATACAAACTTTTGAACATTGGCTTTGGGCCATTTACAATTCAAAAATATTTTATTGTTTAAACACATATCTCTAAAAAAAAAGTGTTTCATTCATTTTTGCAAATATCTGCAGTAAAAGGGAGATAACTTATTTTTACCCCTTTTCTATAATTCACAGTTGTTGTTATAATTAAAATTTATTTACCTCTGTCTTGTGTCTTGTTTGTTCACTTATTTGTACATACATAAAATTGAGAAGCTCTCATTACCCAACAAACAAAACAAAAAAAGTAGTTAGGCCGCTACAGGTTACATGGGATGATATATAAATTACAATATGACAATAACTAACAATATATTTTGCGTATTTAGCTTCAAAAATATGCACATTCTGTAGCGCAGGAGGATGTCGTCAGTGATGTAGGTCACTGGGCAGTTTCGGGTCTTGCAACATCATACTACCCTCGCTGAGTTGACCACGTCAGAGCTGATCAGACTCCGACGCACCCTCCTTCTGTTCTATGCTATACGACACTGATTTATTTTTCTAAGCCGACTTGTTGTGTTTAATACTGGCAGGAAACACATAAGACGAGTCCATAGGGTTCGGGTAAGTTGGGTTTTTCAAGCAGTCGGAAAAAATTTTCATTTAATATAATTAAATACGAACTTCAGCGGGTGTTTAATCAAAAATGGTCATTTCTAATTTTTAAGGAGCCACGCCCTATTTCGCTTAATCCATAGCCATTTGGCAGTTCGCTCAGCGGTCAAATAAAAACTCAAAAAAGCATTAGCTTTTCTCACTTGTTCTCGTGGAACACTTAGGTACCTTTTTTTTGCGGAACCTTAGGGTTCCAAGGAACCCCGGTTGAGAAACACTGCACTAGCCATTGTTTCACAGAATTAAAAATAAATCAATACATAAAATAAAATAACTTAAAAAGAAACAAACAAAAATTGAAAAGAAAGAGAAATATTAGAAAGTAAAAATTACCTACCTTGATATTTATTTATCGAATTACTTCCCTTGATCTTTTATATGTTGGTCGAAATTTCAATTTAATAACTCCGTAGCATATATAGATTTACACTTTTTTAGAATTAAGACAAGTTTTTATAAATGTCTATATTTTAGGAGTGTGCAATCGTCTAGACAATTACTCATATTTTTTTTTACAAAATCATTGAAAAATGAACAGATATTACATAACTGAAGACATATATTCCGCTTTTAAAGATACACTCATCGCTGAAAAAAACAGCATAGTATTAATTTAAAAAAAAAGCTTAATAAAAACGAACGTTTTCCATCAAAGTGTTTTACTATTACGAGGAAAGATCAAAATATTTTTTATTATTTAAAATTTTTTTAATCTCTTCTTTCACGTTCGAAATGTTGGTAAAAAGAAATGTGTAACCATTCAATACTCAGTCAGTCAGTTAAGTGCCATGCGCGATACACGCTTGGGCGATCATGTCTCGAAAGAGACATGACTGACTGGGCAGAAGATTATCCCGCAGTAGGTTGCCATTGCTTTCTGCGGTAGACTGGTTGCCGACCAAGGCTATAGAACCCAATCTGTCCTATTATTTAACCCATAACTGGAGGGAAGAGATGGATTAATACCTTTCCCAAGGGTATTTGCGCGTAAGTGAATGCAAGGAATTCAACTGGAATTCGAACTCGGTTCCCCGAGTTCTCGTTCCGAGCCGATATCCATTCAATACTCACCCAGTTATAAAAGAAAACCATTACCCTCTTCCCACTACCGAGTAAAATCAAACATTTCTCTAGACTGCTACCACTATCCGCCTCATAAACGAACATTTTTCTACACCGAATATCAACGCAAATAGATCAAAATTTATTATGTATTTTATTTTTTTTTTTTTATAAGCGTTTCACCCCGAGCAAGGCATGTCATTGCCACTACTGCGCAGGGGGCTACGTAGAGTGGAGAAAGGATGATTAAATATAGGAAATGTCAGAGGGTGGGTGATAGGCGGGTAAGGATACCGAGAATGAGGGTTGGGGTAGATGAGAGTGTTCATACCCTTGAGTTAGTTGGTTTTTCCAAAATTCAGGTAAATACATAACCAAGAATATTCTCACTTAAAACCAACAAAACCATTTTGATAAAGTTCAATTACCTGCTTACGGAATGCTCATCTATGAATATACGTTTACTTGCTTCAGTTTTGTATCTGAGAAATAAACAATATTTTGGATTTTTTAAGCCAGTTGTTAACAAGGAAAAATATGAACAAGATGGAAATAATTGAATACGGAAGAATGAAACTCTAAAGTATTTTTAATATTTACTGTATCTACAATGTAGATTAATTACAGCCTCACCGAATCATAGTCAGTCAGTTAGTTAAGTGCCATACGTGATACACGCTTGGGCGATCATGTCTCGAAAGAGACATGACTGACTGGGCAGAAGATTATCCCGCAGTAGGTTGCCATTGCTTTCTGTGGTAGACTGGTTGCCGACCAAGGCTATAGAACCCAATCTGTCCTGTTATTTGACACATAGCTCGATGGAGAAGAGATGTATTTTATTAATAGGTTGTAATAAATGGGGATCAGTTTATTACTTCATAACAATAGAAAACCGATCCCCCACTTCATGACCAGTAGAAGCCTTAATCATCTTTCCAACTATTATATTCCGTCAATCAGTTAAGTGCCATACGTGATACACGCTTGGGCGATCATATCTCGAAAGAGACATGACTGACTGGGCAGAAGATTATCCCGCAGTAGGTTGCCATTGCTTTCTGTGGTAGACTGGTTGCCGACCAAGGCTATAGAACCCAATCTGTCCTGTTATTTGACACATAGCTCGATGGAGAAGAGATGTATTTTATTAATAGTTTGTAATAAATGGGGGATCGGTTTATTACTTCATAACAATAGAAAACCGATCCCCCACTTCATGACCAGTAGAAGCCTTAATCATCTTTCCAACTATTATATTCCGTCAATCAGTTAAGTGCCATACGTGATACACGCTTGGGCGATCATGTCTCGAAAGAGACATGACTGACAGGGTAGAAGATTATCCCGCAGTAGGTTGCCATTGCTTTCTGCGGTAGACTGGTTGCCGACCAAGGCGATAGAACCCAATATGTCCTGTTATTTAACCCATAACTGGAAGAAAGAGACGGATTAATACCTTTCCCAAGGGTATTTGCGCGTAAGTGAATACAATGGATTCAACTGGAATTCGAACTCGGCTCGCCGGTTTCTCGTTCCGAGCCGATATCCACTGTACCACAACGCACATCCTAGTAGACGGTGTATTTCAAAATATCTCCACTAAGTTCGTTTAGCAGTACTGTGTGATAAAATTTGAATGAAGCTTCTTTGAATGCAGTTGTCACTATCAATCTATACAGGCCCACAACTATTCAATAGAATTTAAGTTAGGACACCTGTTAAATAGAGGTTCGGACTTTGGTATGACCAGTTCAGAGACCACAATATTATTTGCTTTTGTTATAATCTAATTAGTACTACACAAAATTGAACTGTGTCATGGATCAATGGCTACAATTTAAAGAAAAGAGGAAAAGGAAAAATGAGAAAAGTTAAGGAGCGAGTGTAAAATTAAAATTAAAATTAAAACAATGAAAAAGTTTTTAAAAATGAAAGAAAGGACAAATAATCATGACAACCTACGCATTTGCACATTACGCAGACGGGCACCTGTGAGCGAATGCACATCCCCAAAGACGAGCCTATGGCCGCACGCGCACAAACACACACACACACGCGCGAGCACACACACGAACACAAACAATACGGAAAAATAACTTACATCAGTGCATAAAAAAGAAAAATCGAGAAATATGAATAGTCAATTGCTGATACCCATTGAAGTGTGGACGGACGAGACAGTCTACAAAACTCTGGGGTCAGGATAATCCAGCCATTCCTTTCAAATTGCACAATGAAGGTGTGGTGATACATACCGAGCAAAGAGAGGGACCGGATGTTTGCACTCTCACGACCAGAAAGCAAATGACCAAAACTGGTCGGTGAGCACCCCGGCTCAACGCAGATGTTCCGGTTGAAAACTAAAAATTAATTAAATATCAAATTCCAGTTCGCGAACCGACGCGAATTTTTTTATCGGCCAATGCGAAGCCCAGAATCAAATACGAGTGTGAATCCCCAAATGATTTGCTGTAATCCAAAAAAATGATATAAAAGGCCGAGACAGACCGACAGACTCGAGAGAGACGAGTGTAATTAGTATCTCCCTTGATCGAATTCAAGCGAATTACTATGCTCGCCTCCCTTCCCTCTCATCTTCTTCTTCGCTGTCTCTAACTACTTACTGACAAAAGGAGCGGATACATCAAAGACATTCCTTACTTACAACGCTCCCACATACCTAAACATTAATTCTCTTTTCAGCCTTTATTGCCATGAACATTTCAACGTCCGTTGGACCCATACTTAAAGAATTACTTTAATTGTAAAACCTAAATTGATATGTGTATATATAAAATGTTATTTCTAAACTCAACTTTTCTTGATTTATAATCTTTTTATGACTTATAGTGGGCTATCTACATCGAGTCCAAATTCCGTTAATCTGTAACAACATACAACTACACTTCACTAGAACGGATAACCCACTATAAAGGTAGTATTGAACGGACATGCCTCCCAATACTATAATACGAACGCAGGTGTCCCTCAAGACTCTATTCTAGGTCATTCGCTTTTCCTGATCTACATTAATGATCTCCTCAATGTAATAATATCCCAAGTAGACATATACGCTGACAAAAATACGGTTTACTCATGCCACGATCGAAAATCTGCCGAGGCTGACAAAGCAAACCTCGCTGCTGAGCATGAAAAGGACCTCCAATCCGTGATGGATCCCGACCTAGCAAACGCCCGTGCATTGAATACTGCTGCCATATCTGGGCGGGTGCTCCTGTCATCCACCTAGGGGTCCTTGACAAAATCTATCAGAGAATCTGTAATGTGATAGATCCCGACTTAGCAACCGCCCGTGCATTGAATACTGCTGCCATATCTGGTCGGCTGCTCCTGTTATCCACATAGGGGTCCTTGATAAAATCCAAAGGAGAATCTGTAATGTGATGGATCCCGACTTGGCAGCTCAGATACAGTCACTTTCTCACCGGCGCAATGTGGCTTCCTTGTGTTTCTTCTTCAAATACTTTCACGGCTTCTGCTTTGATGAACTTAGCTATCTCGTGCCCCCTATGTAAGAATTTACTCGAGCCACAAGATTAGCAACTAGGTCCCACTCTTTTACTATGAAACCAATAAAATGTAAACGCAATTTCTACTCCAGCAGCTTATTCTCTCGCACTTCCCGCCTGTGGAATTCCCTTCCATTTACTTGCTTTCCCGACTGCTATAATCTCCAAGAATTTAAATGTAAAGTCAATAGTCATCTCCTATCTCACTAACCTGCATCCTCTCTCTCTCTCTCTCTCTCTCTCATGCTCCTTTCTCCATCCACTCCACTCTGATCAGTATTCTCATTCTTCTTTTACCCACTTCTTGACACCCCCTATAACCTGTCACTCTTTCTCAAAACTTTACTTCTATATAACCCCCTGCGCACTAGTGGCAGTAAACTGCCTTGCTTGGGGCAATATGATTATAACAACAACAAAAAAAAAAGATGCTGAGGATAACATCAATCAGCTAAGGGATAAACTTTTACTTACATATATATATATATATATATATGTGTGTGTGTGTGTGTGTGTGTGTGTGTGTGTGTGTGTGTTAATCATATGACCCCGAGCAAGGCGGTAACGCCACTGATGCGCAGGGAGCTACGTAAGAGTGAAAAGAATGGAAATGTGGGTGGTGCAATGGATATCATCCCGGAATAAGAAATTGGAGAGCAGAGTTCGAATTCCAGTTGAGTTCGTTTGATTCATTTTCGCGCAAATACCTTTGGAAAAGATGTCAATTCTTCTCTTCCACTACCATGGATAAATACCAGAACAGAATGGACCCTAACTGTGTATCCTTTTTAGCCAAAACGTGTCATTTATCACTTCAGCCACGAAGGTCACGTTTATAGTGCAAGATTGTATAGACCTATCTACACTTTACTCCATACCTGCTAGCTTAAGTTTCGTAAACATGCGCACCATTAATTTTCGAAGGGATTCATTTATTCGATAATATTTTTTTTTACCATAAACTTTATTCTCACTTCTTCTTCTTCTTCTTCTATGTGCCCTGTCCTTTAAAGACGTAGGCGATCATGGCTTTCCACGTCTCCCTATCCCTGGTGGCTCTTAGCACACCTTCACCTGTTACATCAACAAAACCCGGCACTACCATCTACTAGCTCAAGCACATAAATCCAGAATATAAATGTATAGAAACTAGCATGGCCACAAAATGAGGGATCAATTTATATATTGATTATTATATAGAATTGATCCCCCATTTTATATCCGCATTATAATTTCTTATAAACAGTTGGCATATATATTCTTCTATGTGCCCTGTCCTTTAAAGACGTAGGCGATCATGGCTTTCCACATCTCCCTATCCCTGGTGGCTCTTAGCACGCCTTCTCCTGTTACACCAACAAAACCCGGCTCTACCATCTACTAGCTCAAGCCCATAAATCTAGAATATCAATGTATAAAATCTAGCATGGCCACAAAATTAGGGATCAATTTAAATAGGTATTATGATATGGAATTGATACCCCATTTTATATCCACATTATAATTTCTTATAAACAGTTAGCATATATATTCTTCTTCCATGTGCCTTATAAAGATAAGGCGATCATGGCTTTCCACGTCTCCCTATCCCTGGCAGCTCTTAGTACGTTTTCTCCTGTTGCTCCACGCAACCCCCATTCCATCATCCACCTGCTCAGGCCCTTCAAATATGTTATCTGCTGCTTTCCCCTGTATCTTTTTTCTCCTCTATCTGGCCTGCTAGTATCAGGTTCTCCAAGACCTCCTTCCTCATTGCATGTCCCAAGAACTTTAGTTGTCTCTTTCTGATGTTCAGTATTAATTTCCTATTTGTCTCCATCCTTTCCAAGACCTCGTCATTGATCACATGCTCAGTCCATGATATCCGCAGCATCCTTCTGTAGAACCACATTTTTTTCTTTTTCTCATAATCGTGTTGCCCCAAGCAAGGCATTTTACTGCCACTGTTGTGCAGAGGGTTACGTAGGAGAAATGTTATGAGGAGTGAGAGGTTGCAGGAGGTGTCAGGAAGAGAGTAGGAGAGGGAAGAGAATACTGATGAGAGTGGTGTGGACAAGGAGGAATGTTATGAGGAGTGAGAGGTTGCAGGGGTTGTTAGGAAGAGAGTAGGAGAGGAAAGAGAGTACTGATGAGAGGGGGTGGATGTAGAAAAGCATGAGAGAAAGGATGTAAGCTAGTGAGACTGGAGATGACTATTGACTTTACATTTAAATTCTTGGAGATTGTAACTGTCAGGAAAGCAAGTATGCGGAAGATAATTCCACAGGCAGGAGGTGTGAGAAAAGAAACTGCTGGAGTAGAATTTGCATTTACAATTTATTGGCTTCACAGTAAAAGGGTGGGATCTAGTTGCTAATCTTATGGCTCGAGGAAATTCGTCCACTGCTTCAAGTTTATTTTCTCACTACAATCTTCAAAAATTTAAATGCGACGTCAATCACCACATTTGCCTTCTTGAACTTTGTTCCTTCTTTTGTCCTTTTCTCAATCCTCACTACTCAAGTCATTTCATTCTTTCACTCTTTAACCATAACCCTGTATTGTAGTGGTATTATCCCACATCATAAAACAAATATATAAAATACGAGCAGTATAGCTTGGCGTTGCTCGGGTGTAATAAAAGCTTTAAAACTCATCTATGGTCCTGGAGCTCAGACTCAGCCTGAAGAATATTTGTGTGAAGTTTGGTGAGAATCGGATAAAAATTGTGGATTTGTATAAAGGACAGACAGACAAACAGACACACACACACAAACATCTTGCCTTTCAAATATATATTATCAGTTTTCTGCACTATTGTAAGAAGTGCAATCTTGAAACTTCTGAATATCATTTCTTATGTCTTTGTCTATTAGTTTATCAAATTTGATTAAAATCGGACCACTCCTTCTGTAACCCGATTTTTTCGATTATCGATTTTCGATATTTATCTGGGGTACCTTGACACAAAACCTAGCTAAGAACACTCGCAGACGCTTATAGTACAACTGTGTAAATTTTCAAGGAAATCAGTTCAGCCGTTTCGGAGTCTATACGTAACAGGGACACACACACAGAGACAAAGTTCCATTTATAAATAAGTTTAGATTTAGATAGATATAACTGAAATAAAAATTAAATCTAAGTAATGGTTCTCCCATGTACATTAATAATACAAAATGATTAATAACCATTGAATTACAAAATAAAATCTCGTACTATGAGTCACCGAGATTATCTTTATTAAGACCCATAGAAAACTTTGCATATTGCACCATGTCGTTACAACTCTTCCTAATCAAAATAGATATTACAAGTTAAATTTCACATCTGATTATAGATTCTTGATTAATTTCCAAAGAATGATTTGCAATATCATTAGTCCTGACCTGGCATTTCAGCTTCACCCATTTTCTCACTCTAACATGTTTTTTTTTTATTCATATCACCCCAAGCAAGGTGATAGCGCCACTGATGCGCAGGGGGCTACGTAAGAGTAAAAAGATTGGAAAAGAGAAAGCCGGAAACCGCATCCTAAACAGGAAACAAGGGATGAGCCTCTTCACCTGTTCAATAGATGTGGGTGGAGTGTGAACTGGGCTATTTCCATAAAGACTTCCATTAAAATTGCCCTGATGAATATTGTTTTATGGTACCTAGACTTAGTGAATTTAAATGCAGTGCTAGATTGGCGGCAAGGTCTCATCATTTTAAAGTTAAAGGCTAGATATAACCATCAGAACTGAATCTCGTCTTCTTGATTTCCAATCAACATTGACCTTCAAACCTTTAAATGTAATGTCAATTGTTATCTTCTGTCTTCTTAATTTTTGTTTCTTATTCTCACCGTAACGTGCCACACACACACACACACACATATATATATATATATATATATATATATTGTTTCACACACCTGAAGCTGATCTCGGAAAAAGATTGAAAGTACTTGGGTACCTTGAGAAATGAATGTGAATAACATCTGTCAATGTTACGGCTCATTCTTGACATCTTTCAATTATAATACGCAAAGATTATCCATGAGTATGAACGGATTTTATTAAAAATAAGCAGACATAATGATTACAATTTATTTAATCTGACATGTTTAAAAGAAAATTTGCTGCCTAAATACACAAATAAATATATATATATATTATGGACTCTCCCGTCACTTTCGACGTATGAGTGTCTAACACATTTAGACTGCCACACCAAGAATTGTTTTGAGTGGTGAAGGTTTGTGTAGCACCATCCGCACTTTTTGGAACTGCTGATAAACAAACAATCGGTGCAGAAATTCTCCATGGATTGCATGAACAGCAGACATCAGATATTTAACCCCTAACTGGAGAGAAGGGACGGATTATTACCTTTCCCAAGGGTACCAGTGCACAAGTGAATGCAAAGTGTTCGACTAAAATTGGAACTCAGCTCACCAATTTCCTTTTCCGAGCCAACATCCACTGCACCACAACGCACATCCGTCAATAAATGCTTACAGTAACTGGCTGGTATTCCAAAGCGGTCACCCATCTAAGTATTGACCAGGCTCAATGTTGCATAACTTCAGTGATCGAGTGAGAACCAGTGTATTTAACGTGATATGACCGTAAATATATATATATATATATATATATATTGATTGTTTAATACGTAGCTTTTGGTCATAATAAAATTAGACCTGTGCTCATTTGTATTAAAAAGTGTTCTATACAGTTATATTGTAGAACTTTCGAATATTTTTCATTTTTAAACGAGTTATTTCGCTACCTAGGTTTCTACCATGGGCGGTGTCTTCAGGTGATTTTTAATAACTATATATATTTTTTGAATACTTAAATTTAGAATTTAAATCCCCGGATTCAATTTAAGTTTTAATCTTAATTTTACCTTAACGTTAACCTTAAAAAGTATTTAATCCCCTACCTTCCTATCCCAACCTCCTTTAATTGCCTATCTTTAGAAAATATGGATTCTTTTACTAAACCCCTTTTTTCTTGGTTAACATATATATATATATATATATATATATATATATATATATATATATTTTGTTTTTTCTCTAATAATTTTTTTTCCTCTAATAATTTTTAAACTGATAACTTCCTGTAACTGGCATTTAGCTCGCTTCTACCTAAAAGGTTTAATTAAATAAACTTAAATAAAAATTTTTAAAATCTTATATTGAAACCCATTCCTTCCCGCCTAAATACACCTCTTCAAACAGCTCAAAATCTTAACCTTAAAAAAGTAATTTAACTCCTTTAGTTGTCTATCTTTATAAAATATGAACTCCTTTACCAAATCCCAATATATATATATGTGTGTGTGTGTATATATATATATATATTTCTTTAATAACTTTAAATTCATGACTTCCTCTAATGGATAAACTTAATTAAAAATTTTTAAGATATTACATTTAAATCTATTACTCCCCTTCCTAAATATACCATTTCAAGACCCTCTAACCCCGCCACTACCAGCTCTGTCCTGTTCTACTTTGTGACCGTTGTTAACCTAAAACACTTCCACACTTTACACCAGGGCCTTCGCCATTTGGAACAAAACAATGTCACTGACATGATGTAGAATCTCTATTAGAGATCCTATGTCAAAATGTACATCCGACACCTTTGAATTTTGAAAATTTTCTCTAATTTATATTGGCTCTGTATTCTTAATACATTGAACTCTCTGCCTGCATCACTTTTTAATGTTAAAATTTTTTTAATATTAATTAGGATCAGGTTCTTGGAATTTACCTTCCTACACTTCCATTTCGGATTAAAGAAAAAAAAAAAAAAAAATATATATATATATATATATATATATATATTAGTCGTCAACATTAAAGCCTGTTTCAGCTTATCACAGTTCCTCAGTTTGATCTATTTCATTATGAATATCTAATACATGGTTGTTACAAAAAGAATGAGCCCGACATGCAAATTACAAAATGGAAATACCAAAATAAAAAGAGGACAAAAACTTAGAAAACTTAAAGTGGATAGAGGGCAAAGAGTGTGACTCTGAAATCCAAAAATACTATCAACAGATGTGATCCAAAGGTTAAGCAAAAAATTAAGAAACAAAAAAAAAACTTCCTTACAAACAAAGAAAAGAGGACTGAATTTCTCTCCTTCTATATGTCAGTGAACATTGGACAGTCTTCTCACCGAAGCCCAAGAGACTTTTAGTAACAGAAACAAAGAAAAGTGTACTGAATTATTAAATATTTTCACTCCTTATATATGTCAGTGAATATTGGACATTTTTCTAAGAGATGCACAAAAGACTTCAAGTAACAGAAACAATGAAAAGAGTACAGAATCGTTAAATAATTTCACTCCTTCTATATGTCAGTGAACATTGGACAGTCTTGTTGCAGATGCACAAGAGACTTGAAGTAACAGACACAAAAAAGTGTACTGAATTTTTAAATAATTTCACTCCATACATATGCCAGTGAACATTGGACAGTCTTCTTACTGATGTAGAAGAGATTTTAAGTAATAGAAATAAAGAAAAGAATACTGAATTGTTAAATAATGTAACTCATAATACATGCCAGTGAACATTGAACAGTCTTCTTACAGATGCACAAGAGACTTGAAGTAACAGAAAAAAAAGTGTACTGAATTGTTAAACAATTTCACTCCTTCTATATGTCAGTGAACATTGGACAGTCTTCTTACTGATGTAGAAGAGATTTGAAGTAACAGAAACAAAGAAAAGAGTACAGAATTGTTAAATAATTTCACTCCTTCTATATGTCAGTGAACATTGCACAGTCTTTACCCAGATGCACAAGAGACTTGAAGTAACCGAAACAAAAAGTGTACTGAATTTTTAAATTATTTCGCTCCTTATATATGTCAGTGAACATTGGACAGTCTTCTTACAGATGCACAAAAGACTTGAAGTAACAGAAACAAAGAAAAGTGTACTGAATTTTAAATTAATTTTACTCCTTCTATATGTCAGTGAACATTGGACAGTCTTCTTACTGATGTAGAAGAGATTTGAAGTAACAGAAACAAAAGTGTACTGAATTATTAAATTATTTTCACTCCTTCTATATGTCAGTGAACATTGGACAGTCTTCTTACCGATGTAGAAGAGATTTAAGATAACAGAAACAAAAAAGTGTACAGAATTATTAAATTATTTCACTCCTTCCTATGTCTGATGAACATTGGACAGTCTTTCTTACTGATGTAGAAGAGATTTGAAGTAACAGAAACAAAAAAGTGTACAGAATTATTAAATTATTTCACTCCTTCTATATGTCAGTGAACATTGGACAGTCTTCTTACTGATGTAGAAGAGAGATTTGAAGTAACAGAAACAAAAAAGTGTACAGAATTATTAAATTATTTCACTCCTTCTTTATGTCAGTGAACATTGGACAGTCTTCTTACTGATGTAGAAGAGATTTGAAGCAACAGAAACAAAAAAGTGTACAGAATTATTAAATTATTTCACTCCTTCTATATGTCAGTGAACATTGGACAGTCTTCTTACTGATGTAGAAGAGATTTGAAGTAACAGAAACAAAAAAGTGTACAGAATTATTAAATTATTTCACTCCTTCTATATGTCAGTGAACATTGGACAGTCTTCTTACTGATGTAGAAGAGATTTGAAGTAACAGAAACAAAAAATACAAAATTGTTAAATTATTCCTCCTTCTGCATGTGGTAGACATTGGACAGTCTTCTTACTGATGTAGAAGATTTGAAGTAACAGAAACAAAAAAGTGTACAGAATTATTAAATTATTTCACTCCTTCTTTATGTCAGTGAACATTGGACAGTCTTCTTACTGATGTAGAAGAGATTTGAAGTAACAGAAACAAAAAAGAAGTGTACAGAATTATTAAATTATTTCACTCCTTCTATATGTCAGTGAACATTGGACAGTCTTCTTACTGATGTAGAAGAGATTTGATATGAGAAACAAAGTGTACAGAATTATTAAATTATTTCACTCCTTCTATATGTCAGTGAACATTGGACAGTCTTCTTACTGATGTAGAAGAGATTTGGAGAGTAACTACAGAAACAAAAAAGTGTACAGAATTATTAAATTATTTCACTCCTTCTATATGTCAGTGAACATTGGACAGTCTTCTTACTGATGTAGAAGAAGATTTGAAGTAACAGAAACAAAAAAGTATGCAGAATTATTAAATTATTTCACTCCTTCTATATGTCAGTGAACATTGGACAGTCTTCTTACTGATGTAGAAGAGATTTGAAGTAACAGAAACAAAAAAGTGTACTGAATTGACAAAATAATTTCACTCCTTCTATATGTCAGTGAACATTGGACAGTCTTCTTACTGATGTAGAAGAGATTTGAAGTAACAGAAACAAAAAAGTGTACAGAATTATTAAATTATTTCACTCCTTCTATATGTCAGCGAACATTGGACAGTCTTCTTACTGATGTAGAAAGATTTGAGAGTAACAGAAACAAAAAGTGTATTGAATTATTAAATAATTTCACTCCTTCTATATGTCAGCAAACATTGGACAGTCTTCTTACTGATGTAGAAGAGATTTGAAGTAACAGTAAAAAAGTGTACAGAATTATTAAATTATTTCACTCCTTCTATATGTCAGTGAACATTGGACAGTCTTCTTTGATGTAGAAGAGATTTGGAAAATGTAGAAACAAAAGTGTAGATTAAATAATTTCACTCCTTCTATATGTCAGTGAACATTGGACAGTCTTCTTACTGATGTAGAAGAGATTTGAAGTAACAGAAACAAAAGTGTACTGAATTATTAAATTATTTCACTCCTTCTATATGTCAGTGAACATTGGACAGTCTTCTTACTGATGTAGAAGAGATTTGAAGTAACAGAAACAAAAAAGTGTACAGAATTATTAAATTATTTCACTCCTTCTATATGTCAGTGAACATTGGACAGTCTTCTTACTGATGTAGAAGAGATTTGAAGTAACAGAAACAAAAAAGTGTACAGAATTATTAAATTATTTCACTCCTTCAATATGTCAGTGAACATTGGACAGTCTTCGTACAGATGCAAAAGACTTGAAGTAACAGAAACAAAGAAAAGTGTACTGAATTTTAAATTAATTTTACTCCTTCTATATGTCAGTGAACATTGAACAGTCTTCTTACTGATGTAGAAGAGACTTGATGCAGCTGAAACAAATAAAAAGGTACAGAATTGTTAAATAATTTCACTCCTTCTATATGTCAGGGAACATTGGACAGTCTTCTTACTGATGTAGAAGAGATTTGAAGTAACAGAAACAAAAAAGTGTACAGAATTATTAAATTATTTCACTCCTTCTATATGTCAGTGAACATTGGACAGTCTTCTTACTGATGTAGAAGAGATTTGAAGTAACAGAAACAAAAAAGTGTACAGAATTATTAAATTATTTCACTCCTTCTATATGTCAGTGAACATTGGACAGTCTTCTTACTGATGTAGAAGAGATTTGAAGTAACAGAAACAAAAAAGTGTACAGAATTATTAAATTATTTCACTCCTTCTATATGTCAGTGAACATTGGACAGTCTTCTTACTGATGTAGAAGAGATTTGAAGTAACAGAAACAAAAAAGTGTACAGAATTATTAAATTATTTCACTCCTTCTATATGTCAGCAAACATTGGACAGTCTTCTTACTGATGTAGAAGAGATTTGAAGTAACAGAAACAAAAAAGTGTACAGAATTATTAAATTATTTCACTCCTTCTATATGTCAGCGAACATTGGACAGTCTTCTTACTGATGTAGAAGAGATTTGAAGTAACAGAAACAAAAAAGTGTACAGAATTATTAAATTATTTCACTCCTTCTATATGTCAGCGAACATTGGACAGTCTTCTTACTGATGTAGAAGAGATTTGAAGTAACAGAAACAAAAAAGTGTATTGAATTATTAAATAATTTCACTCCTTCTATATGTCAGCAAACATTGGACAGTCTTCTTACTGATGTAGAAGAGATTTGAAGTAACAGAAACAAAAAAGTGTACAGAATTATTAAATTATTTCACTCCTTCTATATGTCAGTGAACATTGGACAGTCTTCTTACTGATGTAGAAGAGATTTGAAGTAACAGAAACAAAAAAGTGTACTGAATTGTTAAATAATTTCACTCCTTCTATATGTCAGTGAACATTGGACAGTCTTCTTACTGATGTAGAAGAGATTTAAAGTAACAGAAACAAAAAAGTGTACTGAATTATTAAATTATTTCACTCCTTCTATATGTCAGCGAACATTGGACAGTCTTCTTACTGATGTAGAAGAGATTTGAAGTAACAGAAACAAAAAAGTGTACTGAATTGTTAAATAATTTCACTCCTTCTATATGTCAGTGAACATTGGACAGTCTTCTTACTGATGTAGAAGAGATTTGAAGTAACAGAAACAAAAAAGTGTACTGAATTATTAAATTATTTCACTCCTTCTATATGTCAGTGAACATTGGACAGTCTTCTTACTGATGTAGAAGAGATTTGAAGTAACAGAAACAAAAAAGTGTACAGAATTATTAAATTATTTCACTCCTTCTATATGTCAGTGAACATTGGACAGTCTTCTTACTGATTAGAAGAGATTTGAAGTAACAGAAACAAAAAAGTGTACAGAATTATTAAATTATTTCACTCCTTCAATATGTCAGTGAACATTGGACAGTCTTCGTACAGATGCACAAAAGACTTGAAGTAACAGAAACAAAGAAAAGTGTACTGAATTTTAAATTAATTTTACTCCTTCTATATGTCAGTGAACATTGAACAGTCTTCTTACTGATGTAGAAGAGACTTGATGCAGCTGAAACAAATAAAAGAGTACAGAATTGTTAAATAATTTCACTCCTTCTATATGTCAGGGAACATTGGACAGTCTTCTTACTGATGTAGAAGAGATTTGAAGTAACAGAAACAAAAAAGTGTACAGAATTATTAAATTATTTCACTCCTTCTATATGTCAGTGAACATTGGACAGTCTTCTTACTGATGTAGAAGAGATTTGAAGTAACAGAAACAAAAAAGTGTACAGAATTATTAAATTATTTCACTCCTTCTATATGTCAGTGAACATTGGACAGTCTTCTTACTGATGTAGAAGAGATTTGAAGTAACAGAAACAAAAAAGTGTACAGAATTATTAAATTATTTCACTCCTTCTATATGTCAGTGAACATTGGACAGTCTTCTTACTGATGATGAAGAGATTTGAAGTAACAGAAACAAAAAAGTGTACAGAATTATTAAATTATTTCACTCCTTCTATATGTCAGCAAACATTGGACAGTCTTCTTACTGATGTAGAAGAGATTTGAAGTAACAGAAACAAAAAAGTGTACAGAATTATTAAATTATTTCACTCCTTCTATATGTCAGCGAACATTGGACAGTCTTCTTACTGATGTAGAAGAGATTTGAAGTAACAGAAACAAAAAAGTGTACAGAATTATTAAATTATTTCACTCCTTCTATATGTCAGCGAACATTGGACAGTCTTCTTACTGATGTAGAAGAGATTTGAAGTAACAGAAACAAAAAAGTGTATTGAATTATTAAATAATTTCACTCCTTCTATATGTCAGCGAACATTGGACAGTCTTCTTACTGATGTAGAAGAGATTTGAAGTAACAGAAACAAAAAAGTGTACAGAATTATTAAATTATTTCACTCCTTCTATATGTCAGTGAACATTGGACAGTCTTCTTACTGATGTAGAAGAGATTTGAAGTAACAGAAACAAAAAAGTGTACTGAATTGTTAAATAATTTCACTCCTTCTATATGTCAGTGAACATTGGACAGTCTTCTTACTGATGTAGAAGAGATTTAAAGTAACAGAAACAAAAAAGTGTACTGAATTATTAAATTATTTCACTCCTTCTATATGTCAGCGAACATTGGACAGTCTTCTTACTGATGTAGAAGAGATTTGAAGTAACAGAAACAAAAAAGTGTATTGAATTATTAAATAATTTCACTCCTTCTATATGTCAGCGAACATTGGACAGTCTTCTTACTGATGTAGAAGAGATTTGAAGTAACAGAAACAAAAAAGTGTACAGAATTATTAAATTATTTCACTCCTTCTATATGTCAGTGAACATTGGACAGTCTTCTTACTGATGTAGAAGAGATTTTAAGTAACAGAAACAAAAAAGTGTACTGAATTATTAAATTATTTCACTCCTTCTATATGTCAGTGAACATTGGACAGTCTTCTTACTGATTAGAAGAGATTTGAAGTAACAGAAACAAAGAAAAGAGTACAGAATTGTTAAATAATTTCACTCCTTGTATATGTCAATGAACATTGCACAGTCTTTACCCAGATGCACAAGAGACTTGAAGTAACCGAAACAAAAAAAGTGTACTAAATTATTAAATTATTTCACTTTTTATATATGTCAGTGAATATTGGACAGTCTTCTTACAGATGCACAAAAGACTTGAAGTAACAGAAACAAAGAAAAGTGTACTGAATTTTAAATTAATTTTACTCCTTCTATATGTCAGTGAACATTGAACAGTCTTCTTACTGATGTAGAAGAGACTTGATGCAGCTGAAACAAATAAAAGAGTACAGAATTGTTAAATAATTTCACTCCTTCTATATGTCAGGGAACATTGGACAGTCTTCTTGCAGATGCACAAGAGACATGAAGTAACAGAAACAAAGAAAAAACTACAGAATTGTTAAATAATTTCACTCCTTCTATATGTCAGTGAACATTGGACAGTCTTCTTACTGATTTAGAAGAGATTTGAAGTAACAGAAACAAAAAAGTGTACAGAATTATTAAATTATTTCACTCCTTCTATATGTCAGTGAACATTGGACAGTCTTCTTACTGATGTAGAAGAGATTTGAAGTAACAGAAACAAAAAAGTGTACTGAATTATTAAATTATTTCACTCCTTATATATGTCAGCGAACATTGGACAGTCTTCTTACTGATGTAGAAGAGATTTGAAGTAACAGAAACAAAAAAGTGTACTGAATTATTAAATTATTTCACTCCTATATGTCAGTGAACATTGAACAGTCTTCTTACTGATGTAGAAGAGACTTGAAGTAACAGTAACAGAGAGAAGTCTCCTGAACATTTTCTCTAAAATCCATTCTCCTGTGTGGCAGTAAACATTGAACAATTTTTTTACAAATAACAAGAGTTTTGAAGCCAATGAAATGTTGTTCTACATAAAGATGCTGAGAATACAATAGACCAAACATATGAAGAATGACAAATTTGTGGAGAAAATGGAAATAAAATGGAAACTTATAGTTAACATCAGGAAGAGGCAGTTGAAATTTCTGGGGCACAAATGAGGAAGGAATGCTTGGAAAGTCTGATACTCACACGTTCGAGTCAAGCGGGACAGAGGAGAACAATGCATAAACGACTTAGTGAGCTTGATTAAATAAATGTCAGAACCAATTTTATGGGAGATAACAATAAATTATTAAGAGCAGTGAAGGATTGGAAATTGGAGTGAGCCATGATTGCCTACGTTCTCAAGGGAAACATGACATGCAGAATAGATTTTCGCGTTTTTTCTCATGTCACCGAACTGCAAAATGCAATAAAGAAACAAGAAATAAGGAAAGAAATAAAAAGAAAAAAAGAAAAAATTTCATGAATAATTAAATAGAAAGAAAGAAAAAAGCGAAAGAAATTATATGAATGACCAAATAAAAAGAAAGAAAAATGAAAAAAATTATGTAAATATGCGAACAGAAAAAAGAAAAAACGAAAGAAATTATGTGAATAAGCAAACAGAAAAAAGAAAAAGAAAAAGAAAAAAACTATGTGAATAAACAAAACGAAAAAGCAAGATAAAAAGAAAAAAATATTTGAATAATCAAATAGAAAAAAAGAAAAAAAAGAAAAAATTATGTAAATAAGAAAATAGTAAGAAAGGAAAAAACTGAAAGAAATTATGAATAAGGAAAGAGAAAGAAAGAAAAAACCGAAAGAAAGAAAGAAAATTATGAAAGAAATTATACGAATTAGTAAAATAGAAAGAAAATGACAAAAGAATTAAGAACAAACAAATAGAAAGAAAGAAAGAAAGAAAGAAAGAAAGAAAGAAAGCAACTGAAAAAGATCTGTTTTTGTAAAGAAAAAAGAAAGAAAGAAAGAAACGGAAAAGGATCCATGTTGTAAAGAAAGAAAGAAAGAAAGAAAGAAAGCAACTGAAAAAGATCTGTTTTTGTAAAGAAAAAAGAAAGAAAGAAAGAAAGAAACGGAAAAGGATCCATGTTGTAAAGAAAGAAAGAAAGAAAGAAAGAAAGAAAGAAAGAAAGAAAGAAAGAAACTATTTATAAAAGCTCCAACAAAAATATGTTTTAAAGATTATTTTAGCTCCGGATTAGCCCCCTAATAACATCATAATTATACTACTTTACTAGTCACATGCAAGTAGGTAGCAAAAGAGCCGTTTGCTTAAGTCATTACCTCCCCCATTTTTGCGTCAATAACTAGTCTACTCGCGGCAAACAAACAAAAAAATCTTCTTAACATCTAAACTTATATATAAATAGAACTTTATCTGTGTCTGTGTCTGTATGTGTCCATCACCTATAGACTCCGAAACGGCTGAACCTATTTTCTTGAAAATTTACACAGTTGTACTATAAGCGTCTGCGAGTGTTTTTAACTAAGTTTTGTGTCGAGGTACAACCAACAATTCGAAAGTCGATAATCGAAAAAATCGGGTTATAGAAGGAGTGGTCCGATTTTAATCAAATTTGATACACACATAGACAACGACATAAGAAACGATATTCAGAAGTTTCAAGGTTGCAGTTCTTACAATAGTGCAGAAAATCGATAAGTCAACTGGCCGCCACTATTGAAATGAGTTGAAATATTTTGTTGTCACTGTTTGCTGGAATTTCTCACTCGACTTCAGTTCAAAGTTTATCTGTTTTGTAAGTGGCCAGCCCTTCTTGTTTTTCTTGTATTTAATTTTCTTTTCGCCATTGTTAAATAAGAAACTGTATTTTGCCTCTAACTACTACGGTAAATTTTTCCTTTCAGCTGGACAACCAAAGGGTTATTTATTTCGTCATTTTAAACTTGCTAGAGAAGGTTCTGCAAATTAGTTTAGCTTCGAAGGCTTCTTTCGATTTTAACTAAGTTGAAACTTGAAGGAAAAAAAAATCTTTTCTTTTTTTTATTTTTCAATTGGAGTAGATAGACTAAACTATCGCACGTTTCACACTCCACCCTCGTCTATTGAACAGGTGAAGAGGCTTGTTTCCTGTTTAGGATGCGGTTTCAGGTTTTCTCTTTTCCAATCTTCTCACTTTTTTTTCTTTTTTTTTTCAGTTGGAGTAGATAGACTAAACTATCGCCCGGTTCACACTCCACCCACGTCTATTGAACAGGTGAAGAGGCTCATCCCTTGTTTCCTGTTTAGGATGCGGTTTCCGGTTTTCTCTTTTCCAATCTTTTCACTCCTATGTAGCCCCCTGCACATCAGTGGCGTTACCGCCTTGCTCGGGGTGATGTGATTCAAAAAAACAAAAAACAGTGAAGATGTTTGTGTGTGTGTGTGTGTGTGTGTGTGTGTGTGTGTGTGTGTGTGTGTGTGTGTGTGTTTATATGCCTGTATGTTTGTGTTTTTTCAGCCCTTTTATTTTAGCTTTTGCTTCGGGTTTGGCTCTAAGTAGGTATAATTGTAGTTCTTACTCTCAGCCATGATACCATTTACTCAGAGGACTTATTTAGCCTTCAAAATTCAGTTTACGACGAAAAAAACTTATTTGATATCGATACCAGGAAATCAAAATTTGACTTACATCCATTCATTTTTCTTTCAGTCTACGGTTTCGCTTTAACTGGAAACAACTATTGCTTTTTAGTCTTTCGTGCCAACGTCCAAAGAGTCTGAGCTCCAGGACCATGCATTAGTTTTAAAGCTTTCATTACACCCGAGCAACGCCGGGTTATACTGCTAGTCATTATTAAGTGAGGAAACGAATATTCACGGTTTGATTGATTCGTTTTCTACAGTTTATCACCCCTTCTGTAGGTTATTTAAAGCCACAAAATATTTTTAGATTGTAAGAATTATTTTTTTTTAGATAATAATGCTTTAGCGATACAAGTCTTACTAATTAACCCATAGTCGTGGGCAGAAGGGGTGGATTCATATTTTTTTTCTTGGTAAGTGAATATGACGAATCCAATGGGAATGTTAACCGCGCTCTCCGATCAAGCATTCCGGGCCATTATCCATTGCACTACCGACCCACCCAAGCTTACAGGACCTGGTTTTACCAGGCGGTCAGCCATCAAAGTACCGATCAAACTTTTGTATTGCTTGATTCATTTTGTACGGCTTATCAACCGTTTGCATGT
Source organism: Ascarosepion bandense (assembly GCA_037127315.1). Lineage (NCBI taxonomy): Eukaryota > Metazoa > Mollusca > Cephalopoda > Sepiida > Sepiidae > Ascarosepion > Ascarosepion bandense. The sequence goes on from JBBBDQ010001574.1 coordinate 912,747, forward strand.
TAGTCAAAGCCATGAATTATTTTTTTTTAGATTGTAAGAATTTTGTTGCAGGTAGTAATGATCTAGTGATAGAAGTCAACTCATAGCTGGAGGAAAGGTGGTTTCATGCCTTTTCCAAGTGCATAAGTGAATATAAAAAAACCCACTGGAAACTGGAACTCGGCTCCCCGATTAACAATTCCAAGGCTTACGGCCATATCACGTTGAATACACCGGTTCTCGCTCGATCACCGAAGTTAAGCAACGTTGAGCCTGGTCAGTACTTAGATGGGTAACCGCTTGGGAATACCAGGTGCTGTAAGTGTTTAGTGACGGATGTGCGTGCTTACGGTCATATCACGTTGAATACACCGGTTCTCGCTCGATCACCGAAGTTAAGCAACGTTGAGCCTGGTCAGTACTTAGATGGGTAACCGCTTGGGAATACCAGGTGCTGTAAGCGTTTAGTAACGGATGTGCGTTGTGGTGCAGTGGATATCGGCTCGGAATTGAAATCGGTGAACCGAGTTCGAATTCCAGTTGAATACCCTGTATTCACTTAAGCACTGGTACCCTTGGGAAACGTATTAATCCGTCCCTTCCCTCCAGTTATGGGTTAAATAACAAGGGTAGGACTTGGGGACCCTGCCCTTAAAAATAAATCCCAGTGAATCTTGATACTCGAAAAGAAAAGTATTACTAGACACAAAACTTATATAAAAACAACAATAAATTTTTGAAAGAAAAAGGTATTACCAGCAAATAAATAAATAAAAATTTAGTTGGCAATAAATGACCCGCCGAGGTTGATATGCCATAAAAACCAAACAACCAACAATTCCAAGCCATTATCCATTACACCACCCACACAACAAAGCTTACAGAACCTGTTATTCCTAAGCGGTCACCTGTCAAGGGTTTTATGTGCTGATAACCATTCTCAAGTAATTTGGCAAAGAATAAGGGTTATTAGACCCATGAATTTCACAAATGTTTTAATGTTAAGTCAGGAAACCATATTCGTTACGAGAGTTTACAATGGAAAATGTAGTATTACATAAATCAGTTTTTTTCCGCTGACAAACACATTAATATGGAAATTCTTGCAAAAATCAAATAATTGTCAGATTTCAATGAAACTTTCAGAACGTATTCACAAATAAATGAAATTAATTTTAAATTCATTACTTTTAAAATATTAATAAATATATGTTTTTTACGTCTGTTTCCCACCTCCAAGTAAATTCATGAATTTTTAAGAAATTAAATTTTGTTGCTATAATTTGTTTTATTAGTTAAACTTAAGACTCATGGGGGAATGTAAATCATCCATTATTTTTTTTATTATTTTTGCCTTTCTTCCCAAAAATTTGCTCCCAATAATAAAATAAAAATGCAATGGTGAGGAACGATAATACTTACCTCTCGCAAAGCGAATTTGCTTGGTGTGTCAGGTCGTGTTAAAAGATCGTAACCACCATTAAAAGTGAAATGGATTATTCCAATTTCTGTGGTCTCGCGTGCAGGTGTACAATGAAAAAAAAAAAAAAAATAAGAATTCAAACCAGTTTGAATTTATAAAATAAGAAGTCCCGCGCGAACGAGAATTGAGTCTCGTATGCAAATATTAGTTACTCGCGACGTTTCCCCCGCCCATAAAGAGCGAGTCAGTGAGATAGACGGGAGATAAAGAAAAAAAACTTTGGTTGGCGTGACGTCGTACGGACGGACGGACGAGAACGGGGGAATGTGGAAGAGGTCTATAACTTGAAAGCAAGTAATTTAATATATTTCAGGCATCGAAAACGACTGGCGACATCAATTAACGACAGCGATATAACTCTGACATTATTTAATTTGATAAGCTTTTAGTTGCTTAAATAAATAATATAAATAAAGAACATTATAATCTGAAAATGAATTTTTTCGATTAATAATGAAATTTTAAAAGAATTGTTCATCATTTTTTGAATTATAATAATTGATAAAGTTTCAAAAATATTTTAAAAATATTTCAAAGATTTATTGAGGTTAGTTTAAAAACTTATTTATTATGTTTATTAATTGAAAATTCAAAAGTTTAATACAAATTGTCGTACCTAACTGTTTTTAAAATAATTTTAAATTTTTTGTGTGTCTTTGAAGTTTTTTTGTATGGTGATATATATGTGTTAATTAAAAGTTCATGTGCTTCAGAATTTTTTCCCCTTAGAGGAAGAATTTGCACATTTATATCACTTGTGATCACCATACACTTATCTTATCTCGAATCAGT
>JBBBDQ010001574.1:920000-1172799 GCA_037127315.1 Ascarosepion bandense
TCATATGCAATATAGCTGAAAAAAAATGTAACAAGAAAAATTGAAAATAAATACAATGTATCTACAGATTAGGAACATGTCATCGATCATTCTGTCTTAAAAAAATCAACAATATTTTTGCGGCAATTTTAAACCTCAACTTGTGATTTTTCTTGTTTAAAAGTTGAATAATGTTAAACGCATTCAAGATGATGGATGATTAAAATAATGAATATTATATTTAGTTATTTCGTGACTTAGCATGTGCAAAATAAATTCACAGATTTTGAAAAAAAAAAAAAATTAAAAAAACTAAACAGACAAAATAAAAATCCAGATTTACTTCAAAATCCGCGAAGATTTTTCATCTTTCAATAGCCACTTTTGTGCTTACTGTGTAACCTATAAAAATGCATGTAGAGAAAAAAATATGCTGATAAGATAGCAAGGGTTAAAATGCACTGCCCGGACTCTGATCTACCAACCCAGGTCCAGAGATATATGCGCCGACCGTTTGTATGCATAAAAGCAAACCTAACCGAAATTCGTCCTTGGTTTGTCTGTTCTGTTCGCCACTTATAAAAAAAAATCGTATGTAAAGAATTAATCACGTGTTATAAAGTTCAAGATGTTTTAGATCAGGCATGTCAAACACGCGGCCCACGGGCTGCATGAGGCTCACTGTAGACACGCTTGCGGCCCCCACAAATGATCTTCCTTTCTCCCACAACTCATTGGCAGACTCATACCTGTATGCGTATCAACGGACAGAAATCAAAGCTTTGACATCGATTCCTATATTTTTTTAGACGCTAAGAGAGTGACGCAGTTGAAAACGTATCGATATTGTTCGATGATCGTTCGATTTCTAAGAAATGGCTCGACGAGATAGTGATAGCCGACATCGTCTTGGCTACGGAGATATGAGAGATATAAGCGAAAAAGCCATAGAGTTATGAATATAATTTAATCAGATGCTCCGGTGGAGTTATCCATAGAATTTTGAATTTTCATTGAGTTTATAAATAAGTCAACAGAACGCATTGAAGCTCTGTATCACGCGATTCCTCCCTAGTGTTTTGCATTTCCGGTGAGTAGACTTAAGGTTACAAATCTATTTTGTAATTTTCAATAACTCAGAAATATTCACATTGGATACGAACAGTGAATTTTCATTTCCTGGGGGCCCTATGTTTGTAACGGAAAATATGAATCGAGGAATACAGTGCAAGAATAAGGTTTTGTCTTCTTTCCATTTTTTTGTATTAGTATCTCTATTAGTACGCAATAAATATTTTTATCAGTCTTTCATTTCAGGGTTCTACGTTGCGCGTGAAACAGTCGCATTTGCGAGTGATTTTTCCAAGTGGCGACTAAAAATAATAAAAAAAAGCTTATCTTTTGGCGACTGTATTTTTTTTCACCGACAGTCTTCCAAAGCTCATTAGTGAATGAAAAAATGTCTTTTCAACCTTTATTTTATTTTTAATAAAACGAGAAAAGTTAAATTATTTAAACAATAAAAGGTTTAATAGAACAATGTACTTTTTCTTTTTTTAACGAAGGCTGTTTAAAAAATATCTCTAAAACTAAAATGAAAGTAATCACGATCACGTGGTATCAGTTTGTAAAACTTTGATGGTCGGCTTTTTTTGAAACATCAAAAAACATAAATATAATTGCAAAAACGTAAAAAATAAAGTTAGAAAAACGTTTCTCTAATAAACTTGGTTTATTCGAAAGAGTATAGGATTTCACATTAGATATGAAAAACATTGGACGAATAAAAAAAAATTGATAAATTTTTAAAGTTTGAGAAAATTAAATTTTAATGCATTTCTGCATTTACATTCCATTACGTAAAAATGAACGTAAGCGCATGCGAACTTTCATGCACCGGTTAAAAAAAACTCAATTCTATAAGTTTTTTTTTTATTAGGTTGTCCCAAAAGTTCGTAAACACTTGCGAAATGGGTCTATCTAGCTCAGCACAATCGAGACAAGCGATGGGTTCAGAAAGGGCAAGAGACACCGTCGGTTCCAAAACAAGATCGATTCGGCAAGAAAGTCATGTGCGTTTGGTGTAACTTTGAAGGAATCGTACATTTGAGTTGGTTCCGAATGGTCGTGCCATCAGTGCCGAATTTTACTGTCAGCAACGTGAACGGGTCTACGAAAAGTTGAAGCAAAAGTACCCGGCTCTGATCAACTGAAAGCGCGCTTTGATGCAGCAGGACAATACAAAGCCACATACCGCCATGAAGACCAAAGACAAGTTTGAAGAGAGGTTCTGCCACATCCAGCCTACAGTCCTGACTGTGCTCCATCAGATTACGGCCTTTTCCGCTCAATGCACCACTTTCTGAATGGCTGATGATTCGACTCGTTTGATGAAGTCGAGGAAGCGTGTCAAGAATTCTTTGATTCAAAGCCGGCTGAATGGTACTTTGACCAGATCCTAAAGCTTGCAGATCGATGGTAGAAAGTCGTGGAAAATGATGGACTTTATTTTGAGCAATAATTTTTGTTGTTTTTGCGAGTAAAATTTCAAATTTTGCAAGTGTTTACGAACTTTTGGGACAACCTAATAGTTTAATTTACAAGTTATGTTCAATAAATAAAATCAGCAACCCACCAAAAAAACAGAGCCCTGTTGATGTTTTCCTTATTTAATTTTCCAGGTTGTACTTCGTCTTTAAAATGAATAGTGCTCATCCCGACTAAGAAAAAAAGAAAGCTGAACAAAGAAGGACAGGTGTTTCAAGAAAAACGGGAATTACAGTATTGTTGCATAGCAGTGAGTGAAGATACAGTGTTTAATTTGCAACAACCACCTTTTTACGCCAGAAGTCTACAACTTGAAAAGGCATTATGAAAAGAACCACAAATCTAAACTTATAAATGGAACTTTGTGTGTGTATCCGTTACCTATAGACTCCGATACAGCTGAACCGATTTTCTTAAATCTACACAGTTGTACTATAAGCGTCTGCGAGTGTTCTTAGCTAGATTTTGTGTCGAGGTACCCCCGATAAATATCGGTAATTGAAAAAATCGGGTTACAGAAGGAGTGGTCCGATTTTAATCAAATCTGATACACTCATAGACAGACATAATAAACGATATTCAGAAGTTTCAAGATTGCAGTTCTTACAATAGTGCAGAAATTCGATTATATATATATATATATATATATATATATATATATATATATATATATATATAAGGCAAGAGGTTTGTGTGTGTCTGTTTATCTGCCTGTATGTCTGTATTTTTTCAGCCCTTTTTAGTTTTTGCTTCGGGTTTAGCTCTAAGTAAATATAATTGTAGTTCTTAGTCTCAGCCATGATACCATTTACTCAGAGGACTTATTTAGCCTTCAAAATTCAGTTTACGACGAAAGAAAAACTATTTGATATCGATACCACGAAATCAAACTTTGACTTACATCCATTCATTTTTCTTTCAGTCTACGGTTTCGCTTTAACTGGAAACAACTATTGGTTTTTAGTCTTTCGTGCCAACGTCCAAAGGGTCTGAGCTCCAGGACCATGGATTAGTTTTAAAGCTTTCATTACACCCGAGCAACGCCGGGCTATACTGCTAGTCTTATAATAAATATGAAGGGCCAATGCGTGTTTTAAAACTTAAGGAATTGAAGGCCAACTTGACACAGCAACAGACCTTCTTCGCGAAAATTCAGATAGGGAATGTTGCCTCCGTTACTGCTAACTATGAACTCAGTCGAATGATTGCCACGAATGAGAAATCCTACACTGAAGGAGATTTCATAAAACAATGTCTTATAAAAAATTATGTGTCCAGAAAAAGCGCACTTGTTCAGATATTTCATTGACCAGAAACACTGTTGCTGAACGGATTGATGACATGTCAAGTGTTATGAAGCAACAGTTAAAAGCCAAATCATTAAAATTTAAACACTTTTCGCTTGCGACAATGAGATCCGGAGGCGATTTGGCATGGCCAAGGATACATTCCAGAAGCTGAGTAGAGTATTAAGAGACAGGAAAATTTCCCTAGAAACAAAGAGAGTACTGGATTGCTATGTGATGTCTGTTCTTCAATATGGCAGTGAATGCTGGACAATATCATCAAAGATGAAGGAAAAACTTAAAGTAACTGAAATGTGGTTCTACAGAAGCATACTGGATATAAAGTGGGGGATCAGTTCTATATTACAATCAATATATAAACTGACCCCTCACTTTGTGACCACATCAGTTTCTATACATTTATATTCCTGAGATCCAAAAGCACAAGGATGCATTCCAGAAGCTGAGTAGAGTATTAAAAGACAGGAAAATTACCATTGAAACAAAGAGAGTACTGGATTGCTATGTGATGTCTGTTCTTCAGCATGTCAGTACATGCTGGAAAATCTCATCAAAGATGAAGGTATTACTTGAAGTAATCGAAATGTGGTTCTACAGAAGGATGATGAGGATACCATGGACCGAACATGTTAGAGTCGGCGAGGTTGTGGGGAAGATGGAAACGAAAAGGAAACTAATAATTAGCTTCAGAAAACGACAGCTGAAGTTCCTGGGAAATGTAATGAAGAAAGAAGGCTTAGAGTATCTGATACTCACTGGTCAGATAGAGGGGAAAAGAGAGAAAGGAAAGCAGCCCGTAACATACTTGACGGGCTTGAGCAAGTGGATGGCAGATGTGTGGTTTGGTGGAGTAACAGGAGAAAGCGTGCTATGAGCCACTCGGTATGGAAGGCCATGAGCGTGCTATGAGCCACTCGATGTGGAAGGCCATGATCGCCCACGTCCTGAAGAAGTTATTTTAAGAATTGAGTACAAATGAAAAAATTTAAAATTATGTTTTCCATTTCACCGAAACAGACGTTAAACATTTTTATCTTCTCTTTTTTCTTTTTTTTTTCCCCTTTTATTCACTGAAACCAAGTAGCGTCTCTGATATGCCTTTTTCGTCTTTCCATCCGATCAAAACCGAATAGCCTATTATTATCAGTTCTGGGACAAGCAGAATTGTATATTAAGATATTAAACTACTTTATTTTCATTGTAAAAGCATATATATATATAGATATACATAATTTACATATAATTCGTCTAATCAGTCATACTTATTACCGTTAGTTTTTCAACCAGGACCCAAAACCCACAAAGCAGGCATTCCAATGCGCTCCATTAAAACAGGTACGGGTAGCCACCCCCTACAAACTGACGAAATCTATAACAAAATGTTTAACATTTTTCTTATAGTTTTCGTCAGTTTTCTTCTCCTTGGAAGAAACAGTCCATCACGTGACACATCCGATGGTCGACTGATATTTTCATAAGCTGACTGAAGGAATGATACTTGAGCTGTGAGATTTTGCAGATATTAATTTAAACTTTTTTTTTATTAATACTTATGCAGGTTTCTTTAAAAATGACAAACACGATGCGATGGTTAAGTTTTTTTATTTAATTTTTCATATGACCTTATGAATTTTTCTTTTGAGGACATAAATTATATTAAAATTTTTTCAAATGTTTTGTTTGAGTGCTTTAGACTATACTTTTAGCCATTTTAGAGGATGAATGTTATTTTACGTGTAAAAGAATGTAAGTGGGGTTATGTATAATGAGGAGTGGTGGTATGTGTTATGTAGCGAACACGGTGAGTATCTTGTTAGCGTGTTCGTTGTTAATGTGATTGACTGTTGGGTTTCTCATTTTTTTAAAAATATGGCTTCCATTATTTTTAGTCTTTTTTGCATGCGCACGATGCTATGATATTTCTGTTGCTAACGTGTATGTTCCGGATAGGGTTTGGCAGGTCTCCGTCTGTGATTAAATGGTTATATCGGCCATACCACTAAAACTGACTCAAAGACTCACGCTACTTCTCTCACAACGGAGATCAATTTGATCTCATTTTAAACACAACTTTTATAAAATTTATGTCCTCAAAAGTAAAAAAATCACAAGATCACATAAAAAATTAGTTAAAAAAATGTAACCATCACACCTTGTATGTCATTTTTTTAATTAAACCTGTATAAAAGAGAGATTGCTACCCAAATATACAATTACTAATACTTGTAGACATCGTTCCTTAAAACCTGTGTTGGACCTACCAAAATTTTCGGAAATTTTCTGGATTAGTCTGTTAGTAATTGTCAGGTGTACGATAAAATACAGAAAAACCAACTAGGCAAATATTTTCCTTTAGTTTTAGTGATTTGCTCAGTGGTTAAAAAAAGAAAAAAGAAAAAGGCTTATCTGCAGGAAGTTAAAAATACTTTAAAATAACTTCACTCAAAAGTAGCTGGGTTTTGTGGTGCAGTTTGCAAGTGATGTCAGCGAAGGGAACTTCAGTCAGGAGTAGCTGGGTTTTGTGGTGCAGTTTGCAAGTGATGTCATCGAAGGGAACTTCAGTCAGGAGTAGCTGGGTTTTGTGGTGCAGTTTGCAAGTGATGTCATCGAAGGGAACTTCAGTCAGGAGTAGCTGGGTTTTGTGGTGCAGTTTGCAAGTGATGTCAGCGAAGGGAACTTCAGTCAGGAGTAGCTGGGTTTTGTGGTCCAGTTTGCAAGTGATGTCATCGAAGGGAACTTCAGTCAGGAGTAGCTGGGTTTTGTGGTCCAGTTTGCAAGTGATGTCAGCGAAGGGAAATTTAGTCAGGAGTAGCTGGGTTTTGTGGCGCAGTTTGCAAGTGATGTCAGCGAAGGGAAATAAACGGACTGCAATGAAGCTTGTTTCGGTAACAACTTACAGATTAGCTTAATTTTGCCGCCAACCAACGAATACGAATGCCCGGATGAACGACCACTCGCGGCATCCACAAGCCTAAAAAGACACGGAGCTAGAATATTAATTTGTAAGAAATAGATTCTCTTAACATAAGAAAGAATAGATACGTTTACTTTATACACGAGTTCAAGCTTGATAATAATGTTTCTGAAACTGATGCTGATATTAGCAGAGGATTAGGTGAAAAACAGTTTGTGATCTGGAGTACGGCACTGGTTTCTGAATTTCCGCAGTGGGGATACGAGTCTTGAAGATCACGGCGGTAAAGGACGTCTCTTTGCAATTAAGAATTAACGTATGAAAATACGAGTCGAACAAAAGACACATCGAAGTGTTAAAGAAGATGCGAAACAGCATTAGAATTTTGTAGTAACTCCATAATGTAAAAAAAAAATAACCAAAATGGAGGTTGGAAAACGAAAGAGTAATCTTTATGACATTAACAAAATACAATACTGGCCAACTGTGTGAAGTAGATAACCACTGCTAGACGGTAATATCGATATTTACTGGTGGTCACACCGCGTAATGGATGTGACACAAGATTAGTTTTTAAAGTGGGTTTATCGGCAGTACCATGAAAAAATTCTCAAACCCCTTAGCTCTTCCATTTTGGGGGACGCCTCCAGCGCCGGGTAATAAATTCAGCCCACTCCCGAGGACGAGGTAAAGCCTGGGAAAGATAGCCCTTCGGGATTGGGTTAAAATAAAAATACCAACCAAAGGCAAATGGATTTTTTATATCGCTAGACAGAAATATCACCATTTCAAAACATATTTATGAGGATTAAGACATGCCTATTAATGTTCATAGGTACGTATATGATACATAAACAATTCTGTAACTTGGTGACAGAAATTACACATGTTCAGGGCCCATATTTTGAATTATCTAAACACTTTTTACATATTTTTCTATGTTTCTGATGAAATAAGGTATTGTAATTATTTACATTATTTATATTGTTCGGGTTGTAGACTCTTTGGACGTTGGCACGAAAGACTAAAAAGCAATAGTTGTTTCCAGTTTAAGTGAAACCGTAGACTGAAAGAAAAATGAATGGATGTAAGTCAAATTTTGATTTCCTGGTATCAATATCAAATAAGTTTTTTTCGTCGTAAACTGAATTTTGAAGGCTAAATAAGTCCTCTGAGTAAATGGTATCATGGCTGAGAGTAAGTTCTACAATTATACCTACGTAGAGCCAAACCCGAAGCAAAAACTAAAATAAAAAGGCTGAAAAAAAAAGACAGACATACAGGCAGATAAACAGACACACACACAAACCTCTTGCCTTTTATATATATATTATCGATTTTCTGCACTACTGTAAGAACTGCAACCTTGAAACTTTTAAATATCATTTCTTATGTCTGTTTCTATGAGTGTATCAAATTTGATTAAAATCGGACCACTACTTCTATAACCTGATTTTTTTTCAATTATCGATTTTCAATATTTATCGGGGGTATCTCGACACAAAACCTAGCTAAGAACACTCGCAGACGCTTATAGTACAACTATGTAAATTTTCAAGAAAATCGGTTCAGCCGTTCCGGAGTCTATAGGTAACGGATACACACACACACACACACACACGCACGCACACACACACACAAAGTTCCATTTATAAATAAGTTTAGATTAGATTTAGATAACCAGAAATTTCTTAGATGAATCGCATCACTTCGAATGCAACAATTCTTGAGTTAAAGCAAATCTTCAGTCGATTTGGTCTCACAGATACTAGTTTCTGATAATGGTGGCGCCTTCATTTCAGATACAGTTTCAACTTTTTGTGCAAGAAATAGTATTCAATAAATTAGGACACCACCTTTTCATCCACAATCAAATGGACAAATGGAGCGTTTTGTAGATACTTTTAAGAAAGCCTTAATCAAACTCGAAGAGGAGGGAACCACACAAGAAATATTAAGTATATTCCTCAAAAGTTACAATTACAACCAAACAGACCCAATGGAAATTCCTCAGTAGAAGCACTGGTGAAGTTTGTTTAAATATAGATGTCATCCACAAACCATTCCATAAAAAGGAACATAGTAATGGAAGAACAATCTAACCGTCATCATGGGGCAGTGAAACGCAGTTCTGTACCAGGACGAGACCTGTACTTGCAAATGACTGTCGCAACGGTAGAGAAAAATAAATCAAAGGACGAATTATACGTCGCTCTGGAAAAGTTGGTATGATGTGGGTTTGACATGCAAACTAATTACGACCATCAAATCTTCCAGAGATCAAATTAAACTCCACTGGATATTCTACTGAACACATCTGAACTGCTTCAACAAAGTTTCCAAATAATACCAAGGGACAAAGATGGGACTCTAGCAAAAATTGCACCAAGGAAATCTTATCGAATACTAAGTATGCTATCTTCTTCTATGTGACCTGTCTTTTCAGGACGTAGGCGGTCATGGTTCTCCACGTCTTCCTATCCCTGGTGGCTCTTAGTATATTTTCTCCTGTTACACCTCGCAACCCCCGTTCCGTCATCCACCTGATCAGGCCCTGCAAATATGTTATCCGCTGCCTTCCTCTGTCTCTTTTTCTTCTATTTGGCTTGTCAGTATCAATTTCTCCAAGCCCTCTTTCCTCATTGCATGTCCCAGGAACTTCAGTTGTGTCTTCCTGATGCTCACTTTTAATTTTCTTTTCGTTTCCATTCTTTCCAATACCTCATCGTTGCTTGCATGCTCAGTCCAGGATATCCGCAGCATCCTTCTGTAGAACCACATTTTCCGCTGCTTCAAGTTTTTTCCTCATTTTCGATGATATCGTCCAGCATTCACTGCCGTATTGAAGAACTGACATCACATAGCAATCGAGCACTCTCTTTGTTTTTAGTGAAATTTTCCTGTGTGTTAGTACTTTACTCAGCTTCTGGAACTCGTCCTTTGCCATGCCAATTCGCCTTCGGATCTCCGTGTCGCACTTTCCATCTCCTGGTAGAACACTTCCTAGGTATTTAAGTTTTTGTACTTGCTTGATTCTGGTATCCCTCACCTGTATTTGGCATTTTGGGTTGTTCTTTTGCTGATGACCATGCATTCAGTTTTCTTAAAGTTTATTTGTAGTCCTTATCTGTCACTCTCCACAGCTACCTTCTGTAGGAGGTCTTGTAGTTTACTTTCCGTGTCTGCAATCAGCACTGCATCATCTGCATACCTTATGTTGTTCAAGTTGTGGCCTCCAATAACAAATCCTGGCGTAGCATCTAGGGTCCTCAAAATATTCTTGCTGAACAAATTGAACAGATCCGGTGAAAAGACGCATCCTTGTCTTACGCCTCTTTCTATCTTTGTAAATCTGCTGAAATCGTTACCTGTCCGTATGCAGACAGTTTTCTGCCAGTAGAGATTCTTGGTTATTCTGATGTCTTTCCCAAAAATGTCGAGGCTGCTAGGCTTCTTCATCAATTCTTTGTGTCGTATTTTGTCGAATGCCTTTGCATAATCAATAAAACATAGGTACAAGTCCATCTTCATTTGTATTGCCCTTTCAGAGAGCATCCTAATCATAAATATGGCGTTCCTTGTTCCAGTGTCCTTGACGAACCCGTACTGTCCTGTCCTATCTCTGGCCTGATTCTGCTTCTCGCAACCTACCACAATTAAATTCCCGACAAAATTCATACGAGTATAAAGCTAAATGGAGATATGTTAGGAGTGGTGCAAACTTATTTCCCCTATAAAAGACGATAACTCGAAATACAATCGAGTTACGTTCCTTGTCTAATAGTTGAACTGTCAGTCAGTTAAGTGCCATACGTGAATACACACTTTGGGCGATCATGTCTCGAAAGAGACATAATTGACGAGGTAGAAGTAGGTTGCCATTATTTTCTGCGATGGACTGCGAGCCAAGGCTATAGAACCCAATCTGTCCTATTATTTAACCCATAACTGGAGGGAAGAGACGGATTAATACCTTTCCCAATGTAATTCAACTGGAATTCGAACTCGGCTCCCCGATTTGTCGTTCCGAGTCGATATCCACTGCACCACAACACTCTTGAAATTTAACATGGTGGCAAGCTAACTACGCACGTGGGATTCCTGGTTTAAATCCAACTAATCCTTTTCCTCGTGCAGTAAATGAATAAAAGTTATTTTATTATCCGTTAAAACACACTTTTTATTTTCATTCGTGTTTGTTCATCCCAACAACTTGGAATATAACAGACAGCATTCTGTTTCCCAGTTTTACATTTTACAGTTTTTTAAATCTGATTCCGATGACGAAGGCACTTCATAAACGACGACATAGCTGCTTTCCTATTTATGAAAATTTAACCAATCAAATTCGTGCATCGGATGGCGTTCATTTTCTACACATGTCACACAAACTGAAAATCACAGATAACCTAACATTTAAGGTAGATTTCTTATCTAATGATGGTACAGGGAACGTTTCAGGACAAGCATAAAATCGTATGGAAGATGTGTGACGAACTTTCTTCTCGACAAAACATTTCAAAATCAAAAAAAGTTAAAACATCTTTGGCCGTTGATGCCAGTGTGTTTATGCGCAACTGCCTCGAAATTATTTCTTCATCGTCATCATCGCCATTTGTATCATGACTGGATACGGTTTTAGGGTCTTTTCGTATTTGAACACCTGACCACGTATCACGGTTGTGTATTGAAAGTTGGAGAGGTTTTTATTCATGCTTAGCCGATCTTGTGTAAGTAGGAATAATGGAACCATCCCTTCTCGAGACCAAACCAGACACCCGCCGATTTACTGCGTCTGAAAAGTATTTATTAAAACAGAACTTACGGTTACATAGTGTTATCTCAACAATAAAATGAGACCTAGTTGTCAACTCCGTACTGAATTTAAATTTATGAAGTCGAAGTACCAACGAGGAAATCCTAAATATACAAATATACAAAGATACAGAGAAGCTATGTTACGGTGGTGTGAAATTAAGTCTGATGACAGTTCAAGATCGATAACTTTTTAAATAAAGATAAAATGCCGATTGATTTTGAAACACATTACAATCTTCTTTTTTTTTTTTAATATTTTTTAAAAAATATTTTGCATTAGAATATAGTCAATTTAGTTTTGGCAAATAAAAAATGTAATTAAAAGTGTGTTTTTTTTTGTATTTGTGTATTTTTTTTTTTAATTTTTTATTTTTTTTGGTGTGTGTATGAAGAAATAATGTTTATTCAATTTTAGGATATCTTTTCTGAAAAAATTGTTTTAAATGACAGATTTTATTAATTTCAACCGACAGAACTACTGATTGTTCGATGAATTTCCCACGTTTTCTTGTAGGAAAATGATTAATATTTCTATTATATTATCACTATCATATTGCCTTTACATTTTAAGGGGGATAAATTGTATGCATTTATTAAATAGTCATACGACCATATCGTGTTATGATACCGGGTAATTCAAAATTTATGTCACATTCTACAAACTCTTATATCAAGAACTACAAATGGTAGCATAGTAGAACTGGTACCATTGAGTTACATTTTAAAAAATAATTGGTACTAATTCTTTATTTAATTCTAATGTATTTATTTCTAATTGTATCATTTAGTCACATTTTAAAAGCTAAAAGTGTCACGTTTTCTCCTGCTGATTTAATTTCAATTTAATTAATAAAATCTATCTTAATTTTTTGGCTCTTTTCAGTTCCACTAATGACATTGGATATGCGTTGTGGTGCAGTGGATATCGGTTCAGAACGAGAAATCGGGGGAGGGGGGCCGAGTTCGAATTCCTGCTGAATCCATTGCATTCACTTACGCACAAATACCCTTTGGAAAGGTATTAATCCGTCTATTCCCTCTAGTTATGGGTTAAATAATAGGACAGATTGGGTTCTATAGCCTTGGCTGGTAACCAGTCTACCGCAGAAAGCAATGGCAACTTACTGTGGGATAACCTTCTGCCCAGTCAGTTATGTCTCTTTCGAGACATGATCGCCTAAGCGTGTTTCACGTATGGCACTTAACTGACTGACTGAATGACATTTACAAAAAAAAAAAAGAAGTCATTTTGTTTCCTAGAATACGCTAAAACTGAGTCATGAAGAATCAAATTTTGGACAATATCTACCAAGCAGGTATCAGACAAACGTTCCATTTTGAATAAACAGGCAAAATTTAAGGAGAAGGAGTGTTTGTACCCGACAAAGAGAGCAGGATTCCCCTCAACTTCAGGGGATACTACTGAACAATTTCGGCGAGCCTTCAATCACAGCCCCCAGAAATCAGTCAGAATAGCCAACCGAGAACTTAAGCACCCATCAAAAAATGTTTGGCGTGTCTTAAGAAAACGGTTTCAGCTCACAACATACAAAACCGCAATTGATTCAACTGTTGAAGGACACCGATAAACCTATTCGCCATGAATGTTACACAGAAAATGGATTTGGATTATTTTTTGGGTGGTTGTCACGTAACCCGTGGCGCTCACAATGAACACCTGTAAAATCCTGTATAGAAACGTGGAAATTTTATCTTTTAGGAAATATAAATTGTGTTTTGATATCGCCAGTCGTTATTAAGACATACGCTATCGTAATATGATACACACTTTTGAAGCACCTTGTAAATTCATAATATATTCCATTAGCATGATAGCCCGGCGTTGCCCGTGCAACTCAGAACACGTTAGCAGTAGGAGAAAAAAAATCTATTTTTGTTTTTGTTTTTTCTTTTTTTGTTTTGCGTAAACGTGATTCGATGTTTTGTGTGACATTGTAAACAACATTGCGTTTGTTTTTGTTTCAAAATTACGGAGGAAAATATTTACATTTTTTGTTGACTAAATGAATTTAACATAAAAATAAAAATTATTTATTTTGTTTTACTGAAATTAGAAATATAAAAACTATTACACTCTCAGTTCAGAAATTTTCGAAGAATATTAAAAAACATAGACATTTAATTCTATAGGAAACAGTTACATTAATGCCACACGAATTACAGACGCTTTTTAAACTTTTTTTACATTTTTTGTTTTTGTATGAAAAAACAATTTTTTAAAAATATTTCTTTTGTTTCAAAATTCCAGGGAAAAATATTCACATTTTTTGTTGACCAGATGAATTTTTAAATAAAAACTAAGTATAAAAGCTCATTTTTTTTTTTAAATAAAAAAAATATTTTAGTCGCGTTTCACATGTGTGATTTGATTTCTGTGACGTAATTCAGCAACCATCTTAGATCTTAGATGTTTTACGGAGCAAATGTAAACAATCGGCTCCATTGGCCAAAAAGCGCGAAAGGGAAAATTGCTGAACTTGAACTAAAAATGTATGTGCCGACCTGACTTCCCTGTAGATATGTGTCCCTAGAAAGTTTGAATGGCGTAGCTTAAAAATATAGGCGTGCATAGGGAACAGTCACACTCAGACTCACAGATTACTTTTTATATATATATATATATATAGATAAGAATAATTTCTCAAAGAAAACTATCGTTCAGTGATATGAAATTTGTGAACTGTTATGTCGTGAGTAAGAATAAATAACTCAACAACTGGAATAGGTTAATTGTTGTATTCCGTGAAAATAGTATTTACAAAGGTTATTAGTATCCAATACAAGAATAAAGGTTGATCGTCTCAACCGTCGTAAGACGTAGTATGAGCAATGAGTACTTCCGGGTCGTCACCGGAAGTCTACGACTGACTTGTTGATCGGCTGCTCGGCACACTCTCCTACGTAGATGCCACCATTACTTTATATAGTAATGGAATAGTCCATTATAGCCGAATAGGCACGGGCGTCCCAACATGAACTGAAATAGGGAACAAAGAGGGGTTGGCAAATTTGGTACACACAGGACAGAATGAAGGCAAGAAAGCTAAGGTAAAAAACTTATAAACTCCCCCATCCCCAAGAAAGATTGATTAAATATAGAGCGGGGCAGGGTTTATAAGAAAAAAACAAAGTTAAAATTTATTAACCCTCTAGGGCCATTCGTATCATATTTGATACAGTATGAAAACAAGCCTTGAAAGAAATATTTACCTGAAAAATTTTTTAAGAGAAATATTTTATAAATTTCAAATGAAAGCAGTACTGACTGCTCAGTCAATGAATATCAAATGTTTCCTTATAGGGAAATACCAAATGTTTCCTTATAGGGAAATACTGTATCAAATATGATACGAATGGCCCTAGAGGGTTAATCATGTTTTCAACTATTTATTCATTTTTAGTCAGTTAAGTGTCTCGAAAGAGACATGTCTGACTGGGCAGAAGATTATTCCGCAGTAGGTTACCATTACTTTCTACGGTAGACTGGTTGCCAGCCAAGGCTATAGAACCCAATCTGTCTTGTTATTTGACTCATGGCTAGATGGGGAAGATATGTACTACATTATTAAGTAATAATTAGTGGGGGATCAGTTTATTACTTCATGCAAATAGAAAACCGATCCCCCACTTTATGCCCATTGGAAGCCTTAACCCTCTAGGGCCATTCGTATCATAGTCGATACAATATGAAAACAAGCCTTGAAAGAAATATTTTCCTGAAAAAATTTTAAGAGAAATATTTTATAAATTTCAAATGAAAGCAGTACTGACTGCTCAGTCAATGAATACCAAATGTTTCCTTATAAGGAAATACCAAATGTTTCCTTATAGGGAAATACCAAATGTTTCCTTATAGGGAAATACTGTATCAAATATGATACGAATGGCCCTAGAGGGTTAAGAACTACAAAAATAAGAAATTGGGGAGAGAGCCATGATTGCCAACGTCCTGAAAGAACACTAAACTAGGAAAAAAAAACATTCAAATTATTTTCATCAACTCTGTTCTTCTTAGTCGACGTGGTGTAATGGTTAGTGCATTATTTATGAGATGTTGGTAGGAATTATTGTAAGATAAATTGGGTTTTGTTCCACTTTCAAACAGATAACAGTCTGGTAGAAATTAGTGCTTGACAAACGAACGGTTGGACGGAGAGAGGATACATATCATTATAAGGATGGACACACCTTTGACAGTTACCATCCCGTTTTACATCAGGGGCTTGCTGATCGGAATTTTGAACTGTTGTTGGTACATTTAATTATTATTTTTTTCTTTTTGAAAATGTTAAAGAAAATGAATACTTCTACTCCAACGGTTTCTTTCCTCGCACTTCCCGACTGTGGAATCCTCTTCCACACGATTGCTTCCCCGACGGCTACAATCTCCAGGAGTTTAACCCTCTAGGGCCATTCGTATCATATTTGATACAGTATTTCCCTATAAGTAAACATTTGGTATTTCCCTATAAGGAAACATTTGGTATTCATTGACTGAGCAGTCAGTACTGCTTTCATTTGAAATTTATAAAATATTTCTCTTAAAAAATTTTTCAGGAAAATATTTCTTTCAAGGCTTGTTTTCATACTGTATCAAATATGATACGAATGGCCCTAGAGGGTTAAATGTAAGGTCGACACCTCCTAGCACACTAACCTGCTCCCATTCTATGAAACACTCTTCCCATCTGCCCAACCCTCATCCTCGGTATCCTTACTCATCTGTCACCTTCCTCCTGACATTCCCTATGTCTAACCACTCCTTCTCTTTACCTTCCCCTATGTAGCCCCATGCGCAATAGTGGCAGTGGAATGCCTTGCTTGGGGTGAGATGATTAAAAAAAATACTTCACACCAACCTAATCTTATGTACCTTGCGTGGGGGGAGGAGTTGGCTAAAAAAATAAAATAAATAAAAATATAAATAAACTTAAAAACCCCTGTTTAACGGTGGAGGAATGTAACTGAACCCAGAAAACATGACATTACACGTCTGGAGATAGAGGCTATTGTAAGCTAAATCAATATGGTGGTTGCCCTACTTTTTAAAATGTTGCAGAGATTAGCACTTATCAAAACGGGGACATTGTTAAGTATGTCGTGATGACCGTAATTTCATAATTTATTTGGAGAGCATTTACTTTTTGGTGTGGTTAATAGAAGCTTTCAAGTAAACTAGATTTCTGGTATGTATAAATCATTTTGTTTTAACAAATTACTGATTGATTGGTATGAACTCTTTATTGGTCATTTAATGCTGAAATTTAATTTTCTGGAGAGCTATTGAATGAATGAAAACATTATAAATATTATACTGTTTTTGCAATTGAATACATTGTAAATGATAGTCTGCTTTTGCGCATATACATGCTAGTGTTGATGTAATTACTAGAGGCAGGGATATATGTTTTATGTAGGTACTTTCAGTAATTCGCTGAAAAAAAGCAAAAAAACAGATAGCATGAAGAAAAAAGCCCCAAATTTAATAAAAACTAAATTTTATCGTCAAAATGTCCATGTTATTATTAAGAGGAACAATCAAAGTATTTTTTAATAATTTAAAAAAAAAACTCAGTTCTTTTTAACACGTTCGAAATTTTAGTAAAATAAAATTTCTTTTTTTTTTCTGACCAAATCGTTACGAGAGTTTAGAATGGATAATGTAATATAACGAAACTCAGATTATCTTCGGTGAAAAACACATTAAGTCTTGCTAAAATCAAATAATTATTGAATTTAATGAATCTTTTAGGATATATTCACACATGAACGAAATTATTTTTGAAATTATTGCATTTAGAAAATCTTGTCAATTTTCTTTTTTTTAACATTTGTTACCACCCACTTCACACAATTTCATGAGAATTCAAGAAATTAAATTCCGTTTAAAAAAATTGTTTTATTAGTTAAATGCAGAAATTTCGGGGAAATGTAAATCATCTATTTTTTATTTTTATTTTTTTAAACAGACATTTTTCCGAAAATCTGCTCCTTATAGTAAAATAAAGAATGCAATAAAACTATGACATTATGTGACACGATAACTAGACATATATGTATTTTATTATATTAGATTAAAATAGAAAATAGATTAGAATAGAAAATAGTTTAAAAACATATTTAACAAAAGTGAAAAAGAAGAGGAAAAAAATAAATAAATAAACGCTTTTTCTTTCATGAGGAAAATTGTCCTCCGGTAAATATTTGACTCAGTGTAAAGTTCAGCGAGTACGTTTTCGATGACCCGGTCAAAGGCTGTCCTTTACTGTATCTTGACCACACATTAAGCCTTTTCCGGCGGAAGCCTTATTAAGATAAAAAAAAGATAACTGAAATTTCAGACTTACAGTCGCCGGTGTTTGTCACCGGTGGTCTAAAGCATTTCCGGATTCCCGGATTTCCGGATTTTCATTTAAATAAATAGAAGTCAGGAGAGTTAAGAAGACGAGTTAAGTGGAAGGGAGTCCCGCCGGGTGCGAGCTTGAAGTAAGGATCTCCGTTCGTCTTGTTTCGTTCAGTTTGGGTTTGTTGATCTCCATTAATTGGAGTTAGAGCTGTGTGTCACATTCGCCTGCCCCAACAGCCAAGGCTAACTCTAAACGAATAAAGCATCCTTTCAACTCATCCAAATTGTGGAAGTTCGTTCCTTATAGTCAATCTTGTACCCCCAGCTGTTCGTCCGACGGTTTCTACAAAAATCCGGCAACATCACAGCGTGGAGAACGGCCGCCCGGAGAAATTCCTAGGACGACCGTTGGGGTGTTACAATTATTTAATTAGATAAGATTTTAATTACTTTATATATATATATATTAATGCAGGTTTCATTGAATAATATAGACAAGTTTTGTCTATTAATTTTGTGTAGGATCCGTTCATACCGTCTGATATACTTGATGGTGATATCGTTGAAAGACAACAAAAAATCACAGTAATTGTTGATTTTTTTATCGGGTCTAAGCTTTCTGAGAAAAACGCTCGTTGATAACACGTACATACTCAAACAAGAAAATAATAAACAGAAACTAAAAATCCTGGAAGCAATCTACATTAAACAATTTAAACCTGGTTTGAATACAATCAATTTTGATATTTCCAATAACGTACTCAAATGCCTGTAATCAGACCAGGGACCACAACGCCACTATTTTGTCACTGTCTTCGGCCATCCGCCACGGTAGGGATGGACTTATATTTTCAATTTAATTCTCTTTATTGTTAATAACTTAAATGTTCTATGTTTACTGTGTGTTAATATTTACTCTTTGATAATGGCTTATGTGAGCCGAAAGCTTAGACCCGATAAAAAAAATCAACAATTACTGTGATTTTTTGTTGTCTTTCAACAATATCACCATCAAGTATATCAGACGGTACGAACGGATCCTCCACAAATTTAATAGACAAAACTTGTCTATATTATTCAATGAAACCTGCATTAATGAAAAAATGCTGCCAAAATACACACAATTTATATATATATATATATATATATATATATATATATATATATATATATAATCTAAACTTATTTATAAATGGAAATAGACTCCGAAACGGCTGAACCGATTTTCTTGAAAAATGACACAGTTGTACTATAAGCGTCTGCGAGTGTTCTTAGCTAGGTTTTCTGTTGAGGTACTCCCAATAAATATCGAAAATCGATAATCGAAAAAATCGAGTTATAGAAGGAGTGGTCCGATTTTAATCAAATTTGATACACTCATAGACAAAGATATAAGAAACGATATTCAGAAGTTTCAAGGTTGCAGTTCTTACAATTGTGCAGAAAATCAATAATCTATATATATAAAAGCAAGATGTTTGTGTGTGTGTCTGTTTATCTACCTGTATGTCTACATTTTTTTTTCAGCCCTTTTATTTTAGTTTTTGCTTCGGGTTATTTTAGTTTTTGCTTCGGGTTATTTTAGTTTTTGCTCAGGGTTAGGTATAATTGTAGTTCTTAGTCTCTGCCATGATACCATTTACTCAGAGGACTTATTTAGCCTTCAAAATTCAGTTTACGACGACATAAAATTATTTGATATCGATACCAGGAAATCAAAATTTCACTTACATCCATTCATTTTTCTTTCAGTCTACGGTTTCGCTTTAACTGGAAACAGCTATTGCTTTTTAGTCTTTCGTGCCAACGTCCAAAGTGTCTGTGGGGTTTCATACATTGACACCCACACACACACACACACACACACACACACACACACACACACACACACACACACACACACACACACGCGCATGGTCACGCGGCGTCCACGTGATGATTTGTTTTCCCGCCAAAACGATGCTAATAAAAGCGAAGAACATCACGTGGTAGTCAGTTAGGATTTCGTCCCGGGTCAAGAGCAAACATGTCTCCCTAACTCACACAAACACACGCGCACTAATTGCGGGTAGCAATTAGGGGCGCAAATTTCTTTTATTTTTCTTCTCACCGACATTAACACTATGCACATTAACTTTCATTCAAACTGAACCTTACATAAAATAACTTTCTACACATAAATTCACAATTTTCCCAACCTTCGTCAGTAGAAATCCACAGACTGCTACATTCGCATGTAAGTCTCTCTCTCTCTCTACTCAACGCACACACAGACACAGAACTTTGTCTTCTGTCTGACTTTCTTCATCAAGGATTTGAACTTTGAACTCTTTACGATAATCTTAACAATTGTTACAAACCTTTCTTTCAGCTAGAGAAAAAACTTCATACATCTTATTTTGTTTCTACGAACAGACGAAGGGGAATAGCTCTTTCCTTTTCACTTTCTTATGCATGCTCTCTCAACCCTATGTAACCTTTGTCAATATATTGTTTTTCCGTTTACTTTCGCCTTTTTGTTCTTTCTTAAATCCTACTTCAAATCATGGCCACATGTTACGTCGAGTCGACACGTAAATCTAAATTAGTAAGTGGACGCTTCGTCCACTACATGTCTGAGCTCCAGGACCATGGATTAGTTTTAAAGCTTTCATTACACCCGAGCAACGCCAAGCTATACTGCTAATATATATATATATATATATATATATATATATATATATATATTATGGACATTAAATTTAAAATTCGATAAATATTGGATTTTTACAAGAATTGTTTTGCTTTTTATTTTTTTAATTATATCAATTTTTTTAAAATTTCAAAAATTTTTCTCAAATTCTTTAAAGCCTTGTGGTGGTTAGATTATTAAATTATTAAGACTATATTTACTAATCAAAAATTGAACTGTTTAATACGAAACTTCGAGCCAAAATTTTTTTTAAATAACTTTTACTTTTAATTTTTTTTTTTTTTGTGCGAATAGAAATTTTTTAAGTATGATATTTCGTGTGTTAAGTTAAAAGGTTACGTGTTTCATGATTTCTTTTTTTTTTTTTTACAGGAAAAAATATTGAACAATTGAGTCAATTCCGGTCAACCATACTTAGTTTGTCAATCCATCTGGCTGTCATCAGACACTTAACAGGTCAGAAATCTAATATCTTCGCGATTATTGAATATTTTTAATTTAAATTTCATTGAATAAAGAAGTAATACTTGTGTAAATCAGATAAATTTAACTTTAACTTTGCGAATTCTTTAAAAAGTAACTTGTCATAGATGTATATTTTATTTTTGCAAGATTTTTAAATGCGAGAATTAAATTTGTTTTTCCAAACTTGTCAAACTGTGAAAATGGATGAAAATATGAATACCTCAAAAAATTGATATTCCAATCAATATAATTTTTATTTGAAATACACCAGAGTATTTTTCTTACTGGAAATAGAAAATTTAATCATTTAGCCTTCAATTAAAGCTAAAATTTAAAGCTTCCAGAAAAATGTTTCTAAAAATTCAATTTAAAACTTAGGTAACGATTTGGTCATAATTATTAGGCCACCCTAGTTTTTTAAAAGAAATGATGTATTTTATACTATTTTTACTATTTATTGCCAAGGGGATAATTTCAAAGGAAAATAGAATGGTTCTTTTGTTATTATTACTTTGCAAAATTTTACATGGCAGATAGCGACAATTTACCCATCGCATCCTATATATATATATATATATATATATATATATATATATATATATATATATATATGCACACACACACACTACCGGGCATAATTATTAGGTCATCTCAGTTTTTTAAAAGAAATGATGTATTTC
This sequence comes from Ascarosepion bandense, assembly GCA_037127315.1. Lineage (NCBI taxonomy): Eukaryota > Metazoa > Mollusca > Cephalopoda > Sepiida > Sepiidae > Ascarosepion > Ascarosepion bandense. The sequence goes on from JBBBDQ010001574.1 coordinate 941,770, forward strand.
ATACTATTTTTAGTATTTATTGCCAAGTGGATAATTCTAAATGAAAATAGAATGGTTCTTTTGTTAATACTGCACAATAACATGTGCATCAAATGAACTGTTCTGGTGTCCAGTTTTTGTGCTTTCTTCCCCATGCTAGTCTCTTCTACTTTTTGGCTGGCTGAAGCAAAGGCATCCTGGCTGCCTTGTAAAATTTTGCAAAGTAATAATAACAAAAGAACCATTCTATTTTTTTCATTTTTTTTTTTAAACTGGGGTTGCCTAATAATATATATATATATATATATATATATATATATATATATATATAGCAACATCTTGTAGCAACATCTTTCGAAGAGGCACAGTTTTTGCTCGATCGTTTCGCAACTGCGTGTACGGCTTTTGGGTTTACAATCAACATTAAAAAGACGTGGTGCATCAACCATATATACCTCCAAAGCAAGTCGCGGGAGTGAGGACAGAGCCACCTGAATATCGTTTTCCAGAAAGACAACTGAAGGTGGATGGTCAAGCCGTTAAGTATACAAAGTGTTTTCCCTACTTGGGCAGCAAGGTGAATCATGATGGTTCATTGGATGACGAAATTGTCAACAGGATTGCGAGGGCTACACATGCCTTTGGGAAGTTGCGCCATCGCCTGTGGGATGAACGTGGGATCCGATTGGATACAAAAATCGTGGTTTATCGAGCTGTTATTCTCTCCATCCTCCTGTATGGCTCTGAGTCTTGGACTCCTTATAGACGGCACATCCGTCAGCTGGATGTATTTCACAAACACTGTTTGCGGTCAATCTGTGGTCTTAGCATTCGAGACAAGATGCCCAACGTTGACCTCTTCAGAAAATGTAATATTTCTGGAATAGAGCCATTCCTCATTCAGTTGGACTGGACACGTATTGAGGATGACCGAGGAAAGGATACCAAAAATCATGATGTACAGTCAATTGGAGAGCGGTAGGAGAAATGTTGGACGGCCTTTACTGAGGTACAAGGATAAGATCAGGAGTAATTTGATTTCTCTCAATCTGCCTCACAACATTCTTGAGAGCAGTGTCTCTGATCGAATGGAGTGGAAGGCATGTTGTTTTGATGGTCTTCAGCGTTTCAAATCTGACAGTCTGAATCATATGAGTCAGAAACGAGAGAGAGTCAAGCGGGCTGTATTGGTACCTGCAAGTGCATCCCATAACCAGCACACTTGCACTCTGTGTGGATTGATTTGTAAGTCCCTTGCTGGACTTAGATGTCATCAGAGGCTGAAGCATGGATGAAGTCAGAGTTGTCGGAACCTCATACGTCGAGATCGACGGGAGAGTCCATCATATATATATATATATATATATATAGGGAGAGAGAGAGAGAGAGAGAGAGAGAGAGAGAGAGAGAGAGAGCAACTCTATAGGATGCGATGAGTAAATTGTCGCTATTTGCCTTGTAAAATCTTGCAAAGTAATAATAACAAAAGAACCATTTTATTTTCATTTAGAATTATCCACTTGGCAATAAATACTAAAAATAGTATGAAATTCATCATTATTTTAAAAACTAGGGTGGTCTAATAATTATGGCCGGTAGTGTACCTAGTTTCATGTAGATTAGTTGAAGTTATATTTTGGAGAACTGTTTGGTTTCTTTAAGAAATTGCAGGATATTATATGGATTAATGTCATCAAAGAATTCTTTCATGTTAGTTGCTTGGCTGGTTGATTTGGTTTTGTGGCATATCAATATCTCTATGGCTCATTTAATGCCAAAATCCAAATACTTTGAAAATAATTTTTTGACATCAACTAAATATATTTTGAACGCAGTCGTAAACCTTGAATTACAGATAAAATGTTTTGTTGGTCAAATTTGTTTTATGTTACTTCACCGCACACCATGACATTAACACGCATGATATAGGGTTATATAGAGGTGATGGTTTTATAGTAAAAAAAAATCGACACATTTTAAAACCGATAAAATTAGAAAACTAATCCATAGAGAAGTGAAAAGTTTAAACCTTAAAGTAATAATTAGCATTAATCTAAAATTAGTAAACTTCCTTGATGCAACACTCATCATTTACTGACCAGGCTCGACGTTGCTTAACTTCGGTGATCGAACAGGAACAGGTGTATTCAACACGATATAGCTGTAGACTGATGCAAGCCTGGACTTAGTAAATAATACTCACCAACCATAAATTAAACCTAAAGAATATCCATTATACATCCACCCGAAGTCTAATAACCCCCAACTATAATCAAACATGTACCCTCCTCTATAGAATATAGAATTAGTAAAAACTCTTCTAGTGAATACGTATTTTATAAACATAGTAATTTTTACAATAAACCCCTAAAGAATAGTGGCTATAAAAATCATGATATCAAATAAATAAAAAATACGACTATAACAGGAAAAATAGAAGTAGAAAAATTATTTGGTATATTTAACGAAATGGTTAGCACTAAGTTAAGGGTGAATTTCCTCAATTTAATTAAGAAACATTTCCCTAATAATAAGCATCTAAGAAAATGTTTTAATAAAAATACCCTTAAATTAGGTTATAGTTGTACACATATTCTAGGAAAAAGTATTAAAAATCATAACAATGAAATCTTAAATCAGCATGTAAACCAAAGTAACAATAGTTATTCAAATAATGAAAATAAATTCATGTCATGTCGAAATCCTAAAAATGCCCACTGGAAAATAAGTTTCTAACAAATTCTGTTGTTTACCAATGTACTATATGATCAAATTCAAAACTCAACTACTAAAAAGTTTACATTGGTTCGACTATGAAGACTTTTTAAACAGAGGTTGTATTTGCATCAATCTTCCGTTAAAAAAAAGACAAAAAAACACGTACCGTAACTAAACATTCTTTTCTGCCTTTTTTGGCAGTTAAAAGAGACAAATAAAAACTCTAAGGTAAAATGTAAAATTTTGAAAAGGAAACAAGAGTCAGGAAGTCATTCTATGACATCTGCCGTCTGTGTCTGAAAGAAAAGCTGCAGATAATAGGGTTCCCTAAAAATAAATAATTACTAAATCATAGAAATGAATTGACAGTTTTATGTAAAGACCGCAAATATTTCTCTTTAAAATTCAATTAATTATAATGTTCATTTATAACTTACGCTCTAATATTACTTTAAAATAATTTTATTAAAATTAATGATCCTCACAATACTTATTTGAAAATTATTTGGTTTTCATAACTTCAATATACCTTAGTATACCATAATTACTTAATTCTAATTTTAACCTAAACAATCCAGCCCCTTTAACAGATGAAGTAGTATAAAATTAAATTTTTTAAAAATTACAATCTGCTATTAAAAATTATTGTGTACTCGTTTGAATCATTTAACCATGGCAGTGGTTAAATATATTAAGTCTGACTTTGAGTGATTCAAGGCAGCTTTCAAGCTTCACCACTAATTCAGTTCTCAACCAAATTTCAAACAGTTTACAGAGTTAGATAGGACAACTTCTTAGCTACATTTTGAAAAAAAAAATTGTTGAATTTTGGTTCAGTATAAAAAAAAAGTTACATCAAAATATGTGAAGTCCAAAAAGGGAGACTAACTACATAAGTACATAAGTGAGTGAGTGACTAACGCTTCTAATAATAAAGCTTATTTTTTGTAACTTTTTCTGTTTAATATTCTGGCATGCGGTTTTCAACATTTAAATTCTGATGAGATTTTTTTATCATTTTTGTCAATCAAACTTTGCTTATCACTTATCATTTTATCAAAATTAATTATCAGAATTAATGATAAATAATAAATTTTTATTGTATTTTTTTAATCAATTGCATATAATTTTTTTTTTTCTTTTTAATATTTTTGAATGCAGTTTTCAGCATTAAATTTATATTAAATTAATAGCAATGCCTGGAAAAATCATGGATTACATGGGAAAATGCGCGCATGAAATGTAATATTCTTAAAATTATATTAAACCTAGAAAAGAACAGGACAAGTTATTAAACCTGGAAAAGTAAAGGACAATATATTCTAGTGCAGTAAAAAATAAGAAAATTCTTACTTAAAATATTGCAGTTAAAAATAAGATACGAATGCAGTATTTTAAGTAAGAGTAAGGAATTTTGATATAGACTTTGCTAAGTTCCTGTGACTTGACCCAAAGAGTTGTGAGATCAATACCAGGCTACAGCAGTGGTGAACAAATTAACTTACTGGGTTAGAGGGAGATAACTTATGACTACCAAAAGAGACACTAATATGCAAGGAATGGAGTTCATATACCCCAGTGATTGTAATAAACGGTTCGGTTCGAAATTTCTAGCACCTGAAGAAGGCCGGAGCGTACAGCGGCTGAAACGTCGTGCAAACACACAGAAAAAGTTCCATTTATAAATAAGTTTAGATTAGATCAATAATTTATTGCGTTTTGTTTTGTTTTTGCTTTTTTTAATCAACTGCATATAATTTTTCTTTTTAATATTTTTGAATGCGGTTTTCAGCATTAAATTTATATTAAATTAATAGCAATGCCTGGAAAAATCATGGATTACATGGATTACATGGGAAAATGCGCACATGAAAAGTAATATTACAAACTGACCCTATTACACAAAATTGAGAGTGTCTTAAACAAGATGAGACAGAAGCTCTTCTCCAAACGTAACAATGATTCCTCTTTCCTGAATAACACAGATTTTTATGAATTTAAATCACAAAAAACTCGACCACCTGACAATCAATTACTGAACTTTGAAAATGACTTATTTGCAGTGATCAGCAAAGTAAAATTCAGGAAGGCCACCAACGTGCTTCAGACGATAACGTGGAAAGACTTTAACTGATTAAGTTATTATTAAATCGGACAAGACAGACAACCACTATTTAATCAACGTGAAGGCATAACACAAAGCTATCCACTGTGAAATTGATAAAAATTACAAAAAGACGCCGAATAACTGGGAAATTATCATCAACTGGGAAGCCCAAAAATATCGCCAAGACTTTAAAATGGATGACCGAATCCCAATATTACATAAACAACAGACATTTATCACAATCAAAGACCACAAACATAATTTCACCAACGACCGACAATAGCGACTACTAAACCCTTCGAAAAACTATATAAGAGAAATGAGAAAAATCATTCCTGAAAGAGCTTCCAAATCCACAAAGAATGGCTTAGGTATGAACGAGTGGAAAACACAGCAAAGAAAATTGATTGGTTTACAAAAATGTAGAAGGGATTCAGTTTCATTCAGTTTGATCTCTCTCTCTCTCTCTCTCTCTCTCTCTCTGCTTTATTAGTTCTAATCAATCTCTCCACTTCTGCACATTTGTTGTTGAACCATTCCCCTTTAGCCTGTCTGCATTTGCTCCACCAAATACATCTTGGTCCCCGGTAAAAAATATTACAAACAGACCCTATTACACAAAATTCTCTCTCTCTCTCTCTCTCTCTCTCTCTATCTCTATCTCTCTCTCTCTCTCTCTCTCTCTCTCCTTTATTAGTTCTACTCAATCTTTCCACTTCTGCACATTTGTTGTTGAACCATTCCCCTTTAGCCTGTCTGCATTTGCTCCACCAAATACATCTTGGTCCCCGGTAAAAAATATTACAAACAGACCCTATTACACAAAATTCTCTCTCTCTCTCTCTCTCTCTCTCTCTCTCTCTCTCTCTCTCTCTCTCTGAACTGCATCCTTAAACTTGGCTAAAAATTATTGCCCCCTCAACGATCAACATATCAACATAAACAAACAAAAAAATATATAGGTTTTTTTAAAGATCACGATCTAAATATAACAACCACCACTAACGCTAAAGATGTAAACTTCTTAGATGTAACCATTGATCTGAACAATGGTCTGTACAAACCGTATGCTAAGGGTTCACATTATCACAAATACATCAACAAGGAATCAAATCCTCATCTTAGCAGCGGATTTAGCTATGGATTCTATATAGTCATTCCACTTGAGGTCTGTTGTGAGAGTTAACCCGAGGAGGCGCAGAGTTTTACTTTCAGGGAGACTAGCCTAACCCATGCTAATGGGAAGTAGAAGCGATTGTCTGTGGTAGTTAATATATAGCAGCTGCGTTTGGAAGCATTAAAATTCACGAGCCAGATTAATAATAATAATGTATTACTACTCTTTGAATTCATCTCACAGAATTTATTTTTTTATTTTTTTATATATTGATTTAATTTTTAAATTTTATTTTTTATCTTTTTATGTTTTTTATCTATTTATATTATACTCTTGATAAATTAAAAAAATAATATCCTAAAATTATAAGATTTAACTTCCACAAACCATGCGTTAACTGAAATTCAAATCTTTTAAACGGTCAGTTTGTAATATGCACCTGATGATTGCGTAGTGCATAATACCGTAGGGTGTACATTTATTAATAATTAATTAATAACTCTGTTTAATAATAATATATTTATATACTCCCTTATGTATATTTATTAATTCACACACACACACACACACACACACACACACACACACACACACACACATATTATATATATATATATATATATATATATTTTAATCATATCACCCCGAGCAAGGCGGTAACGCCACTGAAGCGCAGGGGGCTACGTAAGAGCAAAAAGATTGGAAAAGAGAAAGCCGGAAACCACATCCTAAGCAGGTAACAAGGGATGAGCCTCTTCACCTGTTCAATAGACGTGGGTGGAGTGTGAACCAGGCGATAGTTTAGTCTATCTACTCCAATTGAAAAAAAAGAAAAAAGAAAAGAGTGAAAAGATTGGAAAGGAGAAAGCCGGAAACCACATCCTAAACAGGGAACAAGGAATGAGCCTCTTAACCTGTTCAATAGACGTGGGTGGAGTGTTAACCGAGTAATAATTAAGTATCTACTCGAATTTTTAAAAAAATGTTAAGGGTGGTGAGTTAACTAAGTTTTAACTTAGTTAAAGTCCAATGAAAGAGATTTCTTAGAAAAAAAAAGACAGCAAAATAAAATGAAAAAAACAACTACTTTAAAATTAAGCATAAATAAATACAAAATCATGACTATATATATATATATATATATATATATATATATATATATATATATATATATATTTGTTTATTTATTTATTTATAAATTCAGTTAAAACTTAGCGGGGAAATAACCATTTTCAACATGTCATTTAGGACATGCATTCTTCAACCCCTTATAAACAGAGAATGAGGAAAAATTCTAAGCCCAGAGGTTAGTTTTGGTAAAGGAAGGGGTTGGAAGGTATCGGTTTTATTAGGGTAGGGCTAGGGGAAATTTTAGTAATAATTCCTCTTTGGTAGTGATAATTATGTAGCTTGACCCTTGAGTTAGTAGTTGTAGGTGGTGGGGAAGTAACTGCTAGACCAAATTTAAAAAAAAAAACCTTAATGAGACTATTTGGAAGAACAGGATAATTATTGTAATTTATACTTATTTCTATGGCGACACATATTTATGATCTCCCTTCGTTTATTTAGGAGTATATTTTGGTATTGAAATTTTAAAATTTTATATTTTTCTGTCAAACATAGATTATATCTATTTCTTAAGTTATTAGGGGTCCTAGCCTTGCCTATGAGCTTCCATTTTATCTGGGGATTTAAGTTGCTTTCTTTTAATTCCCAGTATTTTCTAGAAAGGAGTGTTTGGTATCTTCAACTAGGGTTGGTGAAGGACTGCTTGTGAGTATAAAGCCGTTGCTTCTAAATTCCCACCGAAATTCCGATAGAAAGATTATATTTCTCCTTATTTTCCTTACGGTAGATGGTGGCCTGATAGATTACCTTTCCCGATCTACATTCACCCTCAACCGGACAGTTATTTCTAGATCTAAAATTACAGGGGGTATCATTTTATTATAGTTTAGCACATGTAAAAACTACAAACTACTAGAAAATTGTACATTTTGTTTCGACATTGAAAGAACAATGTCTCATCAGGTAGTTAATAATGATGGTAATAAACGTTTTACTAAAAAAACGTGACTTCATTTTATTTTTGGAAATTTTTGTACGAGTTAAGAAGATATTAAAAAGTGGGGGCAAAAAGAAAGCGGGCAGAAAAGGTGAGAAAACAAGAAATTAAGAAAAAGGTAAAGACAGAGGAAACAAAAAACAAAGATGAAAACAAGAGGGAATTAATTCGACATATTTTTATTACTTCAAGGTGTTTTAGTTGTTGGGGAGCACCCCTTATTTCACAATAAATGAACTCGTCTAAGATGTACATGTAGTTCTGCCTAAAAAGAACAGCAGTGAGTGTGTAGAGAGAGTGTGTTTAGCAGGAGTTGAGTAGTTGGACCGCCGCTTAGTTGGTCAGTAAGAATATAGACTCATTACCCGGACTAATTGCTGATTTGAGTTCAGCATATACATTTGCACGGAAATAAGACTATTTTGGAAAAATTTGAAAGAATATTAGCCTTCGGGCCCTAAAACGAAAATTTACACTTTTTTTTTTACATATTTTGTTTTTGTTTGAAAAAACACTTTTTTAAAAAATATTTCTTTTGTTTCAAAATTACATGGGAAAATTTTAACATTTTTTTTGTTGACCAAATGTATTTTTAAAACGTCGGAATAAAAATTAAATATAAAGCTTATTTTCTGTTTTTTGTTTTGTTTTTTTTAGTCGCATTTGACACATGTGATTTGATTTCTGTGACGTAATCTAGCAACCATCTTAGATCGTAGATGTTTTACGAAGCAAATGTAAACAATCGGCTACGTTGGCCAAAAAGTGCGAAAGGGAAAATTGCTGAACTTAAACTCGAAAAGTATGTGTCGACCTGGCTTCTCTGTAGATATGTGTCCCTAGAAAGTTTGAATGGCGTAGCTTTAAAAATGTAGGCGTGCATAGGGAACAGTCACACACAGACTCACAGATTGCTTTTATATACATAGACTAGCAATATAGCCCGGCGTTGCTTTAAAACTAATCCATGGTCCTGGAGCTCAAACTCTTTGGACGTTGGCATGAAAGACTAAAAAGCAATAGTTGTTTCCAGTTAAAGCGAAACCGTAGACTGAAAGAAAAATGAATGGATGTAAGTCAAATTTTCATTTCCTGGTATCGAGATCAAATAAGTTTTTTTCGTTGTAAACTGAATTTTGAAGGCTAAATAAGTCCTCTGAGTAAATGGTATTATGGCTGAGTCTAAGAACTACAATTATACCTACTTAGAGCCAAAAACTAAAATAAAAGGGTTGAAAAAAATACAGACATACAGGCAGATAAACAGACACACACACAAATATCTTGCCTTATATATATATATATATATATATATATATATATATACATTATCGATTTTCTGCACTATTGTAAGAAGTGCAACCTTGAAACTTCTGAATATCGTTTCTTATGTCTTTGTCTATGAGTGTATCAAATTTGATTAAAATCGGACAATTCCTATAACCCGATTTTTTCGATTATCGATTTTCGATATTTATCTGGGGTAGCTCGACACAAAACCTAGCTAGGAACATTTGCAGACGCTTATAGTACAACTGTGTAAATTTTTAAGAAAATCGGTTCAGCCGTTTCGAAGTCTATAGGTAACGAACACACACAGACACGCATACACACACACAGACAAAGTTCCATTTATAGATAAGTTTAGATTGTCTTTGTGAATTTTCTTTTTATAATTTTTGTGAATCTTTTTTACTTTTTTGAAGAGTAGAACTGATAGAACTACAGAATATACTTCATCTGAACACTTAAGATGGAGTTGTGCATAAACTTTTACATTATTAATTCTAAAGTCAATGATTGAATAAGCTCATGACAAGTTCTATGACAATAAAATATCCGTAAAAATTCCTTTCTCTTGTTGTTAAGTATTTGAGCTTAGCTACTCTAACAAAATAGTGCAACAATCGTTTGCTGAGGCTGGACAGTTTGGGGCCCTGGTCTGTGACTCTGCACTCGGATCCCTCACCATAATCTCAAACTTGTGACATATGTCTCAGTGGGGAGACGAAGTAGATATACATATTCATTGAAAGTTTTATCAGATAAAAATCTTTTTTAAAGTCAACGGATGAAATAAGAAACTTAAAATAGACCATATCAAATCTTAGATAAACTGACATTTTTCGTACTGCTGTGTCATTAAAACAATCACCTGTTACTTCAGACTGATTTTCATTGGCGCGTAATATTAGAGAAATTTCAAAATAACTTTATATAAAGCAAAGAAGAATCAGAAGGTATGTGTTTTATAAATACGTGGTTTTTTTTACGTGTTTTTTTACGTGTGTATTAAATAAGATTAAATTCATGGTCTATGCATAATTTATATAAGCTTGCGAAAATTTATGGTTGATATTATTTTATTTTAAAATATCAGATCGTAAAACTCTTTTTTAAAAAAAATTAATACACATTTACATAAAGTGAAATCAATTTAGGCAGATAAGCGTTTAGAATTTAGTATATATGAGAAACATAATTTTATAATGGATATAATTTTTTCCACACATGATTCTGACTGTTTGAGATTTATCTCTGTCCGCAGTATCTCTATGACTGGTTTTATTTCATATATATATATATATATATATATATATATATATATATATATATATATATATATATATATCGAGAGAAAGAGAGAGAGAGTGAGAGTGAGAGACAGAGAAAGAGATGTGTGTGTGTGTGTGTGTGTGTGTGTGTGTGTGTGTGTGTGTGTGTGTGTGTGTGTGTGTAATTTTATACACAATTTAATTTAGAATTTTTTCTTGTGTATATTTATGATCTACTCTAAACGGGAGGATGAAATAAAGGGAAGTGATTATTTATATATACAAGGTGTATCAAAAATATCTTTACAAACTTTGGGGTCGGCTTCCTCACACCAAAACAAGGTAAAATGTCCGCATATACATAAGTTTAAAAAGCCATCATTCTACCTCAACTCTTAACAAATTTTCAAAATGTCCTCCGCTTGAATATTTGAGAAATATTTTTAGAAAAATGTGCGCTCTTTCACAACTTGCGTCCTCTCTGAGAAACAAAGCCTGAATAGTGCTTTTGAATACACACTTTTCCCGATTCATGAAATGTAAATATAAATATCTGCTCAGTTTTGTAACCTAACGGAACCAAAAATATTTATTTTAGGAAATTGCTAAAACACGAGGTATTTTTAATTTATTTCTTTAAACGTTATTTTTAATAAATACACATAAACGTGTAGATTCTCTGTGTTTAATAATAGTAATAGTAATAATATATATATATATATATATATATATATATATATATATATATAAATGGCTATTGAATATTTCATATTGTGGACATATCATATTCATACACATATTCGTGTAGTTGCTCTGTGTTTATTATCAAAAGGCCAGAAGATGTAAATAAATATATATGAACTTTAATAAAAATAATATATATATATATATATATATATATATATATATATATGTGTGTGTGTGTGTGTGTGTGTGTGTGTGTGTGTGTGTGTGTGGGTGTGTGTGTGTGTGTACAGTTCGTGTGCGCTTTAAAAATATTAGTAACTTTATTTGTATTTGCGAGAAAAAGTGCATATGGACTTTATGGTCACCCTATATATATATATATATATATATATATATATATATATATATATATATATTTATTATAAATTATGTTTTAGAACATGTACATAATTTCTTCTATATATGTCCTCTTCCCTACAATCATATGGTTGTTTCAGTATTTGGATTTGAACACTTCTTCAGGGGAAATAAAGGTTTGGAATCATTCTCTGTTTATATTCCAAACCTTCAAAAAGTTCAGTTTGAATAAAGTTAATGTACATACTGTTAATATCTGTTTACAATTGGAGTTTTTTAGCGTTGTGTGTGCATGCTGGTGAGAAATAAAATGTGCGTATGTGTGAGTTAGGTAATAAACATGAAAGTTTTATCAGATAAAAGTCTATTTCAAAGTCAACGGACCAAATAAGAAACTTAAATTATTCCGTATCAAATCTTAGATAAACTGACATTTTTCTTACTGCTGTGTCATTAAAACAATCACCTGTTACTTCAGATTGATTTTCATCGTCACGTAATATTAGAGAAATTTCAAAATAACTGTATATTGTAGAGGACGAAGCGTCCATCACTAATTTATATTTACGAGTCGACTCGGCGTAACTTGAATCATGAAATAACACAGGAAATAAGGAAACACGAAAAGGCGAAAGTAACCAGAACAACAATATATTAACAAAGGTTACATAGATGCGCGTTGTAGACCATTGGATATCGGCTCGGAACGAGAAATCGGGGGTCCGAGTTCGAATTCCAGCCGAATTCATTGTATTCACTTACGCGCAACTACCCTTAGGAAAGGTATTAATCCGTCTATTCCTTCCCATTATGGGTTAAATAACAGGATAGATTGGGTTCTATAGCCTTGAAATAGTCTACCACAGAAAGCAATGACAACCTACTGCAGGATAATCGTCTGCCTACTCAGTCATGTTTGTTTCGAGACATGATCGCCTAAGCGTGTATCACGAATGACACTTACGTGACTGACATAGAGTTGAAAGCATGCAAATCAAATAAGGAAAGGAAAGTTCTTTCCCTTTGTCTGGAGAGAAACGTAAATGTTCGATAGAAGATTAAAGTGAATCAAGTTCAGTTTGAATAAAGTTAATGTACATACTGTTAATGTCTGTTTACAATTGGAGTTTTTTAGGGTTGTGTGTGCATGCTGGTGAGAAATAAAAATTTGCGCCACTAATTGCTACCCGCAATTATTGCGCGTGTGTATGTGTGAGTTAGGTAATAAACATGTCTGCTCTTGCCCGGGACGGAACCCCTAACTGCTGTAACACGTGACGCTCCCGACTTATATCGCATGCCGTTAGCGCGGGAAAAACTAGGGTTATCACGTGAACGCTGAATGACATTGTGTGTGTGGGTGTAAATGTATCAAACCCTACAATATAAATCACAGAAGAATCAGACGAAGGTATGTATTTTATAAATAGGTGTTTTTTTACGTATGTATTGAATAAGATGACATCCATTGTCTATACATAATTTATACAAGTTATAGTGGGCGTCAGATAATAAGTAAGAGCAGGATGATGTGAAGAGAGATGATAGTAGAGGGGGGGACGGGATAAGAACATGAGGGAAAGGATGCGAGTCAGAGAGATGGGAAATGACAATTGACCTTACATTTAAATTATTTGGATTTAAATTCAATACATTTAATTCAATTTAAATACATTTAAATTCAATGGAGCGACTCTATCAAATTAATTGCTACGTCTTTTTACGACAAAAGTTGACCCACTGTGTCATGACAGAAAACAATTTTCTCGCCAAAATCCATCTTGCACGTATACAAATCTATCTTTGGTGATCGTAAGAGAATCCGTATTTCAACATGATATGGCGGTAAGCCACTCTAGGTAGAGGGTTACAGATGAGGAGGTAAGAGGCACAGTGTATTTTTTTTAATAATCATTTTACCCCAACCAAGGCAGTTTTACTGCCATAAGAGGAGAGTGATGAGGAAGAGGAACAAGTTATAGATGGCGTCAGAGAATGGGTCAGAGAAGGATGAGAACACTGATGTGAAGAGAGATGATAGTAGAGGGGGGACGGGGGATAAGACATAAAGGAAAAGATGCGTGTCAGAGAGATAGGAGATGACTGTTGATGTTGCATTTAAATTCTTGGAGATTGTAGTTATCAGAGAAGCAAGTAAACGGAAGGGAATTCCACAGGCAGGAAATGCGAGAAAAGAAACTGAAAGAGAAGAAGTTGTCGTTACATTTTTTTGTTTTCACTGTAAAATGGTGGGACTTAGTTGCTAGTTTAGTAGCTCAAGTAAATTCATACAGAGGGGGTACTAAGAAGCTAAGCTCGTAAGATCAGTAATCGTTTTAGAGGGACATGGGGCAAAGATAAGAGTTAACAATAAAACTGAAACGCTTAAGATTGTAGTGATTCGGGAAGCATCGTCTTGGGAGACGGTTCCACAAAATAATGGTACGTGGGAAGAAACTGCTTGAGTGGAAGTTACATCTGACCGGTAGAATTCGAAGTGAATAAGGGCAATTCGCAGTAATGGGAGAGGCATGCTGGGTCTTTGCCAGGAAGATTAGATCTGGTGGAACTAAGGAATATAGTTCATCTGAACACTTTAGGTTTAGTTGTGCATAAAATTTTACAGTACGTATTTACTAGAAATAAATCTTAATTCTAAAGTCCACGATTAAATAAGCTCATGGCGAGTTCTATGACAATAAAATATCCGTAGAAATTTCCCTATCAAATCGTTAAATATTTAAGCTTAACAATCTTAACAAAACTAGAAAGACCCGTACTAACTTCATGTTTTCCTATTTGAATTTTCTCGTGAATCTTAATTCTTCAATTATTGATTGAATAAGCTCATGGCGACTTCTACGACAATAAAATATCCGTAGAAATTCCCTTATTTTATTGTTAAGTACTTGAGCTCAACAACTTTAACAAAAGTGTGCAACAATCGTTTGCGAAAATTGGGCAATTTTGGGCGCTAGTCTGTGCTCGAATTCCAGTTGAATTCATTGCATTCACTTACGCACAAATACCCTTGGGAAAGGTATTAAACCGTCTCTTCCCTCAAGTTATGTGTTAAATAATAGGACAGAGTGGGTTCTATAGCCTTGCTGGCAACCAGTCTACCGCAGAAAGCAATGAATTTATATATGAATTTACTCGAGCCACAAGATTAGCAATTAGGTCGCACTCTTTTACTGTGAAACCAATAAAAATTTAAACAAAAATTCTATTCCTCAGCTTCTTTTCTCGCACTTCAAGCCTGTGGAATTCCCTTCCATTTACTTGCTTCCCCGACAGCTAAAATTTCCAAGAATTTAAATGTAAAGTAAATAGTCACCTATCTCACTAACCTTCATCCTCTCTCTCTCTCTCTCTCTCTCTCTCTCTCTCTCTCACACACACACACACACACACACACACACATGCTTCTATCTCCGTCTACTGGACTCTCATCAGTATTCTCATCTTTCTCTTATCCACCTCCTGACACCCCCTATAACCTGTCACTCTTTCTCATAACTTTCCTCCTATGTAACCCCCTGCAAAACAATGGCAGTAAAATGCTTTGATTGGGGTGATATGATTATAAAAAAAATAAAAATAAATAAAAAATGGCAACCTATTGCCCAGTCAGTCATGTCTCTTTCGAGATATGATCACCCAAAGCGTGTATCACATATGGCACTTAACTGACTGACTGTGCCTATGCACTCGTGTCCCTCACCATAATCTCAACCTTGTGATGCATCATTCTCAGTGGAAGACGAAGTAGATATACATATTTATTGAAAGTTTTATCAGATAAAAATCTATTTCAAAGTCAACGGACGAAAAATGAAATTTAAAATAGTCGATAGCAAATCGTAGATAAACTGACACTTTTTGTTCTGTTCTGTCATTAAAACGATCACTTGCTACATATATATTCTTATATATAATAATATATATAATATATATATATATATATATATATATATATATATATATATATATATATATATATTGAAAGTTTTATCAGATAAAAATCTATTTCAAAGTCAACGGACGAAATAAGAAATTTAAAATAGTCGATAGCAAATCGTAGATAAACTGACACTTTTTGTTCTGTTGTGTCATTAAAACGATCACTTGCTACTTCAGATTTTTTTCATTGTCATGTCATATTAGAGAAATTTCAAATTAACTTTATATAAAGCACAGAAGAATCAGAAGATTGTATGTATTTTATAAATAGGTGTTTTTTACGTATGTTTTGAATAAGATTAAATCCATTGTCTATACATAATTTATACAAGCTTGCTAAAATTTATGGCTGATATTATTTTGTTATTTTATAATATCAGATGGTAAGGTTTTTTTTTATTTTGTTTAGTACACAGCTGCATAAAGTGAAGTCAGTTTAGTCGAATAAACATTTAGAATTCAGTATATATAAGAAACAAAACTTTATAATTATGATTTTTTTCCACACACATTAGTGGCAGTTGGAGATTTATCTAGGTTCACAGGCTATTAAATACTTCTTATATATAAGAATATATAAGTAGCAAATGATCGTTTTAATGACACAACAGAAAAAAAAGTGTCAGTTTATCTACGATTTGCTATCGACTATTTTAAATTTCTTATTTCGTCCGTTGACTTTGAAATAGATTTTTATCTGATAAAACTTTCAATATATATATATATATATATATATATATATATATATATATATATATATATATATATATATAACAGCATGGGTGTGGGTATAGAAGAATCCAAAGAAGTATCCTGTACATACAGTGGTAGGATAACTCTCTAAAAGAGCTCTAAACATATATGCATATAAATATATAGAGAGTAAAAATCGGAAAAATTAAGGCAGACATATTATCTCATGGTCAATCGGAAATATAGGCCTATTTCAGGCGAACCATCATCAGCTTCTGTCTTTATTTAACAAAAGATTTTACAGAAATCCTTTGTTAAATAAAGACGGAGGCTGATGATGGTTCCCCTGAAATAGGCCTATATTTCCGATTCACCATGATTTCTGTAAAATCCTTTGTTAAATAAAGACGGAAGCTGATGATGGTTCCCCTGAAATAGGCCTATATTTCCGATTCACCATGAGATGACGTGTCTGCCTTAATTTTTCATATATATATATATATATATGGCTATTGAATACTTCTTATGGTGGATATTTTCTATTCATACTTATATTCGAGTAGATGCAGTGTTTATTATTATTATTATTATTATTAATATATAAATATATGTGGGTGTGTGTGTTTATAATACTGGTCTAATTCTATTATGACCAAAAACTAAGTAATTAAACAATATACATATATAACATTAATTAAGCAATATAACTGTAATTAAACAATATATATATATATATATATATATATATATATATATATATATATAGTCATCCGCAGTCAGATCTGATTCGTTGTATCACAGCTCATCAGTACGGTTAGACAGCCGATTGCTTTTAACCAAGGATTGAAACTCGACTTTATTGGCGTCACTCGGCGATTCTATCTCTGGGCTACGGGTTCTCGGTAGAAGAAGGCAGTCTTTTTAACGTGTATTTTATCATTATACACGCCCAATAGCCAGAGTGCTCTAATTCATTATTGAATGAGCGATGCATACATGCCAGAGTATATATATATATATATATATATATATATATATATATATATATATATATTGTTTAATTACTTAATTTTTGGTCATAATAAAATTAGACCAGTACACAGTTGTATTAAAAAGTGTTCAATACAATTATATTGTAGAACTTTCTTTCAGGCGATTTGAAAGAACTGGTTTTTTTTTTACTGATTTTTTTTTTTTAGAACGGTGATTTTTTTAAGGCTCATTCAATAGTTCATTTTTGTTTGGTTAATAGCATAATCGCTAAATTTTCTTCCTGGCACAGTCTACATATTTTGCCATCGTTGTAAGGCTTGGCTGTTTTCATTATACTCCACGTTATGCCTGGGTCTGTCCATATTTTAATTTCAATTTCCATACGTAATATGGTCGCGTAATAACTCGTTTATATATATATATATATATATATATATATATATATATATATGGCTATTAAATACGAAGGGAATGACGCATCTTATGGTGGTCATTTCATAGATTTCTCCTTATATCGCTAAAAATTCAATAGCAGTCTATTTCTTTAATTCCTGTTTTAATTTTTTTCGACCATGTTTAGTGTATGTTATATTTATTCTGAAATTTAGCTCAGTTTCAATATTAATCGATATATTATCATTTTTGGAGGGGATTATATCTATTTTCGATATAAGGCATAAAAATAATTTAGGATATCACAATGAAAGAAGTCATATTCAGTTTTCAAAAAAATTTGAAAACTTGCATTTCCAGCATTGATATGATGAGAGGAGAAATATATATATATATATATATATATATATATATATATATATATATATATATATATAATCGTTTTAATAATTGTCTACTAGTTTCTTAGGTGCTGGCTGTATAAAATCGCCATTTACTTATTGGAAATAACTCACCTTACAAAAGATTATTTCTTATCTTGATACAGTTAATCGGTGATTAAATCGGGGTTCATGAGACACCTCCGAATCTACGGTACGGGGACTTCACTCTACTACATGCCAAATTTCACAAAGAATAATTTGTATTAAATGTAATTTTATTTAAAATTCATTATGTACAATAACTAATTTCATAAATAATAATAAAATATGGAAAACAATATTTTAAATCATTTCTAACGTACGTAAGATAAAATTTGACAATCAATTCAACAAAAGAAAAAGGGGGGGGAAATGCACTTGCAAATTTTCTTTATCGTTGACGTCAAAAATAAAATTACATGAATCAAATTTAATTTTAAAAACTGAATTATTTCGTTGATAATTTTCATACTTCCAAAGCCTCAAAGCAAATAAATTTTGAAGGATGTTTTCAACTATAAGATTATAAAGGTTAGACATTAAACTCTAAAATTCAGTTCACAAATAAGATTCACTAGTTTCAATTTTTTTTAATATAAGATAAGTTTGTACTCACACAAGTTAAAATTGCTTTTTTTCGCTGTCCTTAGGCCAGTATCTGCTAGTAAGAATTATTCTCGGGTGGTTTCAGTAGCCCGGAAAAACTCCTGGGCTTATCTTTTGTAATATTGTCGTATCCAGTCGACACGTCTATATTTTTTTTAAAAACAACCGGAAGAAGAAGCTTAACTGATGCAGGATATAAAGAAGCATCAAAAGGCGACGAAATACGCACCACAGACTAACTAAGATAAGCTTGAACAGTTACCGTGTAGTAGTGGCTGGATAATATTTGACGAGCGGCTTGTGCATACTTACTCAGGATCTCCACGTTAAAAACCGTCCTTGTGTCACAACTCGCTCCAGTCGGGGAGTAGGTTAAATCTCGACAAGCTTGGTACCCAGTTACCACGTAAATGGGGCTGGATAATCATTCACCAGTGGTATGGGCTCAGGGTCCCCACATTAAAAGCCGAGCTTGTGTCACAACACGCTCTACTGTGTGGGCGGGTAAATACTGACAAAGCTACGGCCATCTAAGACGGGCTAAAAAAAAGCTTAGTACACGGTTATCACTTATGCAGGGGCTGAGTAAATTTTGACCATTGGTTTGAGTTGAGTGTACTCATCCGGGTTCACATTAGGAACCAACCCGCTGTCACAACTCACTTCAGTCGTGGGGGTAGGGTAAATACTGACCAGCAATTACGAGCTAAGACCAGCTTAAACATGCTAAAACAAGCTTAGAACCAAGTCAATGAGCATGCGGAGGATTGGTAAATTTTGACCAGCGGCCCGAGTGTAGGCACTTGGGTTCTTCACATCAAAACTCATTCATGTGTCACAACTCCCTCTAGTGGGGATTAGAGTAAATACTGATCAGTTAAGACAACCTAGAACCAATTAGCCAGCTTAGATATCCTAAGATAAGCTTAGTGCCCAAACATCGCGGGTGCCGGTTAAATTTATACCAGCAGCCCCTTCGTACGCATTCGGATTCTCCATATTAAAAAATAAACTTGTGTCCCGAGTAGCTCTAGTGTGGGAGTCGGAAGAGTAGTACTGACAAGCTCTGAACTTAGTCCCCGTGTATGCGGTGACTCTTGAACCGGATATATGTGCTCACTCAGGTACCCACGTTAAATAACTGACCTTTTACGGCAGTGGGTGTAGGTGTATACCCAGACATGGCAAGACAAGTTATGTGCCGAATCTCTTGCGTATGAGGGAGCAGGGTAAATTTTGACCCTTGGCTCGAGTGTTCGCGTTCAGTTTTCATATGTAAAGCCTGAGCTTGTGTTATATCCAGTCCCAGTGGTGGGGGCATGGTTAAATAACTTGCATCATCACAGTATTTACATTATTCGGACTATTGTTCTCATCTTTGTTGCCATTTGTACGACGTTTTGGACATTGTACGATCCGGCCTTCTTCAGGTAAATACTGTAAATATCACCTCATCTCAGGAATATAGACAAATGCATCATCACGCCACCAACTAGCTCAGGAATCCATTGTAATCAGTACCTGCATATTCGGGCGTTAGTCCCTGCGTATGCGGGACTGGGTAAATTTTTACTCTTGGCTCATGTGTTTGGGCTCGTGTTCCCTACGTTAACCCGAAAACATTAACGATGAGTATATAGTACCCAGCGCAAATGACGCCATTTTAATTACAATTTAATTAGATATTCAGTTCCTAATTTTCTTACCTAAATAATATGTTTTTCAGTTCCTATTAATGTTGACTCAAAGTACAAAGTTTGAAGTGCCTTCATGTAAAATATTTCAAATAAAAATTTAAATTTATATTTAATATCTTTTTTTTTTTTCTTTTTGATATTTTTAAAATCGTGTATGATATACCCATGGTTAGTAGTGGGGTAACTTTCATTGATGGTTAGTGTTCCAGAATTAAGCCAGACTTTGTGTTGCATCCCGTTACAGTGCAAGTGCATGGGTAAATACCAACGTCGCCATACCACAGAGCAGATAAGACATGCATTGTACCCAATCCCCTCGTCTACAGGAGTTGGCTAAATCTTGACCCTTGATCCCATTGTTCGCTATCGGATGCCTTACGTTAAGATTGAACTTACGTCATAGGCACCCTACTGGTGAGGTTCTTGTGTCAATAATAGGCATCACCACAACAAAAACCGACAAAGATAAGTTCGTACCCAATCACTGCGTATGCTGTTGCTGGTTAAATTTTGATCAGTAGCTCGAGTATTCGGGTTACGAACAATAAGCCTGACCTTGGTATATATCCTGCCCCATGGTGTCGGGAGACATTTGCAAGTAATACGCGTCAACACGCAACAGATCATCTAAGACAAGGATTGTTCCTAACCACCGCGTATGCGAGGATTGGGTAAATTGTGTCAAGTGTGTTCGCACTAGGGTTACCTACAGTATGTTTTGGTTTGAAAAAAATTCAACCAAAATTTAAAAAGATAGTAGTTTATATGTTTATATAACATTGTACAAGAAATTCAAGGACAACTTTCCTTTTTTGTTAAATAGCTTTTGTGTTATGGCCAGGAAATATTGAATTGAATTTGACTAATGTTAAAAAAATGTTTATTTATTCATCTTTGCTTTTTAATTAATTTATTTATTTATATATTCATTTTTTATTGATTTCATAATTCTTAATCATTTTATTATTTTATTTATTAATTTTGTACATTTTTCTATTAATTTATACTTTTTATTAACTTTTTTATTTATTAATTTTTGCTTCTTTCTTTCTTTTTTTGGGGGGGGTTATTTTATTTTATTTTTTTTTAGGTACCTACACTTGTCGCTATAAATCAACATAGCATGATGAAAATACATCAGACCTTTTTTTCATAATCATTTCACCCGCAGCGCAAGGCAGTATTGTCGCTGGTGCTCAGGGGGTTACATAAGACGAGAGTGATAAGAAAGAGGAACAGGTTACAGGGGGCGTCAGAGAAGGGGTGAGAGAAAGATGAAAACACTGGTATGAAGAGAGTTGCATGAGAGTAAAGTGAAAAGGGGGAAGAACATGATACATGGTTTGTCAGGGAAAGGATGTGAGTCAGGGAGATAGAAGATGGGAACTGACATTGCATTTAAATTTTGGGGGATTGTAGCTGTCAGGGAAGCAAGTATACAGAAGGGAATTTCACAGGCGGGGAGTGCGAGAAAAGAAGCTATAGAGTAGAAGTTGCGGTTACATTTGATTGGTTTTACTGTAAAAGGGTGGGACCTAATTGCTAGTCTAGTAGCTCGAGTACATTGACGCAGACTAAGTTCATCGAAGCAGAACCAAGACTTAATAAAAATAAAATTTATGTCATAATTAGGATGAAAGACTAATGTATTTTTATTATTGAATAAATTAATTCAATAAAAAAAATATTTTGTTCGTTTATCCTTTTCATCCATTCATCCTTTTAATCCTTTAATCCCTTTAATCCTTTCATCCTTTTAATCCTTTAATCCCTTTAATCCTTTCTTTCGCGTTCAAAATGGAGGTAAAAATCCTTTCTTTTTTTTTTTCCTTCAGCGAGGAACGGAGCTGATTATGCCTTTGTTTTCGGTGAAAAACACATTAATTTGGAAATTCTTGCAAAAACAAATAACTGTCAAATTTTAATTAAACTTTCAGAATTTATTCACAAACGAATGAATTTATTTATGTAATTCTTATATTTATAAAATCTTGATGAAAATACATTTTTACATCTGTTACTCTCACAATGGATGTGCGTTGTGGTACAGTGGATATCGGCCCGGAACGGGAAACCGGGGAGCCGATTTCGAATTCCAGTTGAATCCATTGTATTCACTTACGCTCAACTACTCTTGGGAAAGGTACTAACCTGTCTCTTCCTTCCAGTTATGGGTTAAATAGCAGGTCAGATTGGGTTCTATAGCCTTGGTCGGCAACCAGTCTACCGTAGAAAGCAATGGCAACCTACTGCGGGATAATCTTCTGCCCAGTCAGTCATGTCTCTTTCGAAACATGATCACCCAAGCGTGTATCACGTATGGCACTTAACTGACTGACTGACTCTCACTATTTCTTTCATGTAATTTCTAGAAATTACATTCTGTCTGCAAACTTTGTTTTATTAGTCAAACGCAGAATTCCTTGGAAAATGTAAATACTTTTCTTGTCTCAAACAGTCGCCACTTTCCAGAAAAACTGCTCCTAATTATAAAATAAAAAATACGCAATAAAACTATGACATTATTTAATTTAGTAAGCTTTTAATTGCTTTTATAAATAATATATATTAAAGACATTATTATCTGAAGAAAAAAATTGCGATGAATAATGAACAAACAGTTTTCATTATTTCTTTTTTAAATAATAATAATTCATAGTTTCAAAAATATTTTATAAACTCTTAAAAACTTTTGCTGAGTTAGATTATCAAGATATTAAATGAACACTATATTTACTAAACAAAAATAAAAACGGTTAATACAAATCATCAAGCAGCAATTCTTTTTAAATTTAAACTTTTTTCATGTGTATAAAACGTGCCCATTTGTGGTTACCATACACGACATTATCAGATAGTAATACGTACTTTCACTTTTTTGGCAAAAGTTTTCTATACCTACGTTTAAAATTAAATTTTTAAAATGAAAAAACATTCTTGAAGACTTCATTTTAGATTTAATTATAAGCTAAATGATTAAATTTATTATTTCAACTAAGTAAAACATTCTAGTGTATTTCAGATAGAAATTACGTAGATTGAAATATCACATTTAATTTCAATTTTTTTAAATTTTCTTAAAAGCGGATATTTTCTTAATTTTAAAATTGATTTTAAAAATATTTCAAAACATTTCTGACACTTTCTTTTAGTAAAATTAGAAAATTGAAAGTTAAATTAATCTGATTTTAAAGAAATATTACTTACTTATAGCATAAAAAGTAATATACAACGGATTATTAACGATTGGTCGTGTTCATCTAAACGAATGTTTGATAGGCTGTTGAATGACGAAGTGATGTCAGCTACTATTGATAACCATAAATGAAAATTTTCTTAGTCAAGAGACAAAACTCTTAGATTACGTAACTTATTCATAATAATGGCAATTTCAGTCTACCATACATGAAAATAAGGAACGTATTAAGTAAATAAAATGCAAAATAAGAAATAACTTCAAAAACAAATACAAAAAAATACAAAAAATATTGTAAAAATACAACAAATAAAAAAATACAAAAAAATACAAAAAATACAAAAATATTTAAAAATACAACAAATACAAAAATACAAAAAAATACAAAAAAATACAAAAAATACAAAAAAATACAAAAAAATATACAAAATATACAAAATAAAAAAATAATTTTACAAATAAAATAGCACAACTAAGTTTATTAATCTTTGAAATTTCGTTTCTACTTAATTACTATATCACATCCAATCAAAAACAGCCCAATACAGAAATTTACACGATTTTAAACTATTAGAAATTATTATAATTAAAATGTAAAAAAAAACAAATGAAAAAATTCTTGTAAAAATTTATTATTCATGAGAAAAATTTTATTTCTTCAGATAATAATGTCCTAAATAGGACTTATTTACAAAAACAATTAAAAGCTTCTTTAATTAAGTAATGTCATAGTTTTATTGGATTCATTATTTTTCAATTCAGAGCAGATTTTCAATTAAATAGCACAAATTTGAAAAAAACTAGGTTATTTACATTCTCTAATGACTCCTACTTTAAACAAAAAAAATCAATAAATAGGAAGGTTCTGTGCGAAATATCATGAAATTAAGTAAGTAGGGGTAACATATTAAAAAAATATTTTTACTAAAATTTTCTAAAAACAACATGTAAAAAATAACTTGATTCATTTGTAAATAAGTCCTGAAAATTTCATTAAAATCGGACAATTATTTGATTTTTACAAGAATTTCTGCAGTTAGAAAGGATTAAAAAAAATTTAAAAATAATTAAAAAATACTTTGGTCTTTCATGTTAATAATAACATGGATATTTTGAAGATAAAACTTTGTTTTCGTTAAGTTTGTGGCCTTTCTCATTACGCTATACTGTTTTCCCGCAAAAAAGTGACAGCACCTAGATAATAGGATCGATGATGATAGTAAATTCAAAATCAATATTCCTGTAATAAGATTACGGAGAATATTTTCAACACTTCTAAGATTCAGTCAGTTAAGTGCCATGCGCGATACACGCTTGGGCGATCATGTCTCGAAAGAGACATGACTGACTGGGCAGAAGATTATCCCGCAGTAGGTTGCCATTTCTTTCTACGGTAGACTGGTTGCCGACCAAGGCTAGAGAACCCAATCTGTCCTGTTATTTGACTCATTTGACTCATAGCTCGATGGGGAAGAGATGTATTTTATTAATAAGCAGTAATAAATGGGGGATCAGTTTATTACTTCAAAACAATATAAAACGGATCCCCCACTTTATGACCAGTAGAAGCCTTAATCATCTTTCCAACTATTACATTCAGTCAGTCAGTTAAGTGCCATACGTGATACACGCTTGGGCGATCATGT
The DNA here is from genome assembly GCA_037127315.1 of Ascarosepion bandense. Classification (NCBI taxonomy): domain Eukaryota; kingdom Metazoa; phylum Mollusca; class Cephalopoda; order Sepiida; family Sepiidae; genus Ascarosepion; species Ascarosepion bandense. The sequence goes on from JBBBDQ010001574.1 coordinate 966,967, forward strand.
CTCGAAAGAGACATGACTGACTGGGCAGAAGATTATCCCGCAGTAGATTGCCATTACTTCCTGCGGTAGACTGGTTGCCGACCAAGGCTATAGAACCCAATCTGTCCTATTATTTAACCCATAACTGGAGGGAAGACGGATTAATACCTTTCCCAAGGGTATTTGCGCGTAAGTGAATGAAGGAATTCAACTGGAACTGAGTACTTAAAAATTATATATAAAGTGATCATTTTCTTAAAATATGGTTTACAAGATAGTCTCAGATATTTATTTCAAATCAGATTAATTCTACATTAAATTAGTTAATATTTCTTAAATAAAGTTTGAGAAAAGTATATTTTATATTTGGAAGATTTTTTAATAAGGAAAATTACATTTCGATGAATGATGAATAAAATGGGTGCTAATCAATTATTTTAGAAAAAAAATAATAAAAAAAAACATTCCCGTCAATAAAATGTCTGAACATATAGCGGGTATCTCTTCTCTTATTTCATTTGTAGTCAGGGGTAGTAGGATTCCGTAGCATGTTAACGGAATTTGGCCTTGTGGGAAGATAGCCCCCTATAATTCATAAAATGATTATAATTTCAAGAAAGGCAATTTTGAGTGTAAAATAACATTTATACATATATACATTTCAATTACTGTTTTACAAAATAAGTAATGCTTGAAATAAAAGTTCAACGGAGGTAAAAGAGTTCATAGAAGATAATGATGAGCTGAAAGAAAAGAATGTTTATTTTCAAGTTGCCGTTTCTAAGGTCAGTAGGTCAGCAAGTTGGTTTGTGGAATGTCTTAGAAAAGGTCAGTTAGTACTTTGAGAACAGGGGAGGAAGAAAGAGGCGAACATAGTAACAGCTTGACATAGGTTAAGGAAGAAACTAATTACACTCTTCTCCTCTGTCTGTGCCTGTCTGTCTGGGTGCCTTTTGTCACGGCTTTTATATTTTCCTTCCGGCTCAAAACGCTGGTCGTTTCGCATTTCATCCTTGTATTTGGTTCCGAGCTTCTCATTGGCTGATAAATAAAAATGGTAATTTGATATTTGATTAATTTTTATTTTTCAACCGGAACATCTGCGTGAATCCACTTGCGCACGACGACTTTTTATTCATTAGCTTTCTGGTCGGCATAGAGCCAACATCCGGTTTGCTCTCTTTCGCTCGGTCGGTGGTATCACCACAAACGTACGCGACAGGGTATTTCGCTTACTGGTAAAAGTAAATTCAATCTTTTAGCTTTCTATTAAAGCTAAAATGAAAGTTTCAAGAAAGCTTATTTATTTTTAAAAAATATATATATTTTAAAACTATCGTATCGCAAAATGAGTACACGAACCTATTCTTTTTTGCATTGTACTATTTTAAAATATCAGATTTTTACACATTTTATTTTTTAAATTTCAGGATTTTCCCAAGGAAACAAATATAAAATGAAGACAATTCATTTAATTTTATCCGGAATTTCTTTCCTTCTCATCGCCGAGCCAACCGGAAGTGACAACATCTTATTTCTCAGTCTTCCATATTTCAGTCACTTAAATCCGATGACTTCAATGGCGAAAGAACTTTATAAAAGGGGACATAACTCCTATTTCCCTGTTACTCAAGAACTATCCAAAAGTCTTAGAGCAGCGGAAGGAGTCCATTTTGTAAACCTGCCGGACAAAATAAATATAACAAAATTCAATGATGTTGCTATGAATCACTTTTCTCAAAATTCCAGCTGTACATTTAAGGACGTAAAAAAAGAGATGTGGAAAATATGTGATGATTTGCTGCTCGACCAAAACTGGTTTAATTATTTGAAGTCATTCCAAGCAACTTTGGTCGTAGTTGACGCAGTGTTCATGAGTCATTGTCTTTCTATAATTCCTTACAAACTATCAATTCCATTTGTATTTATGGGATCAATGAATACGCCATCAGTTCATCGGACACCCTGGGTCTTAACCGCTTTTCCACATGCGTTAACTACCTATTCGGAACGAATGTCATTCATTGAAAGATTGAAGAATACATTTATGCATACATTTAATTACATCACTGCCCCTCTTGGTGCCCCGGCAAAAAGTATCAAAATTTATGCACCGAATAAGCCAGATATCTCTTTTGAAGAACTTCTACGCAGAGCAGAATTACATATCGTAGACAATGATATTTTAATAGATTATGCATTACCAGCTCTGCCAAATGTCGAATATCTTGGAGGGATTGGAACGCAACCTGCAGAGCAACTAAAAGGAGAATTGCTGAAATTTGTCAATTCTTCAAAGAATGGAATCGTTCTTGTTTCTTTTGGATCTCTGGTAAAATCTCTTCCAGAAGAACACATCAACAAAATGGGAGAAGCATTTAAGCAAATAAAATACGATGTCGTTTGGAAACTGTCGGATAGAAAATATTCTTTGCCTAATGTTTTTCTTACAAAATGGCTTCCTCAAAATGACATACTAGGACACCCAAAAACGAAGCTGTTCATCACGCACTGTGGCAATGGAGGACAGTTTGAAAGTTTATACCATGGCGTTCCGATGTTAGGCTTCCCAGTTTTTGCTGATCAGCCTCATAACGCGAGAAGAATTGTTGACAAAGTATATGGCCTCTCGATGGATTTTCGCAATTACACTGTCGAAGAACTTGTTGCAAATATCAAGGAAATCATTGAGAATACAAAATACAAAAAGAATATCCAACAGGCGAGTGATATTTTCAAATCCCGACCAGAACATCCATCTGAAAGAGGAGCGCGTATAGTAAATGACGTCATCAAATATGGCGGTGGTTTTCTCAGGTCTTATTGTCAGGAGATGCCATTATATCAATATTTCATGCTCGATATTTTGGCTTTTGTACTGCTGTTTGCACACATTGGTTTTGCTATTGTTGTTTTTATTCTACGAAAATGTTTATCAGTTTACAGACGAATGAAAATAAAAGAAGATTAATATGATATATTAAATCCAATGTCTTGTAAATAACGGAGAATAAAATGAAATAATATATTGGAACTCAATCGACATTTAAATAATCCAGTCAATCCATCAATTCGAAAACTGCCGAAATATTTAGAAAATTTTGATAGCTTTTTCTGAAAAGTAGCGATATTATTGTTAACATCTTAACAGAACATTGATTTGATCTGTTGCCTGCATGACAATTCTGTTGAAATTTAAAAAAAGAATTGTATTATTTAATGTTGTCTCGTAAAGTATTTACCGCTTTTTTTCTTATTGTGGAAAAATGTTTATCAATTTACAGACGAAATTTACAGAAATTTACGGATGAAATTTACAGACGAAATTTATAGACGAAAATGTTTATCAATTTACAGACGACTACAAATAAAAACAAGATCAATATAATATAATAAATGAAATGATTTGTAAATACCTTTGCATGAATTAAATGATAAATAGAAATAATCGATATTACACACAACCCAATCAATCAGTGAATCGAATCAATCAATTAAAAATAGACAAAAACAGCTTAAAATTATATATGAAATTATTTCTCCCAGAACCTAACATTCTCCCTTTTTTACCACGTCTTTTCATTTTTAGATATTGTTAATTAAGATTTTATTTGTGTTACAATTACTGTAGGTGGGATTTGTAATCTGTCTGCATCTAGGATAGTCCTGTTAGTAAGCAGTAACCTTGCTAAGTAACTGTCTATAGTATCTCTACTTGGAGAGAAATCATTCAATCCCATTTTTAGTAGCTGCACTAAACTTTCAACAATCCAATTAAATTGTGGGTAATACGGTAGTGTTTTGTAAGAGAAGCAGTCAATCCACCTCAAGCAATTACATGGATCTACACCAAAGGATTCTGGTGCATTGTCTAATACCATAATTGTAGGGACCCCTTTTCTAGAAAATATTACTTAATGTTTGCTTTAGTTATTTTTGTCTTTTTTCTTTCTTTGAGTTTAACAACTTCAGGCCATCCGAAAAAGGAGTGTATCAATATTAGGAATAGTCTCTTGCCAGTGATGTGTGCATGGTCCATATGAATACGAAACCCTTGATAAGAATCGAACCTGCATTTCCTATTTTCAATATTTCTTCATTATAATAAAAGTTATCTTCAGCGGGATTTGATTTCCTTTACGATCCCTAGACTTTATGAATTTAATGTCATGTTGAGATTGGTGGCAAGTGCTCATCAATTTACAGTCAAAATATCGAGATGCAACCGAAAGTTCGACCATCTTTAATGTATGTTTTATTTATTCAGAAATTTAACTCAGTTTCAATAATAATGGATGTATTTTCATTTTTTGTGGAGGGAGGGGGAATAATGTCTATTTTCGATATAAGGCATAAAAATAATTTAGGATATCACAATGAAAGAAGTCATATTCAGTGTCTAAAAATTTTTAATACTTCTATTTCCAGCACTGATATGATAAGAAGAGAAATATATATATATATATTCTCTCCAAAAGTGGCAAGTAAAAAAATGGTTAAGAGGAAAAATCAAATTTACTTGCCACTTTTGGAGAGAAAATTGTAAAATTTCTTGCTTATTATATATATATATATATATGTATATATATATATATATGCAGGTTTCATTGAATAATATAGACAAGTTTTGTCTATTAATTTTGTGTAGGATCCGTTCATACCGTCTGATATACTTGATGGTGATATCGTTGAAAGACAACAAAAAATCACAGTATTTGTTGAATTTTTTATCGGGTCTAATCTTTCGGCTCACATAAGCCATTATCAAAGAGTAAATATTAACACACAGTCAAGATTTTCTTTCGCTATTTCAACACACCATCACCACCTTGAAATATAAATGGAGCCTTGTGAAAAGGCAAATTGAAATAGCGAAAGAAAATCTTGACTGTGTGTTAATATTTACTCTTTGATAATGGCTTATGTGAGCCGAAAGCTTAGACCCGATAAAAAAAATCAACAATTACTGTGATTTTTTGTTGTCTTTCAACGACATCACCATCAAGTATATCAGACGGTATGAACGGATCCTACACAAAATTAATAGACAAAACTTGTCTATATTATTCAATGAAACCTGCATTAATGAAAAAATGCTGCCAAAATACACACAATATATATATATATATATATATATATATATATATATATATATATTTATATATATATATATATATATATATATACTCGTTTTAATAATTATCTGTTAGTTTCTTGGATGCTGGCTGTATAAAATCGCCATTTACTTATTGGAAATAACTCACCTTACAAAAGATTATTTCTTATCTTTATACAGTTAATCGGTGATTAAATCGGGGTTCATGGGACACCTCCGAATCTACGGTACGGGGACTTCACTCTACTACATGCCAAATTTCACAAAGAATAATTTGTATCAAATGTAATTTTATTGAAAATTAACTATGTACAATAATAACTAATAATATAAATAATAATAATATATGTGAAATAATATAGTAAATAATTTCTCACGTAGGTAAAATAAAATTTAATGATCAATTCAACAAAAGAAATGGAAAAAATGCACTTGCAAATTTTCTTTATTGTTGACGTCAAAAAAAAATTACATTAACCAAATTTAATTGTAAGATCTGAATTATTTCTTTGATAATTTTCATAAATCTAAAACCTCAAAGAAATAAATTTTAAACGATGTTTTAAAATAAAAGGATATTCAGGTTAGACATCTAATCTTAAAATTCAGTTCACAAATAAGATTCAGTTGTTCCATTATATATATATATATATATATGACCGTAACCGAAGTTAAGCAACGTTGAGCCTGGTCAGTACTAGATGGGTGACTGTTTGGGAATACCAGGTGCTGTAAGCGATTATTGACGGATGTGTGTTGTGGTGCGGTGGATATCGGCTCGGAAAGAGGAATCGGTGAGCCGAGTTCGATTTCCAGTCAAAACACTCTGCATTCACTTACGCACTGGTACCCTTGGGAAAGGTATTAATCCGTCCCTTCTCTCCAGTTATGGGTTAAATATCTGAGGTCAACTGTTCATGCGATCCGTGGCAAACTTCTGCGCCGATTGTTTGTTATCAGCAATTCCAAAAAGTGTGGATGGTGCTACACATGCCTTCATCATTCTAATCAATTCTTTGTATGGTAGTCTAACTGAGGTTGGACACTCATACGTCGAAATCTACGAGAGAGTCCATAATATATATATTTGCTTAACTTTGCTTATATATATATATATATATATATATATATATATATATATATATATATATAAGCAAAGTTTTTAATCATACAATTTTAATTTTTCTTTCCTTGGCTATCCTTAGGGCAGTATCTGATATCTGCTCGTTACAATTCTCGTGTGGTTTCAGTGGCCCGAACAATTCGTGGGCTTATTTTCTGTAATACTGTCATTTCTGGTCGACACTCTCACATTTTTTAAAAACAACCGGAAGAATCTTAACCAGCGACTTTGTAAGACTGATACAGAAAATAAAGAGGCTTCAAAAGGCGGGCAAATACACGCCACAGGTATACTAAAAGAAAATAGACGCCCTCATACTACAGAGCACGTAAGATAATCTTCGTACTCAGTTACGGCCGATGCTAGATAATGTTTGACCAGAGGTCAGAGCATACGCGCCCACATTAAAAACTCCTATTTTGTCACAACTCAGTTCAGGGAGCTGACCATCTAAGACAAACTTATTACCCAGTCATCGCGTATGTGAGGCCTGGTCAATTTTGACAACGACCCAAGTGTTCACGCTCAGGTTCCCCACATAAAAACTGGCCGTGTGTCACAACTCACTCCATTGTGGAAGGGAGGTGTAGGTTAAAATGCCGACGAGCTAAGTCAAGCGATGGCCAGCTAAGGCAAGCTACGACCAGCTAAAACATGTTAAGAATGGCTTAGTGCACAGTCATCTCTTATACAGGGGCTGAGTAAATTTTGACCATTGGCTTGAGTGTACCCACCCGGATTCCCAACGTTAAAAAAAGGAACCCCATGTCACAATTCACTTTAGTTGAGGTAGGCAGGGCAAATACTGACTAGCTAAGGCCAGCTTACACATGCTAAAACAAGCTTAGTACCCAGTCATCGCGAATGCGGAGGTTGGTTAAATTTTGACAGTCCAAGCGTCCTCACATCAAAACTCGTTCATGTGTCACAACTGTTGGGTAGAATAAATACTGATCAGTTAAGACAAGCTAGCTTAGACATCCTAAGATAAGCTTAGTACCCAATCATCGCGGGTGACGGTTAAATTTACAATTTAATTAAATTTTCAGTACCTGATTTTCTTACCTAAATAATATAATTTTCAGTTCCTATTAATGTTAACTCAAAGTACAAATTTTGAAGTACCTGCATGTAAAATATTTCAAATAAAGATTTATATTTAATATTTTTTTGATATTTTTTAAATCGGGTATGATATACCCATGGTTAGTAGTAGTGTAACTTTCATTGATGGTTAGTGTTCCAGAATTAAGCGAGACTTTCTGCTGCATCCCGTCCCAGTGTAAATGCATGGGCAGATACCCAACATCACCATACCACAGAGCAGATAAGACATGCATTGTACCCAATCACCACGTCTGCGGGCGTTTGCTAAATCTTGACCCTTGTCCCCAGTGTTTGCGCTCGCATGTCCTACGTTAAGACTGAACTTACGTCAGAGAAAGATTGTCCATATGAGATTGTCCATTCTATGAGAGAATTAGGCAAATTGCATCCCGTGTGTTCACGCTAGGGTTACCCACCTTATATGTTGATTTGAAAGAAATTCAACCATTTTTTTAAATAGTTTATATGTTTATATATTACTAGAAGTATAGCCCGGCGTTGCTCGGGTGAAATGAAAGCTTTAAAACTAATCCATGGTCCTGGAGCTCAGACTCTTTGGACGTTGGCATGAAAAGCTAAAAAGCAATAGTTGTTGCCAATTAAAGCGAAACCGTAGACTGAAAGAAAAATGAATGGATGTAAGTCAAATTTTGATTTCCTGGTATCGATATCAAATAAGTTTTTTTGTCGTAAACTAAATTTTGAAGGTGAAATAAGTCTTCTGAGTAAATGGTATCATGGCTGAGAATAAGAACTACAATTATACATGCAACCTTGAAACTTCTGAATATCGTTTCTTATGTCTTTGTCTATGAGTGTATCCAATTTGATTAAAATCGGACCACTCCTTCTATAACGCGATTTTTTCGATTATCGAAACCTCGCTAAGAACACTCACAGATGCTTATAATTCAACTGCGTAAATTTTCAAGAAAATCGGTTCAGCTGTTTCGGAGTCTATAGGTAACGGATACACACACAGACACACACACAGACAAAGTTCGATTTATTATATAAGTTTAGATTGTACAAGAAACTCAAGGAGAACTGAATAAATGTTTCTGTCATTTCGATTCATTGCCAAGTAAAACAGTTTATTTTTTCCTTTTTTAATAAATAAGTTTTGTATTAAGGCCAGAAAATATTTAATTGACTTTGATTTATGTTAAAAAAATGTTTATTTATTCATCTTTGCTTTTTAATTAATTTATTTATTTATATAATCATTTTTTATTTATTTATTTATTAATTCTTAATCATTTTTTCTATTTTTTTATTAATTTTATACATTTATTTATTAATTTTATACATTTATTTATTAATTTTTGCTTTTTATTAATTTATTTTTATGTTTATTTATTCATTTTTTCTTTTTTATTCAATTATTTTTTTATTGATTGATTGATTTATTTATTTTTGCTGTATTATTTTTTTTTTAGGTACCTACACTTTCCGCTATAAAACAATATCGCATGATGAAAATACATCAGACCTTTTTTTTCATAATCATTTCACCCCAAGCAAGGTAGTACTGCCACTGGCGCTCAGGGGGTTACATAAGACGAGAGTGATAAGAAAGAGGAACAGGTTACAGGGGGCGTCAGAGAAGGGGTGAGATAAAGATGAAAACACTGGTATGAAGGGTGCTGCATGAGAGTAGAAAGAAAAGCATGATACATGGGCTGTCATGGAAAGGATGCGAGTCAAGGAGATAGGAGATGGCAACTGACATTGCATTTAAATTTTGGGGGATAGTAGCTGCCAGGGAAGCAAGTATACAGAAGGGAATTTCACAGGCTGGAAGTGCGAGAAAAGAAGCTGGAGATTAGAAGTTGATGTTACATTTGATTGGTTTTACTGTAAAAGGGTGGGACCTAATTGCTAGTCTAGTAGCTCGAGTACATTGAAGCAGAATGGGCAAGTTTATCGCAGCAGAAGCAAGACTTAATAAAAACAAAATTCCATGTTATTATTAGCATGAAAGACTGAAGTATTTTTATTATTGAATAAATTAATTCAATAATAAAGAATATTTGGTTTTTTTTATCCTTTTAATTATCTCATCCTTTAATCCTTACATCTTTTTAATCCTTTAATCCTTTAATCCTTTAATCCTTTTAATTCTTTCTTTCGCGTTTAAAATGTAAGTTAAAAACCTATGTTTTTCTGTTAGCGGGGAACGGAGCTGATGATGGGAATTCTAATGCTTTTGTTTACGGTGAAAACTCATTAATTTGGAAATTCTTGCAAAAAAACAAATAACTGTCAATTTTTAGTTAAACTTTCAGAATTTATTCACAAACGAATGAATTTATTTATGTAATTCTTATATTCATAAAATATTGGTAAAAATACTATTTGTTACATCTGTTACTCTCCCAACTTAATTTCATGAAATTTCTAGAAATTAAATCCTATCCGCAAACTGTTTCATTAGTCAAACGCAGAACTCATTGGAAAATGTAAATAATTTTTTCTAAAACTACCTTCCCGACAATCTGTTCCAAATAAAAAAAATTAAAACATTAAACGCAATAAAACTATGACATTATTTCATTAAATAAACTCTTCATTGCTTTTATAAATAATATATATTAAAGACATTATTATCTGAAAAAAAAATTGCGATTAATAAAGAATTTTTAAAAAGTGTCTTTTCATTTTTTTCTTTTTTAAATAATAATAATTTATAGTTTCAAATTTTTTTTATAAATTCTTCAAAACGTTTGCCGCGTTAGGTTATCAAGTTATTAAGTGAACACTATATTTACTAAACGAAAATAAAAAAAACATGTTTATACAAATCATCAAGCAGCAATCTTTTGCTTTATACTATTTTAAAATATCAAATTTTTACTTATTTTATTTTTTAAATTTCAGGATTTTCCCAAGGAAAAAAATATAAAATGAAGACAATTCATTTAATTTTATCCGGAATTTCTTTCCTGCTTATCGCTGAGCCAACCGGAAGTGACAACATCTTATTTCTCAGTCTTCCATATTTCAGTCACTTAAATCCGATGACTTCAATGGCGAAAGAACTTTATAAAAGGGGACATAACTCCTATTTCCCTGTTACTCAAGAACTATCCAAGAGTCTTAGGGCAGCGGAAGGAGTCCATTTTGTAAACCTGCCGGACAAAATAAATATAACAAAATTCAATGATGTTGCTATGAATCACTTTTCTCAAAATTCCAGCTGTACATTTAAGGACGTAAAAAAAGAGATGTGGAAAATATGTGATGATTTCCTGCTCGACCAAAAATGGTTTAATTATTTGAAGTCATTCCAAGCAACTTTGGTCGTGGTTGACGGCGTATACATGAGTAATTGTCTTTCTATAATTCCTTACAAACTATCAATTCCATTCATATTCATGGGATCAATGAATATGCCATCAATTCATCGGACACCCTGGGTGTTGGCAGCTTTTCCACATGTGGCAAGTTCCTATTCGGAACGAATGTCATTCACAGAAAGATTGAAGAATGCATATATGCATACATTAAATTACATCACTGCCCCTCTCGGTGCACCGGCAAAAAGTGTCAAAACGTATGCACCGAATAAGCCAGATATCTCTTTTGAAGAACTTCTACGCAGAGCAGAATTACATATCGTGGACTATGATATTTTAATAGATTATGCATTACCAGCTCTGCCAAATGTCGAATATCTTGGAGGGATCGGAACGCAACCTGCAGAGCAACTAAAAGGAGATTTGCTTAAATTTGTCAATTCTTCAAAGAATGGAATCGTTCTTGTTTCTTTTGGATCTCTGGTAAAATCTCTTCCAGAAGAACACATCAACAAAATGGGAGAAGCATTTAAGCAAATAAAATACGATGTCGTTTGGAAACTGTCGGATAGAAAATATTCTTTGCCTAATGTTTTTCTTACAAAATGGCTTCCTCAAAATGACATACTAGGACACCCAAAAACGAAGCTGTTCATCACGCACTGTGGCAATGGAGGACAGTTTGAAAGTTTATACCATGGGGTTCCGATGTTAGGTTTCCCAGTTTTTGCTGATCAGCCTCATAACGCGAGAAGAATTGTTGACAAAGGATATGGCCTCTCGATGGATTTATATAATTACACTGTCGAAGAACTTGTTGCAAATATCAAGGAAATCATTGAGAATACAAAATACAAAAAGAATATCCAACAGGCGAGTGATATTTTCAAATCCCGACCAGAACATCCATCTGAAAGGGGAGCGCGTATAGTAAATGACGTCATCAAATATGGCGGTGGTTTTCTCAGGTCTTATTGTCAGGATATGCCATTATATCAATATTTCATGCTCGATATTTTGGCTTTTGTATTGCTGTTTGCACACATTGGTTTTGCTATTGCTGCTCGTATTCTACAAAAATGTTTATCAGTTTACAGAAAAATTAAAATAAAAAAAGATTAGTATGTATGTTAAATCCAATGTTTTGCAAATAACGTAGAATTAAATTAAATGATTTTTTGATATAATCCACATTTAAACAACCCAGTCAATCAATGAATCAATTCGAAAACTGCCTAAACATATAGGATAATTTGATAACTTTTTGTTAAGATTTCATATTGATTAAAGAGAGGAAGAATAAAGTTATCACACTTATTTAATATCCTATTACATATAAATTTGCTTCATTCTCTTGGCAAAATGGAATTAGCTCTTCTGAAAACTCATTTGTATTTAGTACGAGCAGCAATGAATAAGCGCCTATTGTGACGGGAATTGGTATTCATGGTTTATTGCCTGACCAAAAATAAAATTAAACATCGCAACATTGATGTCCATTTAATTTTCATTCAAATCATACGTTTGTGTTTGTATGTATATATGACTACCAAATTCAAAATAAAGACTAAATTATAAAATATAAGATGTTACAGAATGATTCGTTTAAATAATTAGTTGACTTTAATGGCTTTTAAAAATTAGCTTTTCCTTTGTCTTTAATGTTATGATTTTTTATTTGCTCAGATCAGGGTAGGTGTTTCCCAGACTGAGTAAGAGAAAAAATTTAGAATGCCAATGATTCATTTCAAAAAGCAAGTTGTGTGCATTTGTGGTTTTGTTTCAACGTGTGTGTACATTAAATGTAAGCCAATTGCGCACAACGGAAACTTATTTAAGTCATCTGAGAGGCTTTTTCCTGTCTTCCAGGAATATGGCTGATGCTAACCTCCAGGTAAATGACTTGTTGCCCCTTCTCGGGATAACATACTCGGCTGACATGAAATGGAAAGATTATATTGAATCCATTGCTATGTCTACATTAAGAATGTTATTGATCTATAATTTTATTAATAAAAGATGAATTGGAAAATTTATTTAAGTCATCTGAAAGGCTTTTCCTGTCTTCCATCTGTATGGCTGATGCTAACCTCCAGGTGAGTGACTCGTTGCTCCTTCTCGGGATAACATTCTCGGCTGACATGAAGTGGAAAGATCATATTGAATCCATTGCTAGGTCTATATTAACAAAGATATTAATCTATAATTTTATTCATAAAGGATGAATTGGAAAATTTACTTAAGTGATCTGAGAGGCTTCTTCCTGTCTTTCATCACTATGGCTGATACTAACCTCCAGGTAAATGACTCGGTGCACCTCTTCGGGATAGCATTCTCGGCTGACATGAAGTGGAAAGATTATATTGAATCCATTGTGAGGTCTACATTAAGAAAGATATTGATCTATAATTTTATTCATAAAGGATGAATTGGAAAATTTACTTAAGTGATCTGAGAGGCTTCTTCCTGTCTTTCATCACTATGGCTGATACTAACCTCCAGGTAAATGACTCGGTGCACCTCTTCGGGATAGCATTCTCGGCTGACATGAAGTGGAAAGATTATATTGAATCCATTGTGAGGTCTACATTAAGAAAGATATTGATCTATAATTTTATTCATAAAGGAGGAATTGGAAAATTTATTTAAGTGATCAGAGAGGCTTCTTCCTGTCTTCCATCACTATGGCTGATGCTAACCTCCAGGAAAATGACTCGGTGCACCTCTTCGGGATAGCATTCTCGGCTGACATGAAGTGGAAAGATTATATTGAATCCATTGCTAGATCTACGTTAAGAAATGTATTGATCTATAATTTTATTCATAAAGGATGAAATGGAAAATTTACTTAAGTGATCAGAGGCTTCTTCCTGTCTTCCATCACTATGGCTGATGCTAACCTCCAGGAAAATGACTCGGTGCACCTCTTCGGGATAGCATTCTCGGCTGACATGAAGTGGAAAGATTATATTGAATCCATTGCTAGATCTACGTTAAGAAAGATATTGATCTATAATTTTATTCATAAAGGATGAAATGGAAAATTTACTTAAGTGATCAGAGAGGCTTCTTCCTGTCTTTCATCACTATGGCTGATGCTAACCTCCAGGAAAATGACTCGGTGCACCTCTTCGGGATAGCATTCTCGGCTGACATGAAGTGGAAAGATTATATTGAATCCATTGCTAGATCTACGTTAAGAAATGTATTGATCTATAATTTTATTCATAAAGGAGGAATTGGAAAATTTATTTAAGTCATCTGAAAGGCTTCTTCCATCTTCAATCAGTATGGCTGATGTTAACCTCAAGGAAAGTGACTCGGTACACCTTTTCGAGATAACATTCCCATGAAGTGGAAAGAATATATTGAATCAACAGCTAAGTCTGCTGCTAAGAAAGTTAGTTCCCTGTCGTGCTAGACATTTTAGATATTTTGTCTTCTCTGAATCCATATTCGTAATTCTACCATTCATCTTTGTTTTAAAATATTGCGGCTACGTCTGCTCCGGTACTTCTCTTACATATTTCGAGGTTCTTGATAATATCCAACGAAGAATAAGCAACATTATCAGTTCAGATATGGCGTCTTGGCGTCAGTCACTTAAAACCGCTACCATTTTTATTTTAATCATTTCACCCCGAGCAAGGCGGGAACGCCACTGATGTGCAGGGGGCTACATAAATGTAAAAATATTAATTAGAAAAGAGTGAGGAGTACAAGCTAGTTAGAAAGGAACAATAGAAAGCTGAGAAAGGTGCGATGACAGATACATAGGTGGAGAGAAAGGGAAGGTTATACAGGGGTGGGGAGAGAGCTAGAGTCCAGTGGTTAGTAGATGAGTATTAACTTTGCATTTAAATTTCTGGAGGTTGTAGCCGTCAAGAAAGCAAGAATACGGGAGCGAGTTCCACAGACGGGAAGTGCGAGAGAAGAAGCTGCAGGAGTAGAATTGTCGTCTGCATTTGGCTAACCTGACTGTGAATGGGTGGGACCCAGTTGCCAGTCTGGTTGCACGAGTAAACACCTGTTGATAAAAACTTTCACACTAGCAGTATAGCCCGGCGTTTGCTCGGGTGTAATGAAAGCTTTAAAACTAATCCATGGTCCTGGAGCTCAGACTCTTTGGACGTTGACACGAAAGACTAAAAAGCAATAGTTCTTTCCAGTTAAAGCGAAACCGTAGACTGAAAAAAAAAATGAATGGATGGAAGTCAAATTTTCATTTCCTGGTATCGATATCAAATTAGTTTTTTTCGTCGTAAACTGAATTTTGAAGGCTAAATAAGTCCTCTGAGTAAATGGTGTCATGGCTGAGATTAAGAACTACAATTATACCTACTTAGTAAAACCAGAAGTAAAAACTAAAATAAAAGGTCTGAAAAAAATACAGGCAGATAAACAGACACACACACAAACATCTTGCCTTATATATATATATATATATATATATATATATTATCGATTTTCTGCACTATTGTAAGAACAGCAACCTTGAAAATTCTGAATATCGTTTCTTATATCTTTGTCTATGTGTATATCAAATTTGATTTAGTCAAATTTGATTAAAATCGGACCACTCTTTCTATAACCCGATTTTTTCGATTATCTATTTTGGATATTTATCGGGGCTACCTCGACACAAAACCTACCTAAGAACACTCGCAGACGCTTATAGCACAACTGTGTAACTTTTCAAGAAATTTGAAACACTCATAGACAAATACATAAGAAACGATATTCAGAAGTTTCAAGGCTGCATTTCTTACAATAGGGCAGAAAATCGATAATATATATATATATATATATATATATATATATATATAAGGCAAGGTGTTTGTGTGTGTGTGTTTATCTGCCTGTATTTTTTCAGCCCTTTTATTTTAGTTTTTGCTTCGGGTTTGGCACTAAGTAGGTATAATTGTAGTTCTTAGTCTCAGCCGTGATACCATTTACTCAGAAGACTTATTTATCCTTCAAAATTCAATTTACGACGAACAAAAGCTTTTTTGATATCGATACCAGAAAATCAAAATTTGACTTACGTCCATTCATTTTTCTTTCAGTCTACGGTTTCGCTTTAACTGGAAACAACTATTGTTTTTAGTCTTTCGTGTCAACATCCAAAGAGTCTGAGCTCCAGGACTATGGATTAGTTTTAAAGCTTTCATTACACTCGAGCACTGCTAGTGTGTATATATATTGCTCGCTATGTCACCTAGACATTTCTCTGACTTTAAATAGTAAAGTTAGAGAAATGTCTAGGTGACATAGCGAGCAATTAATGTGATAGTCTTTCGAGAAAAGACCGAAATGTCTATGTACGATAGCGAGGAGTTAAAATGTGAAAATATTTAAGACCATAGTAATGGCAATTGTTCTAATGAATTTTACTCTATGGCCCCTAGTATTTATGAATTTAAGCACTGTACTAGATTGGTGTCAATGACTTATCAATTGACACCTAAATTGTTAACCGTAAGTTTTATGCAAACAGTTTCTTTTTCTCGCACATATTTCTTCCGGCTGTTTGCTTTCCTGCCAACTTTGATTTTTTACAAAATAAATGTCAATTGTCAATCGTTAATCGTTAATTGTCAATTGTCAATCGTTAATCGTTAATTGTCAATTGTCAATCGTTAATTGCTGTCTTCTTGACTACTTTCTTTCATTACTGTTTTTACTTTGCTTTCATCCCCAGCAAGCAAGCGATTTAAATTCTATCTACGAAACGATTAGCTCTGCCAACGACAGATTATGCGGGTAAGAAGGAACTAGTCCGATACACACGACAAAGCAAATCTCTCATGTGTTCTCGAAATGAACCTTCAATCAATGGTGAACTGGTGCAAAACCTTGTTAAATAGTAAAATTTAAAGCCTCCAAAAGAGATTTGCATTCATTTAACCACTATAGAGAACCTTTTTGCTACTTTTTTTTTTAATCGTATCACCCCGAGCAAGGCGGTAATGCCACTGATGTGCAGGGGGCTACGTAATAGTGTAAAGATTGGAAAAGAGAAAGCCGGAAACCACATCCTAAACAGGGAACAAGGGATGAGCCTTTTAACCTGTTCAATAGACGTGGGTGGAGTGTAAACCGGGCGATAGATAGATCTATCTACTACCTGTGTGCAGCCAGCATAGCTAATGCTAAACTTCAAGAGAACAAAACTCTATGCCTTCTTCGGACCACATTGGCGCCAATGACCTATCAACTGACACCTGAACTGGTAACCGTAAGTTTTATGCACACGGTTCCTTTTCTTCCGGCTCAATGCTTTCCAGCCAACATTAATTTTAAAAAAATAAATGATTTGTGAGTCGTTAACTACCGTCTTCTTGACTACTTTCGTTCATTACTTTTTTTACTTTGCTTTCATTCCACGCAAGCGAGCGATTTAAAATTCTATCTATGAAATTATTAGCTCTGCCAACGACAGGTTATGCGGCTAAGAAGGAACGTCCGGTAGACAATCTCAACTGTTCTCGAAAATTACCTTCAATCGGTGGTGAACTGGTGCAAAACCTGGTTAAATAGTAAATTTTAAAGCCTCCAAAACAGATTTGCATTCATTTAACCACTATAGAGAACCTTATCTGCGTGGAGTCATCATGGCTAAAGCTGAAATCCAAGAGAACAACACTCTATGCCTTCTTCGGACCACGTTTTCCGCTGATATGAAATAGAGCGACTCAATCAAATTAATTACTACGTCTTTTTTACAACAAAATTTGACCAACTGTGTCGTGACAGAAAACAATTCTCTCGCCAAAATCCATCTTGCACATTTACAAATCAAGCATCTCTACTTCAGTCAATTTCTCACCGCCATGTCGTGGCTTCTGTCAGTTTTTTCGATAAACGTTTTTATGGGAATTGTTCTGATGAGCTCTCCTCCTTGGTATCTCGACCGGATAAGTTTTAGCATGATACTAGATTGGCAGTTAGGTCTCAATGTTTTACTGTTGAACTCGCTGGATGCAACCGTATGCTATTTTCAAAAATTTTTTTTTCTCTCGCATTTCTCGCTTGTGGAATTCGCTTCCGATTTCTTGCTTTTATGCCGCCTACAATCTTCAAATATTTAAACGCAACGCCATTCGCCATATTCTGTTTTCTTGAACCCTTTTTTTTTTTTTTTTTTTTGCCTTTGTTAACTCTTAACTTAATAATCTTTTTTCTATTTATTTTATTCTCTTTCTTTAGAAATTACTTTGTTTATTTTTCGGATATTAAACTGAACACGGGTGAAATTGTAAAAAAAATAAATAAATTAGACCAGTGTTCAATCCTTGCTTTTGCCGACTCCATTACTCATTTATAAGTTTCTTAATTACTTCTTTTTCTCGGTTCGATCTAATCCTTCTTAGCAAAACTATAAACTGTTCTCAAAAATGTCCTTCAGTGGTGAACTGGTGCAAAATACCGTGATACTAGATTGGCAGTTAGGTCTCAATGCTTTACTGTTGAACTCGCTGGATGCAACCGTATGCTATTTTCAAATATTTTTTTTCTCGCATTTCTCGCCTGTGGAATTTGCTTCTGATTTTTTGCTTTCATGCCGTATACAATCTTCAAAAAATGAAATGCAACGCCAATCGACATCGTTTTTCTTGAAAATTGTTCTTTCTGATACCTTTTTTTAACTCTTAACTCAATAATTTTTTTATTGTCTTTCTTTAGAAATTGCTTTATTTATTTTTCGGAAATTAAACTGAACATTGCCGAAATTTTTTACAATTTATAAACGAAAAAAAGAAATTAAACGCAATTGTGTGCATTTCTGGTTATGTTTCAGCGTGTGTGTACATTAAATGTAAGCCAATCGCGCAAAACGCAGACTTCCGCATGCGCATTAAATACGCCCATGTGACATCATGCGCAGACGGTGTATGTTCAATCCTTGCTTTTCCCGACTCCATTACTCATTTATAAGTTTCTTAATTGGTTCATTTTCTCACCAGCCTCTGTTCAATCTACTCCTTCTTCAAGTCACATCTTGAACTAATTCGGTTTAATGTTAAATATCTCATTATTTTTTTTACAATAATATTCACCCTGTACATGGCCCAATTGAATGATTTGTTTTTACTTTAGGGCTTATCAAACTTTTCACAGATTATTTAATGTCAGGAGCGTTTTCCAAATAATAACGATTTTCATGATAAAGCCCTAGTAATGAATAAATACTTTAGAGGAGAAGAGGATATTTGCTCCTGGGAATATAACAGACCCTACTGAAATTAGAATTAGACTCTCCGATTTCAAATTACGAGAAGTTATTTATTACATCATCCACAAATGCAAGCCTACTAAACTTAGTGTTCCTCAGCGGTCAGCCATCTCGTTACTAACCCTGTTCGACATTGCTTAACTTCGGTGATTGTTGTAACACCCCAATGGACCGTCCGAACAATTTCCTCCGGCAGCCGTTCTCCACGCTGTGATGTTTGCCGGGAGTTTGTTGAAAATGTCGGACGAACAGCTGGGGGTACAAGATTGAACTATAAGGAACGAACTTCCACAACTTGGATGAGTTGAAAGGATGCTTTATTCGTTTAGAGTTAGCCTTTTCGGTTGGGGCAGGCGAATGTGACACACAGCTCTAACTCTAATTAATGGAGATCAACAAATCCGAACTGAACGAAACAAGACGAACGGAGTTTCTTACTTCAAGCACACGCCCGGCGGGACTCCTCTTCACTTAACTGCCTGACTCGGAAAAATTACCTGAATTTATTTAAAATTGACCCGGAAATCCGGAAATCCGGAAATGCTTTAGACCACCGGTGATAAACATTGGCAACTGTAAGTCTGAAATTTCAGTTATCTTTTTTTTATCTTAATAAAGCTTCCGCCGGAAAATTCTTAATGTGTGGTCAAGATACAGTAAAAGACAGCCTTTGACCGGGTCATTCGAAAAACGCGCCTCCTGAACTTTTCTGAACTTTATCTCTTTATCACATTAAATCACTGAGTCAAATATTTACCGGAAGAGTGGTAGGATTTAAAACAGTAATCGGATACCCTTGTCTCTTCCACAATTTTCCTCATAAAAGAAAAAGCGTTTATTTATTTATTTTTTCTTCTTCTTTTTCACTTTTGTTAAATATGTTTTTAAACTATTTTCTATTCTAATCTATTTTCTATTTTAATCTATTATAATAAAATACATATATGCCTAGTTATCGTGTCACATTGTAAGAGAATCCGTATTTCAAAATGATATGGCGGTAAGCAACTGGAGTTAGAGGGTTACAGATGAGGAGGTAATAGGCACAGTTCATTTATTTATTTATTTATCATTTCACCCCAAGCAAAAAGGCGAAAGTAACCAGAACAACAATATATTAACAAAGGTTACATAGAGTTGAAAGCATGCAAATCAAATAAGGAAGAAAAAGTTTTTTCCCTTTGTCTGGAGAGAAACGTAAATGTTCGATAAAAGATTAAATTGAATCAAGTTCAGTTTGAATAAAGTTAATGTACATACTGTTAATGTCTGTTTACAATTGGAGTTTTTTAGCATTGTGTGTGCATGCTGGTGAGAAATAAAATGTGCGTATGTGTGAGTTAGGTAATAAACATGAAAGTTTTATCAGATAAAAGTCTATTTCAAAGTCAACGGACCAAATAAGAAACATAAAATATTCCGTATCAAATCTTAGATAAACTGACATTTTTCGTACTGCTGTGTCATTAAAGCAATCACCTGTTACTTCAGATTGATTTTAATTGTCACATAATATTAGAGAAATTTCAAAATAACTGTATATTGTATATATAAGTCATCGGGACAGAAACCGTTTTAGGGGTATATGGGAAAGAGATAACAGTTAACAATAAACTTGAAACGCTTAAGATTGTAGTGATTGAGGAAGCATCCTCTTGGGAGACGGTTCCACAAAATAGTGGTTCGTGGAAAGAAGCTACTCGAACAGAAGTTACATCTGACCGGTGGAATTCGAAGTGACTAGGGGCTATTCGCAAAAATGGGAGTGGCATGCTGGGTCTTTACTGTGAAGATTAGATCTGGTGTAACTAATATTACGTTCTCTAACAAAGTAAGATCGTACCCTGCTTTGATAAACGGAAGTGATCTTCATGAGTTCCAGTCTCGAAATGACAAAATGCATCGCCGTGCAGGGGGATCCACTCATTGTTCCATCTGCTTGATTACTGAGGCGTGAACCGCCGAATCAATTTGGCGGCCAATCGCAAAATCTCCCACGGGACAAAAGGGACTGCTCGTTTGCGCCACTCCGAAGATATGAAAAAAGGGGAAGAAATGACAATTCGGCAGTCTTCCTCTCTCACCCGCTAAGGGAGATTCATGCCGCTACTATCAACAGACTTTCGACGCCCTATAACCACACTTCAAACCTTAGTTAAGTGTATCGTTCTGTTTGTATATATTACTATAATCTATAATCCCTTGTATAAACCTTTTCACCTGCCTTCGTCTTCTACTTTATTACTGCCTTCGTTATTAAAAAAAAAAAAGAGAAATAAATATTTTATGTGTATATTTCTCGCATCAAAATTTGTCCTTATTCTTCATTGATGAGTTGTCTGGATCTGTTTTGCAACCATACGTATTTTTACGCCCTCAGCACGTATATTTACTCTGTTCAGATATATAACATTAAGGAATATACTTCATCTAAACACTTAAAGTGTAGTTGAGCAGAAAACTTTACATTACGTATTCCCAAGAAATAAATCTTAATTCTAAAGTTTATGATTGAATAAACTCATGGCGAGTTCTACGACAATAAAATATCCGTAGAAATTCGCTTATCTTATCGTTAAGTACTTGAGCTTAACAACTTTAACAAAATTGTGCAACAATCGTTTGCGAAGGCTGAGAAATTTCTCGGGTCCCTCACCATAATCTCAAACTTGTGACATATCATGTCTCAGTGGGGAGACGAAGTAGATATACATATTCATTGAAAGTTTTATCAGATAAAAATCTTTTTCAAAGTCGACGGACGAAATAAGAAACTTAAAATAGACCATATCAAATCTTAGATAAACTGACATTTTTCGTACTGCTGTGTCATTAAAACAATCACCTGTTACTTCAGACTGATTTTCATTGGCGCGTAATATTAGAGAAATTTCAAAATAACTTTATATAAAGCACAGAAGAATCAGAAGGTATGTGTTTCATAAATACGTGTTTTTTTTTACGTGTGTATTAAATAAGATTAAATTCATGGTCTATGCATAATTTATATAAGCTTGCGAAAATTTATGGTTGATATTATTTTATTTTAAAATATCAGATCGCAAAGCTTTTTTTTAAAAAAAATAATAGACATTTACATAAAGTGAAATCAATATAGGCAGATAAGCGTTTAGAATTTAGTATATATGAGAAACATAATTTTATAATGGATATAATTTTTTGCACACACGATTCTGGCTGTTTGAAATTTATCTCTGTCCGCAGTATCTCTATGACTGGTTTTATTTCATATATATATATATATATATATATATATATATATATATATCGAGAGAAAGAGAGAGAGAGAGTCAGAGTGAGAGACAGAGAAAGAGATATGTGTGTGTGTGTGTGTGTGTGTGTGTGTGTGTGTGTGTGTGTGTGTGTGTGTGTGTGCGTGTTTGCGTGTTTGCGTGTATGCTTAATTTTATACACAACCTGCTTTAATTTAGAATTTTTTCTTGTGTATATTTGTGATCTACTCTAAACGGGAGGATGAAATAAATTTGTAAGGGAAGTGTTTATTTATATATACAAGGTGTATCAAAAATACTTTTACAAACTTTCGGAGTCTATGGGTAACGGATACACACACACACACACACACACACACAGACATACACACACAGACAAAGTTCCATTTATAAATAAGTTTAGATTAGATATATATGAGATAATAACAATACTCGTGTCGAAAAACCTTCCACTTATCTCCGAAGAAGGGAAAACATTTAAAAAAGGAAGAGCTAAGTACATAAACATCAGTCAAAGGAGATCAGATCGAGTCTGCACGTAGCCCAAAGAAAAAAACCGACACGAGCAATCAACTAATTATTTTTTCGGGATTATTTTGAATATTATTAATTTCTGTATCTTTTGTGTCTGACGAGCAGCTTTTTTTCCGGTTGCGAAATACGTATTACCCATTAAATTGTAAAATATCTAAAAAAAATTTTTATAAATTATATTACTCTGTTAAATTAAATAAATAAATTTAACATTGAGTTCTTTTGAGTTCATCTCAATTGGAATTTACCGGATTTATATACTAAGTATTTTAGGTATATATATATATATATATATCGAGAGAAAGAGAGAGAGAGTGAGAGTGAGAGACAGAGAAAAAGATGTGTGTGTGTGTGTTTCTGTGTATGCGTAATTTTATACACAACCTGCTTTAATTTAGAATTTTTTCTTGTGTATATTTGTGATCTACTCTAAACGGGAGGATGAAATAAATTTTTAAGGGAAGTGATTATTTATATATACAAGGTGTATCAAAAATACCATTACAAACTTTGGGGTCGGCTTCCTCACACCAAAACAAGGTAAAATGTCCGCATATACATGAGTTCAAAAAGCCATCATTCTACCTCAACTCTTAACAAATTTTCAAAATGTCCTCCGCTTGAATATTTGAGAAATATTTTTAGAAAAATGTGCGCTCCTTCACATGCTTGCGTCCTCTCTGAGAATCAAAGCCTGAATAGTGCTTTTGGATACACACTTTTTCCGATTCATGAAATGTAAATATAAATATCTGCTCAGTTTTGTAACCTAACGGAACCAAAAATATTTATTTTAGGAAATTGCTAAAACACGAGGTATTTTTAATTTATTTCTTTAAACGTTATTTTTAATAAATACACATAAACGTGTAGATTCTCTGTGTTTAATAATAGTAATAGTAATAATATATATATATATATATATATATATATATATGGCTATTGAATATTTCATATTGTGGACATATCATATTCATACACATATTCGTGTAGTTGCTCTGTGTTTATTATCAAACAGGCCAGAAGATGTAAATAAATATATATGATCTTTAATAAAAATAATATATATATATATATATGTGTGTGTGTGTGTGTGTGTACAGTTCGTGTACACTTTAAAAATATTAGTAACTTTATTTGTATTTGCGAGAAAATAAAGTGCATATGGACTTATATATATATATATATATATATATATATATATATATATATATATATTATAAATTATGTTTTAGAACATGTACATAATTTCTTCTATATATGTCCTCTTCCCTACAATCATATGGTTGTTTCAGTGTTTGGATTTAAACACTTCTTCAGGGGAAATAAAGGTTTGGAATATAAACAGAGAATGATTCCAAACCTTTATTTCCCCTGAAGAAGTGTTTAAATCCAAACACTGAAACAAACATATGATTGTAGGGAAGAGGACGTATATAGAAGAAATTATGTACATGTTCTAAAACATAATTTATAATAAATATTCACTGCTCTATACACCATATATCGAGCACTGTTTTAAATTAATGTTTTGGACGGAAAAAATTTTTCTTTTTTTCTCTCCTCATTCTATACTCACTCGGATATATATATATATATATATATATATATATATATATATATACATATATATCCGCAGACAGATCTTTTTCGCTGTATCACAGTTCATCAGTACGGTTAGACATCCGATTGCTTTTATCGTCAATCGGCGATTCTACCTCTGAGCAATGGGCGCTCGGTAGATGGAGGCAGACTTTTAGTGTGTGATATACCATCTACACATACACCAGTAGTTAGAGTATTCATATATATATATATATATATATATATATATATATAGCTGTTAAATACGTAGGGTAGGACAGTTATGGTGGACATTTAATAGATTTCTCCTTGTGTCGTCAAAAATTCAATTGGCACCTTATTTCATGAAATTCATGTTTGTTAAGTGTTTGATAAGTGTTTGTCGGGCGCTGAAAAATACGTAAATCACTGATACGGTTGATTTTTGGAATCAATTTTTCTAATTTTTTAATTTAAATTAAATAACATTTCTTTCAAATCAGATTAATTATACTTTAAATTAGTCAATATTCCTTAAATAAAGTTTGAGAAAAGTATATTTTATATTTGGAAAATTTTTTAATAAAGAAAATTACATTTCTATGAAAGATGAATAAAATGGGCGCTAATCAATTATTTTAGGGAAAAAAATGATGAAATAATTCATACCAGTCAATAAAATGTTTGTCTGAACATACGCGACAGAGTATTACTGGAATAAGTAAATTCAATCTTTTAGCTTTCTATGGAAGGTAAAATGAAAGTTCAATAAAGCTTATTTATTTAAAAAATATATATTTAAAAACTTTCGTATGGCGAAATAAGTGGACGAATCTATTCTTTTTTGTTTTGTACTATTTTAAAATATCAGAGCTTAATTATTTTATTTTCTAAATTTCAGGATTTTCCCAAGGAAACAAATATAAAATGAAGACAATTAATTTAATTTTATCCGGAATTTCTTTCCTGCTAATCGCTGAGCCAACCGGAAGTGACAACATCTTATTTCTCAGTCTCCCACTTTTCAGTCACATAAATCCGATGACTTCGATGGCAAAAGAACTTTATAAAAGGGGACATAACTCCTATTTCCCTGTTACTCAAGAACTTTCCAAAAGGCTTAAATCAGCAGAAGGAGTCCATTTTGTAAACTTGCCGGACAAAATAAATATGACAAAATTCACTGATGTTGCAATGAATCACTTTTCTCAAAGTACCAGTTATATATTAAAGATCTTGCAGAAAGGGATGTGGAAAATATGTGATGATTGGCTGCTCGACCAGAACTGGTTTAATTATTTGAAGTCATTCCAAGTAAATTTGGTCGTGGTTGACGGCGTGTTCATGAGTCATTGTCTTTCTATAATTCCTTACAAACTATCAGTTCCATTTGTATTTATGGGATCAATGAATATGCCATCAATTCATCGGACACCCTGGGTCTTAACCGCTTTTCCACATACGTTAACTACCTATTCGGAACGAATGTCATTCATTGAAAGATTGAAGAATACATGTATTCATATATTTAATTTCATCGCCGCCCCTATTGGGGCCCCGGCAAAAAGTATCAAAATTTATGCACCGAATAAGCCAGATATCTCTTTTGAAGAACTTCTACGCAGAGCAGAATTACATATCGTAGACAATGATATTTTAATAGATTATGCAATACCAGCTCTGCCAAATGTCGAATATCTTGGAGGGATTGGAACGCAACCTGCAGAGCAACTAAAAGGAGATTTGCTGAAATTTGTCAATTCTTCAAAGAATGGAATCATTGTTGTTTCTTTTGGGTCGGTGTTAAAATCTCTTCCAGAAGAACACATCAACAAAATGGGAGAAGCGTTTAAGCAAATAAAATACGATGTCGTCTGGAAATTGTCGGATACAAATTATTCTTCGCCTAATATTTTACTTACAAAATGGCTACCTCAAAATGACATACTAGGACACCCGAAAACAAAGCTGTTCATCACGCACTGTGGCAACGGAGGACAGTTTGAAAGCTTGTACCATGGGGTTCCGATGTTAGGCTTCCCAGTTTTTGCTGATCAGCCTCATAACGCGAAAAGAATGGTTGACAAAGGATATGGCCTCGCGATGGATTTAGATAATTATACTGTCGAAGAACTTGTTGCAAATGTCAAGGAAATCATTGAGAATACAAAATACAAAAAGAATATCCAACAGGCGAGTGATATTTTCAAATCCCGACCAGAACATCCATCTGAAAGGGGAGCGCGTATAGTAGATGATGTCATCAAATATGGCGGTGGTTTTCTCAGGTCTTATTGTCAGGATATGCCATTATATCAATATTTCATGCTCGATATATTGGCTTTTGTACTGTTGTTTGCACACATTGGTTTTGCTATTGTTGTTCTTATTCTGCGAAAATGTTTATCAGTTTACAGACGAATGAAAATAAAAAAAGATTAATGTGATTAATTAAATTAAATGATTTTTATATAAAAAAGAATATTAGAGAATTTCATAGCTTTTTCATAAAGGTAGTGATGTTTTGTTGAAAGCTTACCTGGACATTGACTTGATCTATTGCAGGCATGGCCATTTTGTCAAATCTGAATAACTAAAAAAGAATTGTATTATTTAATGTTGTCTCTCGAAACATTTTCCGCATAAAATCTTTGTTTTATTTTTGAAAAAAATTGAATACTTCATATTTTTAAAATCCTTTGTAAGCTGACTGTTTTGAACAGTTCCGACTAGAACATCCATCTGTAAGAAAAGGACATATAGTAGATGACGTCATCAAATATGGCGGTGGTTTTCTCAGGTCTTATTGTCAGGATATGCCATTATATCAATATTTCATGCTCGATATTTTGGCTTTTGTACTACTGTTTGCACACATTGGTTTTGCTATTGTTGCTCGTATTCTACAAAAATGTTTATCAATTTACAGACGAATGAAAATAAATAAAGATTAATATGATATATTAAATCCAATGTCTTGTAAATAACTTGGAATAAAATGAAATAATATATTTGAAATAATCGACATTTAAAAAAAACAATCAATTAATCAATTCGAAAACTGCCGAAATACTTAGAAGATTTTGATAGCTTTTTCTTAAAAGTAGCAATATTGTTGTTAACAGCCTAACTGAACAATGAATTGATCTGTTGCCTGCATTACCATTTTGTTGAATTTTAAAAAAAGAATTGTATTATTTAATGTTGTCTCGTAAAGTATTTACCGCTTTTTTCTTATTCTAGAAAAATGTTTATCAATTTACAAACAGAATACCAATAAAATACCAAAATAAATATTATATAATAAATGAAATGATTTGTAAATAACTTGGCATGAATTAAATTGTAAATAGAAATAATCGATATTACACACAACCCAATCAATCAGTGAATCGAATCAATCAATTAAAAAATAGACAAAATTTGCTTAAAGTTATATACGAATTTATATTTCCCAAAACCTACCACTTTCTCACTTTTGTCGAGTAAGACATTTTTAATTAAGATTTTATTTGTGTTACAATTAATGTAGGTGGGATTTGTAATCTGTCTGCATCTAGGATAGTCCTGTTAGTAAACAGTAACCTTGCTAAGTAACTGTCTATAGTATCTCTACTTGGAGAAAAATCATTCAATCCCATTTTTAGTAGCTGCACTTTCAACAATCCAATTAAATTGTGGGTAATACGGTAGCGTTTTGTAAGAGAAGCAGCCAATCCACCTCAAGCAATTACATCAATCTACATCAAAGGATTCTGGTGCACTGTCTAATACCATAATTGTAGGGACCCCTTTTCTAGAAAATATTACTTAAAAAAAGAATTGTATTATGTAATGTTATCTCGTAAAGCATTTATTGCTTTTTTCTTATTCTACAAAAATGTTTATCAATTTACAGACGACTACAAATAAAAACAAGATCAATATAATATAATAAATGAAATGATTTGTAAATAACTTGGCATGAATTAAATGATAAATAGAAATAATCGATATTACACACAACCCAATCAATCAGTGAATCGAATCAATCAATTAAAAATAGACAAAAACAGCTTAAAATTATATACGAAATTATTTCTCCCAGAACCTAACATTCTCCCTTTTTTACCACGTCTTTTCATTTTTAGATATTGTTAATAAGATTTTATTTGTGTTACAATTAATGTAAGTTGGATTTGTAATCTGTCTGCATCTAGGATAGTCCTGTTAGTAAGCAGTAACCTTGCTAAGTAACTGTCTATAGTATCTCTACTTGGAGAGAAATCATTCAATCCCATTTTTAGTAGCTGCACTAAACTTTCAGCAATCCAATTAAATTGTGAGTAATACGATAGCGTTTTGTAAGAGAAGCAGTCAATCCACCTCAAGCAATTACATGAATCTACATCAAAAGATAATAATATTGTAGGGACCCGTTTCTAGAAAATATCACTTAATACTTGCTTTAGGTATTTGGGGCTTTTTTCTTTCTTTGAATTTAACACCTTCAGGCCATCCGAAAAAGGCGTGTACTATAAATAGTCTCTTGTCATTGATGTGTGCATGTTCCATACGATTACGAAACCCTTGATAAGAATCGAACCTGCATCCCTACTTCCATTTTGACATTGGCTGCAATGGCTCATCAATTTACAGTTGAAATGTCTAGGTATAACCGGAAGTTCTATGCTAACAGCTTTTTCTGTTCCACTTCTCACCCGGGGATCTCTTTTCTAGATTTTTTATTTCTAGTCAACATTGTACTTAAAAATGCAAATGTAACAACAATCGCTATATTCCTGTTCTTTTATTACTTGGATTAAATAAAGAGTACACGTATTCATGAAAATAATAACAAAGCAGTTACAGCAACTCCAATGTATTTATTTACGCAGAAAAATAACGTTTGTATCAATAAATAAAATATCTGTTTCTTAGAAATTGCTTTCTTTATGATACTAAACAAACCAAATTTTCACGGCTTCTGCTCCGATGAACTTAGCTCACTGGTGCCCCCTATATATAAATTTACTCGAGCCACAAGTTTAGCAACTAGGTCCCACCCTTTTACTGTGAAACCGATAAATTGTAAACGAAAAATTCTACTCCCTCAGCTTCTTTTCTCGCACTTCCCGCCTGTGAAATTCCCTTCAATTTACTTGCTTTCCCGACAGCTATAATCTCCAAGAATTTAAATGTAAAGTCAATACTCATCTCTTATCTCACTAACCCGCATCCTCTCTCTCTCATACTTTTTTCTCCGTCTACCCAACTCTTATCAGTATTCTCATCTTTCTCTTACCCACTTCCTGACAGCCCCTATAATCTGTCACTCTTTCTCATCACTTTCTCCTATGTAACCCCCTGCAAAACAGTGGCAATAAAATACTTTGCTTGGGGCGATATGATTATTAAAAAAATTCTATACTATTATAAAGTGGATATAAAGTGGGGGTTCAATTCTACATTACAATCAATATATAAATTGATCCCTCACTTTATGACCACAGTCATCTATCTTTTACCCACTTCCTGAAAACTCTTATAACCTGTCACTCTTTCTTATAACTTTCCTCCTATGTAACCCCCTGCAAAACAGTGGCAGTAAAATGCCTTGCTTGGGGCGGTATGATTATAAATATAAAATTTCTATACTATTATAATGTGGATATAAAGTGAGGGATCGATACTACAATACAATCAATATATAAACTGAGCCCTCACTTTATGGCCACAGTTATCCTTCTCTTACCCACTTCCTGAGACCTCCTATAACTAGTCACTCTTTCTCATAACTTTCCTTCTATGTAACCCCCTGCAAAACAGTGGCAATAAAATACCTTTCTTGGGCCGATATGATTATAAAAAATTTCAGGCATTACCGTTTTTATTTTACGCATGAAAGAGTTTTATCCGAAATTATTGTCAAGACATCAACAGCTCACCTGGAAAATCGAAAGTCATATTAGTTGTCAGAAAAAAAAGACCATGCGATAAAGGATGATGGACAAATTTGGCATTGATTAGGGCCTCTCGGGGTTTCCCCAAAAGAGGTAGAAGGATAACATGGCCGATAAGTGAAAGGGTCAGACGGTTCGCCAGAGTTCTTGAAAATTGGAACAACCAATGATGACCTGCAGCAGGAAGGAAAGGAGTCGGCAGCGAGTCATTTATTATACAGTTAAGAGAAAACAGAAGCCAGTTCAAGAACTCACTTCTTAATGACCTTTTACCTGGACACTATTGTGTCTACATGATTTAGACATGATAGCAGAAATCATGGAAGGAGTTTTTTTTTTAATCATATCACCCCGAGCAAGGCAGTAACGCCACTGACGTGCAAGGGGCTACGTAATAGTGAAAAGATTGGAAAAGAGAAAGCCGGAAACCACATCCTAAACAGGAAACAAGGGATGAGCCTCTTCACCCGTTCAATAGACGTGGGTGGAGTGTAGAGTTATGTTGTGGATTCCGGTTGAAAAACCCCACAAAATAATAAATAACAAAAACGGATATGGAAATAGAAAATGTAAGCTATATTGAACAAAAATATTCAAACTGGAACACGGGTTAGTCAGTTCAGGAATAATATTAGTAAAAATCGATATATGCAGTCTTGCAGTGAAATAGTATGTCCGAGTAATGAGTCTATATTCAAAATAACTCCAACAAACTACACCAACTTACGGACCAACTGACATTTTATTAATGCTCTTTACAACTACTTTGCAACTACTACCTTTACAACTACAGAGTATGTAGTCGGTCTTCCCACTTGAGGGAACATGTGGTACAAAGCCATTTTTATGTGGGTCTTCCGGGCCATATAACCCGGCCAAAAATATCTGTCTATCGTTACCCATTCGTGACTCTACCCTTCGGCGGAGCCACGACTGGTTTAATGCTCTCCGCCCGAAGGCAGAGAGCTGACAGTGACAATGGTAGCTCTTTACAACTGCAATATTTAGTTGGCCCTCCCACTAAGGGTAACATGTGACACAGGGTCAGTTATAAGTGGGTTTTCCGGTCTATATGGCTCGGCCAAAAAATATGTCTATTGTTACCCAGTCGTGATTCTACCCTTCGGCGAAACCACGACTGGGCTAGTGCTCTCTGCTCGAAAGCAAAGAGCGCTCTCCACCCGAAGGCAGAGTGCTGACAGTGACAAAGGCAGCTCTTGACAACTGCTGTCGTTCTCTGTATAGGCAGGATTATATGTACACATCAGGCAAGTCCATTCTTATGTGTAAAAAGTGGTGATCCCCAACAAATTATATGCATTTCACTCAACAAAGTCTATGTTCTAAATGGGAAGTTAAGCAAGAATATTTCTGAAGAGTCAAGAGTAGAGTTTAAAGAGCATTTATAAGCAGCGCATCCAGCTTTATCAACAGAGGATGTTAACACATCAAATTAATTAAGAGGGGAGAAATAGATACTTGAATATATTGAATACCCTATTACAGATCCACCAGTAATTACTTGAGCCAAAGTTAAATGTTCAGTACCTCCTTCTCTCGGTCAACAGGGACTTCGCTCTTTCGAAAACTCATTTACATCAGATAAAAATCTATTTCAAAATCAACGAAAGAAATAAGAAATTTAAAGTCGTCCATAGCTAATCGTAGATAAACTGAAATTTTTCGTTTTGCTGTGTCATTAAAACGATCACCTGCTACTTCAGATTGATTTTCATTGTTACGTAATATTAGAGAAATTTCAAAATATGTTTATATAAAACACAGAAAAATGAGAAGATGGTGTTTATTTTATAAATAAGTGTTTTTTATGTCTGTACCTCCATTTTTTCGCTATAAAACAGCATAGTATGATGAAAATATATCAAAACTTTTTTTTATAATCATTTCACCCCAAGCAAGGCAGTACTACCACTGGTGTTCAGGGTGTTACATAAGACGAGAGTGATAATAAAGAGGAACAGGTTACTGGGTAAGAGAAAGATGAAAACACTGGTATGAAGAGAGCTGCATGAGAGTAGAGAGAAAAGCATGATACATGGGTTGTCATGGAAAGGATGCGAGTCAAGGAGATAGGAGATGGCAACTGACATGGCATTTAAATTTTAGGGGATTGTAGCTGTCAAGGAAGCAAGTATACAGAAGGGAATTTCACAGGCGGGAAGTGCGAGAAAAGAAGCTGGAGATTAGAAGTTGCGGTTACATTTGATTGGTTTTACTGTAAAAGCGTGGGACCTAGTTGCTAGTCCTGTAGCTCGAGTAAATTCATGCAGACTAAGTTCATCGGAGCAGAAGCAAGACTAAAAAATAAAATTTTATGTCATAATTAGGATGAAAGACCAAAGTGTTTTTATTATTGAATTAATTTATTCAATAATAAAAATACTTTGGTCTTTAATCCCTTTAATCCTTTAATCCCTTTAATCCTTTCATCCTTTTAATCCTTTAATCCCTTTAATCCTTTCATCCTTTTAATCCTTTCATCCTTTTAAATCTTTCATCCCTTTAATCCTTTAATCCATTTAATCCTTTCATCCTTTTAATCCTTTCATCCTTTTAATCCTTTAATCCCTTTAATCCTTTCATCCTTTTAATCCTTTCATCCCTTTAATCCTTTAATCCCTTTAATCCTTTCATCCTTTTAATCCTTTCATCCCTTTAATCCTTTCATCCTTTTAATCCTTTCATCCCTTTAATCCTTTAATCCCTTTAATCCTTTCTTTCGCGTTCAAAATGCAGGTAAAAAAACTTATTTTTTTCCGTCAGCGGGGATCAGAGCGGATTATGAGAATTTTACTGCCTTTGTTTACGGTGAAAAACATTAATTTGGAAATTCTTGCAAAAAACAAATAGCTGTCAAATTTTAATTAAACTTTCAGAATATATTCACAAACGAAAGAATTTATTTATGCAATTATTACACTTATATAATCTTGGTAAAAATCCTTTTTATTTTTTTTTTTTACATCTCTCCCAACTTAATTTTATAAAATTTCTAGAAATTAAATTCAGTCCGCAAACTTTGTTTTATTAGTCATGTCGCACAGCGTCCCGTCGGTCCCTGGTGGCGTCTACACAGCTGCTGGTCTACGGGTTGACCTCTGTTCTGTTGGCGATTTCAAAACTTTATCTGCAAAATCACTTCTTGTCTCTGGTGGGTCGGCGGCAGGCTTCTTTACGGTTGGAATCCAACGGCGTCTCGTTACTTCTTCGGCCAGGAACTCTATGGTAGGCAGCTGACCCTACGGTCGGCGCCCAACGGCGTGGCGCCAATATCTCTCGTTACATTTCTGGGCCGGGAACTCACTGGAACTGACTTTGGTCCCTCGGGACTCTAGTATTTATGCTTGTCTATTTTTACTGGGTGATGAGGACGGATAATAGGGGTGTTATGCAAAGCCTATCCTCTAACTAGTGTCTGTCTTATGCATCCAATAAAATCACTTTCTTTCCCACCTTTGGGCAGAGTTATTGCATGACGTCAATTTCTCTTTATCTTCTTCTGTTCCTCTCAGCCAGTGCTGGACTGACTTTATCGTCCGCCTGGGCGGGACTACCACATTACTTCAATTTCTATTCAATCAGAGATTTCCCCCGCTATCCTCCGCCTGGGTAGAACTATTACATGACGTCGACTTTTTTTTTCAGGGAAATTCCAATCTAGTCAATCTTACAATTAATTAATTGTCCTTTTCTCTGTGTCAACAAATCAACTTAACCTTTACACTTGACTGAAGTCCCAATCCGAGGAAATATGAATATTTTTTCTCTTTTCAATTTGTCTATATTTTTCAATAAGTCGGGCCTAAACTTTTTGACCTTTTTATCTTCTGCGGGTGTGTTTTGATTTGCATTTCGCTGGAAAGAAGGAAAATAGAATGTTCCGTCCTATTGTTTTATGATTCTGACACCTGATTATATCTCGCCCGAGATTTTTAGAAAAATATAAAAAAATAAAAATTCTCATTCTTCAATTATTCTCTCTGCCACATACAGCGCCCTGTGAACAGTCACTCAACACTGTCCATTGACATCTTGATCCTCATTCATGTCAGCTATCGTATTCCGAAATTTAAGCTGGGAATTATAAGTTTTAAAAAAATAGACAATTCCATAATCACTTTCCATAGCTGGCAATTGATTAATAATGTCTCTTTCTTAACAAGGTGAGTTTTGACGCATGACCTCTCCAGCTGTGTCAAAAGCCGTGGTGTTAGAAAAACAAAAATCTTCCTCAGTTATGTATTGCTCATACACAAAACTATTCCTATCAACAAATTGCCTCATATTTGTGACCTCGACTAGCTCCTCTGTTTTATTCTAATTGAAACAATTACACTTGTAATCTTTTAATTCATACTTCTTTTTCATCAATTTGCAATCTTTAGGAAAGCGAATCTCTTTTCAACCAAAACAAAATAACGTCTTTTTATTTTCCTCTGTTCATAAATTTTCTTAGTGAAATCTTTTCCATCCGTAATGGTTAATAATAATAAAACTAACATAATTCTTCCGTCCGTTTCATGTTAAAATATTATTATAGTTAAACGCAGAACTCTTTGGAAAATGTAAATCAACTTTTTTCTTAAAGAGTCGCTACTTTCCCCAAAACGTCTCTAAATAATCAAATAATAAAAACAAAACAAAAAGCAATAAAACATTATTTAATTAGGTAAGGTTTTAATTGCTTTTATAAATAATATATATATGTTAAAGACATTATTATCTGAAGAAAAAAATTGCGATGAATAATGAATAAACACTTTTCATTTTTTTCTTTTTTTATATGATAATAATTACTTTCAAAAATCTTTTATAAATTCTTCAAAAATTTTGCTGCGTTAGGTTATCAAGTTATTAAGAGAAGACTATATTTACGAAACGAAAACGAGAAAAGCTATTACAAATCATCAAGCAGCAAAATTTTTAGAATAATTAAATTGTTTTTTCATGTGTATAAAACGTGCTCATTTGTGGTTAACATACACGACATTATCAGATAATAGGATCGATGAGTATAGTAAATTCAAAATCAATATTCCTAAAATCAGATTACAGAAAATATTTTCAACATTTTTAAGATTGCTTTCATATTTTCTTTTCTAAATAATAATAATTTATAGATTCAAAAATCTTTTATAAATTCTTCAATACTTTTGCCGCGTTAGGTTACCAAATCATTGAGAGAAAACTGTAATTACTAAACGAAAATGAAAAAGCCGAATGCAAATCATCAAGCAGCAAGATATTCAGAATAATTTAAACTTTTTTTGTGTGTGTAAAATACGTGCCCATTTGTGGTTATCATACACAACGTTATCAGAAAATAAGATCGGTAATTTTGGAAATACAAAATCAATATTCCAAAAATTAGATTACCGAAAATATTTTCAACATTTATAAGATTGGTGAGTACTTAAAAATTATCTATAAATAAAAGTGTTCATTTTCTTAAATTATGTTTTAACAGACAAAATCTAAGCGGGACAGCAATAAACATGTGAACATCATAGCGTTTCTTAAGTGTTTGATAAGTGTTTGTCGGGCGTTGAAAAATACGTAAATCACTGAGACGGTTGATTTTTAGAATCAATTTTTCTGATTTTATAATTCAAATAAAATAACATTTGTTTCAAATTAGGTTAATTATACTTTAAATCAGCTAATATTCCATAAATAAAGTTTGAGAAAAGTATATTTTATATTTGGAAAATTTTTTAATAAAGAAAACTACCTTTCGATGAAAGATGAATAAAATGGGTGCTAATCAATTATTTTAGGAAAAAAAATGATGAAATAATTCATTCCAGTCAATAAAATGTTTGTCTGAACATACGCGACAGAGTATTTCGCTTACTGGAATAAGTAAATTCAATCTTTTAGCTTTCTATGGAAGGTAAAATGAAAGTTCAATAAAGCTTATTTATTTAAAAAATATATATTTAAAAACTTTCGTATGGCGAAATAAGTGGACGAATCTATTCTTTTTTGTTTTGTACTATTTTAAAATATCAGAGTTGAGAAAAGTATATTTTATATTTGAAGATTTATTAATAAAGAAAACTACCTTTCGATGAAAGATGAATGAAATGGGTGCTAATCAATTATTTTAGAAAAAATAATGAAAACATTCATTCCAGTCAATAAAATGTCTGTCTGAACATACGCGACAGATTATTTCGCTTACTGGTAATAGTAAATTTAATCGTTTAGCTTTCTATTAAAGCTAAATTGAAAGCTTCAAGACAGATTAATCAATTTTAAAAAATTGTTTTTTAAAACTTTCGTATCGCAAAATAAATGGACGAATCTATTCTTTTTTGCTTTGTACTATTGTAAAATATCAGAGTTTAATTATTTTATTTTCTACATTTCAGGATTTTCCCATGGAAAAAAATATAAAATAAAGACAATTCATTTATTTTTATCCGGAATTTCTTTCCTGCTTATCGCTGAGCCAACCGGAAGTGACAACATCTTATTTCTCAGTTTTCCATATTTCAGTTACTTAAATCCGATGACTTCGATAGCGAAAGAACTATATAAAAGGGGACATAACTCCTATTTCCTTGTTACTCATGAACATTTTAAAAGATTTTGATCGGCGAAAGGAGTCCATTTTGTAAACCTGCCGGACAAAATAAAATGACTGAATTCACTGATGTTGCTATGAATCACTTTTCTCAAAGTGCCAGTTATACATTAAAGATCATAGCAGAAAGGGATGTGGAAAATATGTGATGATTTGCTGCTCGACCAAAAATGGTTTAATTATTTGAAGTCATTCCAAGCAAATTTGGTCGTGGTTGACGGCGTGTTCATGAGTCATTGTCTTTCAATAATTCCTTACAAACTATCAGTTCCATTTGTATTTATGGGATCAATGAATATGCCATCAATTCATCGGACACCCTGGGTCTTAACCGCTTTTCCACATACGTTAACTACCTATTCGGAACGAATGCCATTCATGGAAAGATTGAAGAATACATTTATGCATACATTTAATTACATCACTGCCCCTCTAGGTACCCCGGCAAAAAGTATCAAAATTTATGCACCGAATGAGCCAGATATCTCTTTTGAAGAACTTCTACGCAGAGCGAAATTACATAACGTAGACAATGATATTTTAATAGATTATGCATTAACAGCTCTGCCAAATGTCGAATATCTTGGAGGGATTGGAACGCAACCTGCAGAGCAACTAAAAGGAGATTTGCTTAAATTTGTCAATTCTTCAAAGAATGGAATCATTGTTGTTTCTTTTGGGTCGGTGTTAAAATCTCTTCCAGAAGAACACATCAACAAAATGGGAGAAGCGTTTAAGCAAATAAAATACGATGTCGTCTGGAAATTGTCAGATACAAATTATTCTTTGCCTAATGTTTTTCATACAAAATGGCTTTCTCAAAATGACATACTAGGACACCCGAAAACGAAGCTGTTCATCACGCATTGTGGCAATGGAGGACAGTTTGAAAGCTTGTACCATGGGGTTCCGATGTTAGGCTTCCCAGTTTTTGCTGATCAGCCTCATAACGCGAGAAGAATTGTTGACAAAGGATATGGCCTCTCGATGGATTTATATAATTACACTGTCGAAGAACTTGTTGCAAATATCAAGGAAATCATTGAGAATACAAAATACAAAAAGAATATCCAACAGGCGAGCGATATTTTCAAATCCCGACCAGAACATCCATCTGAAAGGGGAGCGCGTATAGTAAATGACGTCATCAAATATGGCGGTGGTTTTCTCAGGTCTTATTGTCAGGATATGCCATTATATCAATATTTCATGCTCGATATTTTGGCTTTTGTACTGCTGTTTGCACACATTGGTATTGCTATTGTTGCTCGTATTCTACGAAAATGTTTATCAGTTTACAGACGAATAAAAATAAAAAATGATTAATATGATATATTAAATCCAGTGTTTTTAAATAATTTTTTTAAATAATCGACATTTAAACAACCCAATCAATCAATCAATCAAACAATCCAAAAACTGCCTAAATATATAAGAGATTTTGATAGCGTTTTGTTAATATTTCGTATTGATTAAAGAATAGAGACTTATTTAATACCCTATTACATATAAAACTCGACATAGCTCTTCTGAAGACTCGTTTGCATTTAGTACGAGCAGCAACGAATAAGCTCCGGTTCTGACGAGAATTGTTATTCGTGGTTTATTGCCTCACCAAAAAAAAGATTCGACATCGCAACATTGATGTCCATTTAATTTTCATTCAAATCAAACGATTATTTTTGTATGTATATTTTGATTCAATGAGAGACCTAAAAATATGACTACCAAATTCCAAATAATATAAAATATATTACAGAATCATTTCCGAATAGTTCAATTAAATAATTAGGTAATTTTTATGGGTTTTAAATATTAACTTTTTTTTGTCTCTAATATTATGATTTTGTTTTTGCTCAGCCCAGGGTAGGAGTTTCCCAGACTGAGTAAGAGAGTAATTTATTATTCCAACAATTCATTTCAAATGCAAGTTGTGTGCATTTGTGGTTATGTTTCAGTGTGTGTGTACATTAAATGTAAGCCAATCGCGCACAACGCAGACTTCCGCTTACGCATTAAATACGTGCATATGACGTCATGCGCAGACAGTGTATGACGGACAGAGAATCGGTACTTTTATAATAAAATTATAAGTCCGGTTTTGCGTCTTGGCGTCAGTCACTTAAAACCGCCGTAGGGCTAACTTCGATTACCATTTCTATAAATACATTCACATTAATTGCTCGCTATGGCACCTAAACATTTCTGTGTCTTTTCTATAAATACGTTTACTTAATTGGTCGTCATGATACCTACACATTTCTGTGTCATTTCTATAAATACTTTCACATGAATTGTCTGCTATGGTACATAGTCATTTCTGTGCCTTTTCTATAAATACAATCACATTAATTTCTCACTATGGT
Source organism: Ascarosepion bandense (assembly GCA_037127315.1). Classification (NCBI taxonomy): domain Eukaryota; kingdom Metazoa; phylum Mollusca; class Cephalopoda; order Sepiida; family Sepiidae; genus Ascarosepion; species Ascarosepion bandense. The sequence goes on from JBBBDQ010001574.1 coordinate 1,006,096, forward strand.
ACATAGTCATTTATGTGCCTTTTCTATAAATACAATCACATTAATTTCCTCACTAGGGTACATAGTCATTTATGTGCCTTTTCTATAAATACAATCACATTAATTTCTACCAGGGTACATAGTCATTTCTGTGCCTTTTCTATAAATACAATCACATTAATTTCTCACTATGGTACATAGTCATTTCTGTGCCTTTTCTATAAATACAATCACATTAATTTCTCACTAGGGTACATAGTCACTTCTGTGCCTTTTCTATAAATACAATCACATTAATTTCCCACTATGGTACATAGTCATTTATGTGCCTTTTCTATAAATACAATCACATTAATTTCTCACTAGGGTACATAGTCATTTATGTGCCTTTTCTATAAATACAATCACATTAATTTCTCACTATGGTACATAGTCATTTATGTGCCTTTTCTATAAATACAATCACATTAATTTCTCACTATGGTACATAGTCATTTATGTGCCTTTTCTATAAATACAATCACATTAATTTCTCACTAGGGTACATAGTCATTTCTGTGCCTTTTCTATAAATACAATCACATTAATTTCTCACTATGGTACATAGTCATTTCTGTGCCTTTTCTATAAATACAATCACATTAATTTCTCACTAGGGTACATAGTCATTTATGTGCCTTTCTATAAATACAATCACATTAATTTCTCACTAGGGTACATAGTCATTTATGTGCCTTTTCTATAAATACAATCACATTAATTTCTCACTATGGTACATAGTCATTTATGTGCCTTTTTCTATAAATACAATCACATTAATTTCTCACTAGGTACATAGTCATTTATGTGCCTTTTCTATAAATACAATCACATTAATTTCTCACTATGGTACATAGTCATTTATGTGCCTTTTCTATAAATACAATCACATTAATTTCTCACTATGGTACATAGTCATTTATGTGCCTTTTCTATAAATACAATCACATCATTTTCACTTTCACTAGGGTACATAGTCATTTATGTGCCTTTTCTATAAATACAATCACATTAATTTCTCACTAGGGTACATAGTCATTTATGTGCCTTTTCTATAAATACAATCACATTAATTTCTCACTATGGTACATAGTCATTTATGTGCCTTTTCTATAAATACAATCACATTAATTTACCAGTGGCTATAGTCATTTATGTGCCTTTTCTATAAATACAATCACATTAATTTCTCACTAGGGTACATAGTCATTTATGTGCCTTTTCTATAAATACAATCACATTAATTTCTCACTATGGTACATAGTCATTTATGTGCCTTTTCTATAAATACAATCACATTAATTTCTCACTAGGGTACATAGTCATTTATGTGCCTTTTCTATAAATACAATCACATTAATTTCTCACTATGGTACATAGTCATTTATGTGCCTTTTCTATAAATACCATCACATTAATTTCTCACTAGGGTACATAGTCATTTATGTGCCTTTTCTATAAATACAATCACATTAATTTCTCACTAGGGTACATAGACATGTCTGTGCCTTTTCTATAAATACTTTTACATTAATTGTTCACTATGGTAACTAAATATTTCTGTGTCATTTTTGCAAATACATTCACACGTTTTCCGCTGGTATGAAATGGAGCGACTCAATCAAATTAATTACTACGTCTTTTTTACAATAAGATTTGACCCACTATGTAGTGACAGAAAACAATTCTCTCGCCAAAATCCATCTTGCACATTTACAAATCAAGCATCTCTACTTCAGTCAATTTCTCACCACCATGTCGTGGATTCTTTCAATTATTTCGATAAATATTTTAATGGCAATTGTTCTGATGAGCTCTCCTTGGCATTTCGACCGGATAAGTTTTAGCGTGATACTAGATTGGCAGATAGGTCTCAATGTTTTACTGTTGAACTCACGGATGCAACCGTACGTTATTTTCAAATATTTTTTTCTCTCGCATTTCTCGCTTGTGGAATTCGCTTCCGGTTTCTTGCGTTTATGCTGCCTACAATCTTCAAAAATTTTATACGCAACGCCATTCGCCATCTTTTGTTTTCTTTAACCCTGGGTTTTTTGGGGTTTTTTTTACCTTTGTTAACACTTAACTCACTATTTTTTTTTTCTTTTTCTTTAGAAATTGCTTTGTTTATTTTTTGGATATTAAACTGAATATAGGTGAAATTGTAAGAAAAAATAAATTAGACCATTGTTCAATCCTTGCTTTTCCCGACTCCATTACTCACTTATAAGTTTCTTAATGGGTTCGTTTTCTCTGTTCGATCGAAGCCTTCTTCATGTCACATAGCAAAACTATAAACTTTTCTCGAAAATATCCTTCAGTGGTGAACTGGTGCAAAATACCGTGATACTAAATTGGCAGTTAGGTCTCAATGTTTTACTGTTAAACTGACTAGATGAAAACGAATGCTATTTTCAAATAGTTTTGTTTTTCTTGCATTTCTTGCCCATAGAATTCTCTTCCGATTTCTTGCTTTCATGCCGCCTACAATCTTCAAAAAATTTATTGCAACGCCAATCGCCATCTTCTGTTTTCTTGAACCCTTTGTTATTACTTAACTCAGTAATTATTTTTTTATTATTCTGTTTCTTTAGGAATTGCTTTGTTTATTTTTCGGATATTAAACGGAACACGGGTGAAATTGTAAGAAAAAAATAAATTAGACCCGTGTTCAATCCTTGCTTTTGCTGACTCCATTACTTCACTGAAGTTTCTTAATTGGTTCGTTTTCTCTGTTCTGTTCGATCTAAGCCTTCTTCAAGTCACGTCTTGAACTAATTCGGTTTAATGTTAAATATCTCATTATATTTTACAATAACATTCACCCTGTACATGGCCCACTTGATTGATTGACTTTTATTTTACGGCTTATCAAACTTTTCACAGATTATTTAATGTCAGAAGCGTTTTCCAATTGTAATAATTTTAGAAGAAATAATAACGATTTTCATGATAAAGCCCTAGTGATTAATAAATAGTTTAGAGGAGGAGAGGATATTTGCGCCTGGGTATATAACGGACCCGACTGAAATTTTAATTTGACGCTCCGATTTCCAATAGCGAGAATTCCAATTACATCACCCACAAATGCAAGTCTACTAAATCTAGTGTTCCCAAGCGGTCACCTATCTCGTTACTAACCCTGTTCGACATTGCTTAACTTCGGTGGTCGTAAGAGAATCCGTATTTCAACATGATATGGCGGTAAGCAACTGGAGTTAGAGGGTTACAGATGAGGAGGTAAGAGGCACAGTGTATTTTTTTAATAATCATTTCACCCCAAGTAAGGCAGTTTTGCTGCCATAAGAGGAGAGTGATGAGGAAGAGGAACAAGTTATGGATGGCATCAGGGAATGGGTCAGAAAAGGATGAGAACACTGATGTGAAGAGAGATGATAGTAGAGGGGGGACGGGAAAAGAACATGAGGGAAAGGAAGCGAGTCAGAGAGATGAGAAATGACAATTGACCTTACATTTAAATTCTTTGAGATTCTAGCTGTCAGAGAAGCAAGTAAACAGAAAAGAATTCTACAGACGGGAAGTGCGAGAAAATAAGCTATTAGAGTAGAAGTTGTTATTACATTTTTTTTTTCACTGTAAAAGGGTGGGACCTAGTTGCTAGTCTAGTAACTCGAGTAAATTCAAGCAGAGGGGGCACCAGGGAGCTAAGCTCGTCAGATCAGTAATCGTTTTAGAGGGATATGGGGCAAAGATAACAGTTAACAATAAAATTGAAATGCTTAAGATTGTAGTGATTGAGGAAGCATCCTCTTGGGAGACAGTTCCACAAAATAGTGGTTCGTGGAAAGAAGCTGATCGAGTGGAAGTTACATCTGACCGGAGGAATACGAAGTGAATAAGGGCGATTAGTAATAATGGGTGGGGGGCATACTGGGTCTTTACCGGGAAGATTAGAACTGTTGGAAGTAAGGAATATAGTTCATCTGAACACTTTAGGTGTAGTTGTGCATTATAACTCTAACATTATGTATTTACTAGAAATAAATTTTAATTTTAAAGTGAATGATTGAATAAGCTCATGGCGAGTTCTATGATAATAAAATATCCGAAGAAATTCCCTTATCGCATCGTTAAGTATTTGAGCTTAGCAACTTTAATAAAATTGTGCGACGACAGTTTGCAGAGGCTGGGGAATTTTTAGCCCTGGTTTGTGTGTATAAGATCATGTTCCTCTCCATAATCTCAACCTTGTGACATATTTATTGAAATTTCTATCAGATAAATTTTTTTTCAAAGTCAATGGGCTAAAAAAGAAACTTAAAATAGTCGATAGCAAATCGTAGATAAACTGACACTTTATGTTCTGTTGTGTCATTAAAACAATCACCCGTTACTTCAGATTGATTTTCATTGTCACGTAATATTAGAGAAATTTCAAAATAACTTTATATTGTAGAGGAGGAAGCGTCTATCACTAATTTATATTTACGAGTCGACTCGGCGTAATTTGAATCATGAAATAATACAGGAAATAAGGAAACACAAAAAGGCGAAAGTAACCAGAACAATATATTAACAAAGGTTACATAGAGTTGAAAGCATGCAAATCAAATAAGGAAGAAAAAGTTTTTTCCCTTTGTCTGGAGAGAAACGTAAATGTTCGATAAAAGATTAAATTGAATCAAGTTCAGTTTGAATAAAGTTAATGTACATACTGTTAATGTATGTTTACAATTGGAGTTTTTAGCGTTGTGTGTGCATGCTGGTGAGAAATAAAATGTGCGTATGTGTGAGTTAGGTAATAAACATGAAAGTTTTATCAGATAAAAGTCTATTTCAAAGTCAACGGACGAAATAAGAAACTTAAAATATTCCGTATCAAATCTTAGATAAACTGACATTTTTCGTACTGCTGTGTCATTAAAACAATCACCTGTTACTTCAGATTGATTTTCATTGTCACATAATATTAGAGAAATTTCAAAATAACTTTATATAAAGCACAGAAGAATCAAACGAAGGTAGGTGTTTTATAAATAGGTGTTTTATTTTTTTTACGTATACTGAATAAGATTAAATCTATGGTCTATACATAGTTTATACAAGCTTGCAAAAATTTATGGCTGATATGATTTTGTTATTTTAAAATGTCAGAACCTAAGGCGTTTTTAAAAAGATTAATAGACATTTGCATAAAGTGAAATCAATTTAGGCTGATAAGCGTCTAGAATTCAGCATATATGAGAAATCTAATTTTATAATGAATATAATTTTTTTCTAAACAGATTTGTGACAGTTTGAGATTTACCTATGTCCGCAGGATCCCCATAACTGGTTCTACTTCATATATATATATATATATATATATATATATCGAGAGAAAGAGAGTGAGAGTGAGAGACAGAGAAAGAGATATGTGTGTGTGTGTGTGTGTGTGTGTGTGTGTGTGTGTGTGTGTGTGTGTGTGTTTGCGTGTTTGCGTGTATGCGTAATTTTATACACAACCTGCTTTAATTTAGAATTTTTTCTTGTGTATATTTGTGATCTACTCTAAACGGGAGGATGAAATAAATTTGTAAGGGAAGTGATTATTTATATATACAAGGTGTATCAAAAATACCTTTACAAACTTTGAGGTCGGCTTCCTCACACCAAAACAAGGTAAAATGTCCGCATATACATAAGTTCAAAAAGCCATCATTCTACCTCAACTCTTAACAAATTTTCAAAATGTCCTCCGCTTGAATATTTGAAAAATATTTTTAGAAAAATGTGCTGTCTTTCATAACTTCTGTCCTCTCGGGGAAATCAATCATCACCCGTTACACCAAATGGTGTTTTAGGGCAGCATTTGCTGTTTCCGTAACAAACTGTTTTTTTTATGGGACAGGAAGGTGTTTTAAGGGGCACCCAGTGAGGATCGAACTCACTACTCAACTGTAATGATTCTAGCAATAAATGCTTGTTAACCATTACACCGCCTCGCGGTACCCTCTCGGGGAAACAAAGCCTGAATAGTGCTTTTGGATACACACTTTTTCTGATTCATGAAATGTAAACATAAAAACCTGCTTAGTTTCGTAACCTAATGGAATTAAAAACATTTATTTTAGACAATTGATGAAATACAGACACCTCCTCTCATTTTCGATACCTCAATATAAATTTAATTTTTAAAAAATAAAAAAGTTTTCTTGAAGCTTTAATTTTAGCTTTAATTGAAAGCCAAGAGATTAAATTTACTAATTACGGTAAGCAAAATTCAAATCGAAATTATATTGATCGGAATGAAAAAATTTGTATGTTTAAAAAAAAGTTGTTAGAATTTCAAATTTTCCGCCATTTTTCATCGATTGTAAACAAAAGCCAATTCTCGGTTTTAAAAATTCTTACAAAAATAAGATACACATAGCGGACACATTATTTTAATCAAATTACCGACTTTAAACTTACCTTAAGTTGGCTTACTGTCTGAAATGTTTCAAAAAAGCATTTCTTAATTACGGTATCCTTCTTATCACATCTGTCAACACCTTATCAAGAGGCGATAATATGATTTACACTAGTTGGCCAAAAATGCCAAGTATGGAAGACGAATTTGGTATAAATCTTATTCACACAAATCGTTTTTTTATTATTAACTATGATAAAATTAAAAATTTAACGCAAAGTTTTCAACAATTATCCAATATTTTATGGCATTTCAGTCAGTTTAGCTTTGTAGGCTTGCGTTTAAAGATGTTTTATGAAAAATAAAAATTAAAATAATATAATACTTTCTTTTAAAAATTTTACAATTTAATAACGAATGAAAATAACGACAGAGGTAACTCAATAATTTATGAAATTTTATGGCATTTATTAATTTTTATTTTTAATATCTATTTCTCATATTCGTTTTAGGTACCTCCACAAATTGTGAATTTAATAATTTTTTTTTTTTTAAACAAAATTAGAAACTTAGGAATTAAAATGTAAAAGTTGCTTTGAAAACAAACTTTTATCGTGAAGATTTTGAAGTTCAATTATGAAAATTTTTTCACATTTTCTTGTGCTATACATAATTTCTTAAATTATCATAAATTAGTTAATGTACCTACAGTAACAATTAAAAAATTGAGGAACTGAAAAAAATACTCACTTTAAATGTTTAAGGAATGACTTGCAAAACAAGCTGTTGAATTTTATAAACGTCTTGAAGAGACTTGAATCAGAATTAAAGTGCGGTTTCTGTCGTTTTCCATGTAAGAGGAATAATCCAAAACACTTGTTAACTTCTAAAATCAATACGACCCCTATGGAAACTTGTTATGACCCCTATGGAACATCGTACTTAATAGAAATGAACATTTTCCACACCAAAGCTTTTTTTTAATATTTAAAAAATAAAATTGGTGAACGATTTTTATTAAAATTTTCAATTTTCGATAAGCAATTCTTAATTAAAAAAAAAAATAGAACAACAGTTCCATAAAAGATTTTTTAAATATTTGTAACACTTTATGAATTTTTATAACAAAAAAAAATGAAAACAATTCTTTCAAAATTTTATTAGTAATCGAAAAACAATTTTTCTTCAGACTATACTGTCCTTAATAATTATTATTTATTCCAACAATTAAAAGCTTATCAAATTAAATCATATCAGAGTTTTATTGCATTTTTTATTTTACTCTTCGGAGAAGATTTTCGGTCAGTGTTGTGTATTTAAAATTAAAAACGTAGATGATTTATATGCCCCAATGAGTCCTGCGTTTAACTAATAAAAAAAATTTTTGCAGCCAATTAAAATTTATTAAAATTTCATGGATTTACGTGAAGGAAGGTAACAGAGTTAAAAAAAAACATTTTTCACAAAGATTTTTAAAAAATAATAATTTTAAAAATAACTTTATTCATTTGTGAATGGGTACAGAAAGTTTCATTAAAATCTGACAATTATTTGATTTTTTGCAAGAATTTCCAAATAATTATGTTTGTCACCGGGGAAAAAACTGGTCGATGTACTTTCTCATTGTAAAAACAGTCGTAAACTTTTGTTTAGCTGCTAGCCAAATGAAAGCAAAATTTTCTGACAAAATTTCGAAAATGTTAGAAAGGATTAAAAAAAAATTGAAAAATAAATAAAAATTTCTTTGATCTTTCCTCTGAATAATAATATTAACATTTTGATGGAAAAAGTTGGTTTTATTAAGTTTTGGAAGTTTTTTTTTTTTTTTTTTTTTCATACTATGCTGTTTTATGCTGTTTTTTTAGCGATTGAGTAGAGGTACCTAATTAAATACGACGTATTTTAAATTGATTTGTTTAAACCTTATTTTTAATGGATACACATATTCGCGTGTATATATATATATATATATATATATATATATATATATATATATATATGGCTATTGAATATTTGATATGGTGGACATATCATATTCAGGCTCATATTCGAGTAGATGCTCTGCGTTTATTATCAAACCGGAAGATGTAAATAAATATATATGCTCTTTAATAATAATAATAATAATATATATGCTCTTTAATAATAATATAATATATATATATATATATATATATATATATATATATACTGTTTGAGTGTATTTAAAAAAAATTAATGACTTTAATTGTTATTTGCGAGAGAAGAAAAGTGCATTTCATTTGGATTTTATGGACACCCTATATATATATATATATATATATATATATATATATATATAGTCATCCGCAGACAGATCTGTTTCGCTGTATCACAGCTCATCAGTAGGTTTAGACATCCGATTGCTTTTATCGCCAGTCACCTATTTGGAGCTATGGGCGCTCGATAGAAGGAGGTAGATTTTTAGCGTGTGATATACCATCTATACATACGCTAGTAGTTAGAGTGTTCTAATTCAGTACTGAATGAACGATGCGTAGATACTAGAGTAGCTACTGTTTTATCAAACAGTTTTCATGTGTGTGTGTGTGTGTGTGTGTGTGTGTGTGTGTGTGTGTGTGTGTGTGTGTGGCTGTTAAATACGAAGGGAAAGACACTTATGGTGGACATCTAGTAGATTTCTCCTTGTGTCGTCAAAAATTTAATTGGCGCCTTATTTCACTAAATACATGTTTGTTAAGTGTTTGTCGGGTGTTGAAAAATGCGTAAATCACTGATACGGTTGAGTTTTGGAATCAATTTCTCTAATTTTGTAACTTAAATTATATAACATTTCTTTCAAATCAGATTAGTTACACTTTAAATCAGCTAATATTTCTTAAATAAAGTTTGAGAAAAGTATATTTTATATTTGGAAAATTTTTTGATAAAGAAAATTATATAGCGATGAAAGATGAATAAAATAGAAGTTAGAAAAAAATAATGAAAAAATACATCCCAGGCAATAAAATTTCTATCTAAACATATGCTACAGAGTATTTCGTTTACTGGAATAAGTAAATTCAATGGATTAGCTTTCTATTGAAGCTAAAATTAAAGCTTCAAAACAGCTTATTTATTTAAAAAGATATATTTAAAAATTTTCGTATCGCGAAATAAGTGGACAAACCTATACTTTTTTACCTTGTTCTATTTTAAAATATCAGATTTTAATTTATTTATGTTCTAAATTTCAGGATTTTCCCAAGGAAAAAAATATAAAATGAAGACAATTCAATTAATTTTATCCGGAATTTCTTTCCTTCTCATCGCCGAGCCAACCGGAAGTGACAATATCTTATTTCTCAGTTTTCCATATTTCAGTCACATAAATCCGATGACTTCGATGGCAAAAGAACTTTATAAAAGGGGACATAACTCCTATTTCCCTGTTACTCAAGAACTATCCAAAAGGTTTAAATCAGCGGATGGAGTTCATTTTGTAAACCTACCGGACAAAATAAAAATGACAGAATTCACTGATGTTGCTGTAAATCTTTTTTCTCAAAATAGCAAATATACATTTCAGGACATGCAGAAGCTGAGGTGGGAAATATGTGATGATTTGCTGCTCGACCAAAAATGGTTCTCTTATTTGAAGTCATTCCAAATAAGTTTGGTCGTGGTTGACGGCGTGTTCATGAGTCATTGTCTTTCAATAATTCCTTACAAATTATCAGTTCCATTCATATTTATGGGAACAATGACTATGCCATCAATTCATCGGACTCCGTGGGTTTTAGCCGCTTTTCCACATACGTTAACTTCCTATTCGGAAAGAATGTCATTCACAGAAAGATTGAAGAATACTTATATGCATATATCTGATTACATCACTGCTCCAATCGGTGCCCCGTCAAAAAGTATCAAAACTTATGCACCGAATAAGCCAGACATCTCTTTTGAAGAACTTCTACATAAAGCAGAATTATATATCTTGGAAAATGATATTTTAATAGATTATGCATTACCAGCTCTGCCAAATGTCGAATATCTTGGAGGGATTGGAACGCAACCTGCAGAGCAACTAAAAGGAGATTTGCTTAAATTTGTCAATTCTTCAAAGAATGGAATCATTGTTGTTTCTTTTGGGTCGGTGTTAAAATCTCTTCCAGAAGAACACATCAACAAAATGGGAGAAGCGTTTAAGCAAATAAAATACGATGTCGTTTGGAAATTGTCAGATACAAATTATTCTTCGTCTAATGTTTTACTTACAAAATGGCTTCCTCAAAATGACATACTAGGACATCCAAAAACGAAGCTGTTCATCACGCACTGTGGCAATGGAGGACAGTTTGAAAGCTTATACCATGGCGTTCCGATGTTAGGCTTCCCAGTTTTTGCTGATCAGCCTCATAACGCGAAAAGAATGGTTGACAAAGGATATGGCCTCGCGATGGATTTTCATAATTACTCTGTGGAAGAACTTGTTGCAAATATCAAGGAAATTATTGAGAATCCGAAATACAAGAAGAATATCCAACAGGCGAGCGATATTTTCAAATCTCGACCAGAACATCCATCTGAAAGAGGAGCGCGTATAGTAAATGACGTCATCAAATATGGCGGTGGTTTTCTCAGGTCTTATTGTCAGGATATGCCATTATATCAGTATTTCATGCTCGATATATTGGCTTTTGTACTGCTGTTTGCACACATTGGTTTGGCTATTGTTGTTCTTATTCTGCGAAAATGTTTATCAGTTTACAGACGAATTAAAATAAAAATAGATTAATATGATATATTAAATCCAATGTCTTGTAAATAGCGGAGAATAAAATAAAATTTTTTTTTTAATAATCGACATTCAAACAACCCAATCAATCAATAAAGCAATTCGAAAACTGACTAAACCTATAAGAGGTTTTGATGGCTTTTTCTTAACAATTCATATTGATTAAAGAGAGACTATGTTACCTAAAGATTCCTTTGTCTTTCTATAAGTACTTTCGCATTAATTGCTCGCTATGGTAACTAGACATTTCTGTGTCATAGATATTTTACATTAATTGCACGCTATGGTACCTACAAATGTCTGTGTTTTTCCATAAAACCTTTTACGTTAATTGCTTGCTATGGTACCTGGATATTTCTGTTCATGTTCTATAAATATTTTCACACTAATTACTCGCTCAATTGGCTAAACATTTCAGTGTCTTTTCTATAAATATGTTTACTTTAATTGCTCGCTATGGTACCTAAACATTTCTATGTCTTTTTTATAAGTACTTTCACAGTAATTGCTCGCTATGGTACCTAGATATTTCTGCACCTTTTTTGTAAATTCTTTTACATTAATTCCACCCTAGAGTACCAATATATTTCTGTGTCTTTTCTATAAATAATTTTACATTGGTTGTTCGCTATGGTACCTGGAGTATTCTGTGTCTTTTCTGTAAATACTTTTATATTAATTCCTCGTTATGGTACCTAGGCATTTCTGTGTATTTCTATAAATAAATTTCATGGTAAATATGCTGTTGAATTTTGCTCTATGTCCAGTAGACGTTATGAATTTAAGCACAGTACTAGCGTTGTGGTGCATTGGATATCGGCGCGGAATGAAACATCGGGGAGCCGAGTTCGAATTCCAGCTGAATGCATTGCATTCACTTACGCGCAAATACCCTTAGGAAAGGTATTAATCCGTCTCTTCCTTCCAGTTATAGGTTAAATAACAGGACAGATTGGGTTCTGTAGCCTTGGTCGGCAACTAGTCTACCGCAGAAAGCAATGACAACCTACTGCAGGATAATCTTCTGCCCAGTCAGTCATGTCTCTTTCGAAACATGATCGCCCAAGCGTGTATCACGTATGGCACTTAACTGACTGACTGAATATAATAGTTGGAAACATGATTAAGGCTTCTGCTGGTCATAAAGTAGGGGATCGGTTTTATATTGTTATGAAGTAATAAACTGATCCCCCACTAATTACTACTTATTAATATAGTAGATATCTTCCCCATCTAGCCATGAGTTAAATAACAAGACAGATTGGGTTCTATAGCCTTGGTCAGCAACTAGTCTACCACAGAAAGCAATGGCAACCTACTACGGGATAATATTCTGCCCAGTCAGTCATGTCTCTTTTGAGACATGATCGCCCAAGCGTGTATCACGTATGGCACTTAATTGACTGACTAGATTGGCGGAAATGTTTTATCAATTGACACCTGAACTGGTAACTGTAAGTGTTAGGAAATGGTTTCTAACCTCGTACATATCTCGTCCGGCTCCATATTTTCCTGTTAACTTTAATTTTAAAAAAATAAATGAATTGTCAATCGTTAACTACTGTCTCCTTGACTACTTTCTTTCATTACTTTTTTTTATTTTGCTTTCATCCCCAGCAAACGAGCGATTTAAATTCTATCTACGAAACGATTAGCTCTGCCAACGACAGGTTATGCAGGTAAGAAGGAATTAGTCCGGTAGACATGACAAAGAAAATTTCTTATGTATTTTTGAAAAGTACATTCACTCGGTGAAGAACTGGTGCAAAACCAGGTTAAATAGTAAATTTTAACGCCTCTAAAACAGATTTGTTTCTTTAAAAAGTTTTAGAGAAATTTTTCTGCGTGCAGTCAGCTTGGCTAATGCTGAACTCCAAGAGAACAACACTCTATGCCTTCTTCGGAGTACGTTTTCCGCTGATATGAAATGGAGCGACTCTATCAAATTAATTGCTACGTCTTTTACGAGAAAAGTTGACCCACTGTGTCGTGACAGAAAACATTTTTCTCGCCAAAATCCATCTTACACGTATACAAATCTATCTTTGGTGATCGTAAGAGAATCCGTATTTCAGCATGATATGGCGGTAAGCCACTCTAGGTAGAGGGTTACAGATGAGGAGGTAAGAGGCACAGTGTATTTTTTTTAATAATCATTTCACCCCAAGCAAGGCAGTTTTGCTGCCATAAGAGGAGAGTGATGAGGAAGAGGAACAAGTTATGGATGGCGTCAGGGAATGGGTCAGAAAAGGATGAGAACACTGATGTGAAGAGAGATGATAGTAGAGGGGGGACGGGGGATAAGACATAAAGGAAAAGATGCGTGTCAGAGAGATGGGAAATGACAATTGACCTTACATTTAAATTCTTTGGATTTAAATTCAATACATTTAAATTCAATTTAAATACATTTAAATTCAATGGAGCGACTCTATCAAATTAATTGCTACGTCTTTTTACGACAAAAGTTGACCCACTGTTGTGACAGAAAACAACTTTCTCGCCAAAATCCATCTTGCATGTATGCAAATCTAGCTTCGTCAGGAGCGTTTTCCATTTGTAATAATTTTAGGAGAAATAATAACGATTTTCAAGATGAAGCCCTAGTGATTAATAAATAGTTTAGAGGAGAGGATATTTGCGCCTGGGTATATAACGGACCCGACTGAAATTTTAATTCGACGCTCTGATTTCCAATTACGAGAAGTTATTTATTACATCACCCACAAATGCAAGATTACTACACCTAGTGTTCCTCAGCGGTCACCTACCTCGTTACTAACCCTGTTTGACATTGCTTAACTTCGGTGATCGTAAGAGAATCCGTATTTCAACATGATATCATCCTTTTCTGACCCATTCCCTGACACCCACTATAACTTGTTCCTCTTCCTCATCACTCTCGTGAAATACGTATGGTTGCAAAACGATCTTATCTTATCGTTAAGTTCTTGAGCTTAACAAGTTATCAAAATTGTGCAACAATCGTTTGCGGAGGATGGGCAATTTTGGGCCCTGGTCTGTGCCTATCCACACGGGTCCCTCACCATAATCTCAAACTTGTGACATATCATGTCTCAGTAAGGAGACGAAATAGCTATACATATTTATTGAAAGTTTTATCAGATAAAATTCTATTTTAAAGTCAACGGACGAAATAAGAAATTTAAAATAAAACCATATCAAATCTTAGATAAACTGACATTTTTCGTACTGCTGTGTCATTAAAACAATCACCTGTTACCTCAGATTGATTTTCATTGTCACGTAATATTAGGGAAATTTCAAAATAACTTTATATAAAGCACAGAAGAATCAACAGAAGGTATGTGTTTTATAAATACGTGTTTTTTACGTATGTATTAAATAAGATTAAATCCATGGTCTATACATAACTTATACGAGCTTGCGAAAATTTATGGCTGATATTATTTTGTTATTTTAAAATATCAGATCGTACGGTTTTTTTTAAGAAAAATTAATACACATTTGCATAAAATGAAATCAATTTAGGCAGATAAACGTTTAGAATTCAGTATATATGAGAAATATAATTTTATAATGGATATAATTTTTTTCCTAACACGTTTGTGATAGCTTGAGATTTGGCTATGTCCACAGGATCCCCATGACTGGTTCTCTTTCATTTTTATATATATATATATATATATATATATATATATATATATATATATATACTAGCAGTATAGCCCGACGTTGCTCGGGTGTAATTAGAGCTTTAAAACTAATCGATGGTCCTGGAGCCCAGACTCAGTCTAAAGAATATTTGTGAAGTTTAGTGAGAATCGGATAAAAATTGTGGATTTGTATAAAGTACATACAGACAGATAAACAGACACACACACAAACATCTTCCCTTATATATATATATATATATATATATATATATATATATATATATATATATCATCAATTTTCTGCACCATTGTAAGAACTGCAACCTTGAAACTTCTGAATATCGTTTCTTATGTTTTTGACTATGAGTGTATCAAATTTGATTAAAATCGGACCACTTCTTCTATAACCCGATTTTTTCGATTATCGATTTTCGATATTTATCGGGGGTACCTCGACACAAAACTTAGCTAAGAACACTCGCAGATGCTTATAGTACAACTGTGTAAATTTTTAAGAAAATCGGTTTAGCTGTTTCGGAGTCTCTGGGTAACGGATACACACACACACAGACATACACACACAGACAAAGTTCCATTTATAAATAAGTTTAGATTAGATATATATGAGATAATAACAATACTCGTGTCGAAAAGCCTTCCACTTATCTCCGAAGAAGGGAAAAAAATTAAAAAAGGAAAAGCTAAGTACTTAAACATCAGTCAAAAGAGCTCAGATCGAGTCTGCATGTAGCCCAAAGAAAAAAAAAACCGACACGAGCAATCAACTAATTATTTTTTCGGGATTATTTTGAATATTATTAATTTCTGTATCTTTTTTGTCTGACGAGCAGCTTTTTTCCGGTTGCGAAATACGTATTACCCATTAAATTGTAAAATATCTAAATTTTTTTTAATAAATTATATTACTCTGTTAAATTAAATAAATAAATTTAACATTGAATTCTTTTGAGTTCATCTCTATTGGAATTTACCGGACTTATATACTAAGTATTCTAGGTTATATATATATATATATATATATATATATATATATATATATATATATATATCGAGAGAAAGAAAGAGAGAGAGTGAGAGTGAGAGACAGAGAAAGAGATGTGTGTGTGTGTGTGTGTGTGTGTGTGTGTGTGTGTGTGTGTGTGTGTGTGTGTGTTTCCATGTATGCGTAATTTTATACACAACCTGCTTTAATTTAGAATTTTTTCTTGTGTATATTTGTGATCTACTCTAAACGGGAGGATGAAATAAATTTTTAAGGGAAGTGATTATTTATATATACAAGGTGTATCAAAAATACCTTTACAAACTTTGGGGTCGGCTTCCTCACACCAAAACAAGGTAAAATGTCCGCATATACATAAGTTCAAAAAGCCATCATTCTAACTCAACACTTAAGAAATTTTCAAAATGTCCTCCGCTTGAATATTTGAGAAATATTTTTAGAAAAATGTGCGCTCTTTCACAACTTGCGTCCTCTCAGAGAATCAAAGCCTGAATAGTGCTTTTGGAATACACACTTTTCCCGATTCATGAAATGTAAATATAAATATCTGCTCAGTTTTGTAACCTAACGGAACCAAAAATATTTATTTTAGGAAATTCATTAAATACGATGTAGTTTTAATTTATTTCTTTAAAGTTTTTTTTTTTAATGGATACACATATTCGTATAGATACTCTGTGTTTATCAATAATAATAATAATAATAATAATTGGAGTAGATAGACTAAACTATCGCCCGGTTCACACTCCACCCACGTCTATTGAACAGGTGTAGAGGCTCATCCTTTGTTCCCTGTTTAGGATGCGGTTTCCTGCTTTCTCTTTTCCAACCTTTTCACTCTTTTCTTTTTTTTTTTCTTTTTTTTTTTCAATTGGAGTAGATAGTCTAAACACTATCGCACGGTTCACACTCCACCCACGTCTATTGAACAGGTGAAGAGGCTCATCCCTTGTTCCCTGTTTAGGATGTGATTTCCGGCTTTCTCTTTTCCAATCTTTTCACTTTTATTTTTTTATTTTTTTTCAATTGGAGTAGATAGACTAAACTATCGCCCAGTTCACACTCCACCCACGTCTATTGAACAGGTGAAGAGGCTCATCCCTTGTTCCCTGTTTAGGATATGTGGTTTCCGGCTTTCTCTTTTGCAATCTTTTCACTTTTCTTCTTTTTTTTTCTCTCAGTTGGAGTAGATAGACTAAACTATCGCCCGGTTCACACTCCACCCACGTCTATTGAACAGGTGTAGAGGCTCATTCCTTGTTCCCTGTTTAGGATGTGGTCTCCGGCTTTCTCTTTTCCAATCTTTTCACTTTTCTTCTTTTTTTCTCTCTCAATTGGAGTAGATAGACTAAACTATCGCCCGGTTCACACTCCACCCACGTCTATTGAACATGTGTAGAGGCTCATCCTTTGTTCCCTGTTTAGGATGTGGTTTCCGGCTTTCTCTTTTCCAATCTTTTCACTTTTCCTCTTTTTCTTCTCTCTCTCAATTGGAGTAGATAGACTAGACTATCGCCCGGTTCACACTCCACCCACGTCTATTGAACAGGTGTAGAGGCTCATCCTTTGTTCTCTGTTTAGGATGTGGTTTCCGGCTTTCTCATTTCCATTCTTTTCACTCTTACGTAGCCCCCTGCACATCAGTGGCGTTGTTCGGGGAGATATGATTAAAAAAACAATATATATATATATATATACACTACCGGCCATAATTATTAGGCCAGCCTAGTTTTTTAAAAGAAATGATGTATTCCATACTATTTTTAGTATTTAGTGCCAAGAGCAAAATTCTAATACAAGTCAAGGAAGCAAAGATGAACTCGTCCAAATCACCCTAAATTTTATTCCTTCTTTTATTGATGAAACTGCACTATAGGTTATTATTAAATATTTATAAATTCATTTGATGCACATGTTATTATGCAATATTAACAAAAGAACCATTCTATTTTTCATTTACAATTATTTACTTGACGATAAATACTAAAAAGAAATTGTATGAAATACATAATATATTTATAACACTGGGGTAGACTAACAATTATGGCCGATAGTATATATATATATATATATATATATATATATATATATATATATATATATATATATGGCTATTAAATACTTCATATGGATATTCATACTCATATTCGATTAGCTGCTTTGTGTTTATTATTAAACTTTTAGGAAGATGTAAATAAACAAATAAATACACCGTTTAATAAAAATAATAATAATAATAATAATATATATATATATATATATATATATATATATATATATATATATATATATATATATTAACGAATTTTAACGAAACTTGGTTATAAGCAACCGACAATTTGTAATGAATTATTTTGAACATTATTTTTACCGATACTCGTATTTAAGTAGATATTCTGTTTTTAATTAAACAACATTTTTATATTTATATCTACCGGCCTGATTATGTCACGATAAATTTTATTATGAAAATGTGTGCTACCCAGCAGGATTCGAACCTGCGAATTCCCCTATGTAAATATGGGTCGCATGTACTATTGAGACCAGCTAAGACAAGCATTATACCCAATCACGATGCATGCGCACGCTTTGTCCCTTGGCTCCAGTCTTCTCGTTCGGTTTCTCCACTTTAAGCCTGACATTGTGTATCACACCGCCCCAGTAAGGGACGTGGGTAGATAACAATTGTCTCATCTCGATAAACAGTTAAGACAAGCCAAGGATAAGGACTAAGACAAGATATCTAAGACATACGCGGGGATTGGTTTACATTTTTACCTTTGTCCGGTGTGTTCGCGCTCGGGTTACTCACGTTATCTTTTGGTTTGAAACAATTTAACCAAAATTAAAATAAGAAAATAGTTTATCTGTTTATATTAAACAAGGAAGATAAGGATAATTAAAAAAACGTTTCTGTCATTTCGATTTATTGCCCAGAGAATACAGTTTATTCTTTTATAGGAATTATGGGAAATGCTTAATTTCCCCAACACTATATTTTTAGGCACACAAATGAATGACGAAACTTGCTTTTAGAACAACAACAAAGAATGGTTTATTACATAGTAAACGTACAAGATTGGTAGTATGTAAGTGTCCATGGTGAAGCTAGCAGCAGCTAGTATGTAAGTGTCCATGGTGAAGCTAGCAGCAGCGTCTTCCACGGAAAGCATTCCATGGGGAATCAGTGGCAGCGATGTGAGAGAGACGTCCGTTACTGCCGCGGGCTCATGGCTCTCTGCCCTTCCTCCGTTCTCCAAACAGGGACTAGGAAAAATATTTCTAGAGAGAAATCAATGCGCTCCGCCCGTTGATTGGTCAGTGAGTGACCGAATCTCCGGTCGGGGGCACTGATTCGCTAAAGGAAATAGATCTGTGGCTGCTACACTTTCCATTAAAAAAAAACAAAAACAAACTCTCATGCTTTGGCCAGGAAATAATTAATTCACTTTGACTCGTGTGAAAACAAAATATTTATTTGTTCATCTTTGAGTTTTAATGATTTAATTTATTTATATATATATATATATATAACCATTTTTAGTAATTTCTTCAATCTTAATTATTTTTTCTTTTTATTTATTCATTTATTATTATCATTTATTAATTTTTGCTATTGATTCATTTATTATTTACTAGCAGTATAGGCCGGCGTTGCTCAGATGTAATGAAAACTTTAAAACTAATCCATGGTCCTGGAGCTCAGACTCAGCATAAAGAATATTTGAAATAATAAAATAATTGCGACAATTTACCAATCGCACGTAGTATATATATATATATATATATATATATATATATATATATATATATATACTATCAGTATAGCCCGGCGTTGCTCGGGTGTAATGAAAGCTTTAAAACTGATCCATGGTCCGGGAGCTCAGACTCTTTGGACGTTGGCACGAAAGACTTAAAACCAATAGTTGTTTCCAGTTAAAGCGAAACCGTAGACTGAAAGAAAAATGAATGAATGTAAGTCAAATTTTCATTTCCTGGTATCGATATCAAATAAGTTTTTTCGTTGCAATCTGAATTTTGAAAGCTAAATAAGTCCTCTGAGTAAATGGTATCATGGCTGAGACTAAGAACTACAATTATACCTACTTAGAGCCAAACCCGAAGCCAAAACTAAAATAAAAGGGCTGAAAAAATACAGATATACAGGCAGATAAACAGATACACACACAAACATCTTGCCTTTTATATATATATATATATATATATATATATATATATATATATATATTATCGATTTTCAGCACTATTGTAAGAACTGCAGCCTTGAAACTTCTGAATATGGTTTCTTATGTCTTTGTCTATGAGTGTATCAAATTTGATTAAAACCGGACCATTCCATCTATAACCCGATTTTTTCGATTATCGATTTTCGATATTTATCAGGGGTACCTCGACACAAAACCTAGCTAAGAACACTCGCAGACGCTGATAGTACAACTGTGTAAATTTTCAAGAAAATCAGTTCAGCCGTTTCGGAGTCTATAGGTAACGGACACACACACACACACACACACATACATACACACAAAGACAATTTTCCGTTTATAAATAAGTTTAGATTTATTCATTTTTAATTATTTATTTATTTAGACATACATTTTGCTTGTTCATTTGTTTATTTATATTTGCTTCATTGTTCAGTTATTTTTGTTTCATTTATTCTTTTTTAATTGTTCACTAAAAAACAACAGACCATGATAAAAAGATAACAGACTTTATAAAAACAAAATTTTATCATCAAAATGTTGATGTTATTCAGTCAGTTAAGTGCCATACGTGATGCACGCTTGGGCGATCATGTCTCGAAAGAGACATGACTGACTGGGCAGAATATTATCCCGCAGTAGGTTGCCATTGCTTTCTGCGGTAGACTGGTTGCCGACCAAGGTTATAGAACCCAATCTTGTTATGTTATTTAACCCATAACTGGAAAGAAGAGACGAATTAATACCTTTCCCAAGGGTATTTGCGCGTAAGTGAATACAATGGATTCAACGGAAATTCGAACTCGGCTCCCCGGCTTCTCGTTCCGAGTCGATATCCACTGTACCATAACGCACATAAGGATGGAAAACCAAAGCATTTTTATGATTGTATTATTACTTTTAAATCCTTTCTCCCACCTTCAAAATTTGAGTTAAAATATATATATATATATATTTTTTAATCATTTCACCCCGAGCAAGGTGGAAACGCCACTGATGTGCAGGGGGCTACATAAATGTAAAAGGATTAATTAGAAAAGAGTGAGGAGTACAAACTAGTTAGAAAGGAACAATAGAAAGCTGAGAAAGCAGGTGCGATGACAGATACATAGGTGGAGAGAAAGGGAAGGTTATACAGGGGTGGGGAGAGAGCTAGAGTCCAGTGGTTAGTAGATGAGTATTGACTTTGCATTTAAATTTCTGGAGGTTGTAGCCTTCAGGAAAGCAAGAATACGGGAGCGAGTTCCACAGGCGGGAAGTGCGAGAGAAGAAGCTGCAGGAGTAGAATTATCGTCTGTATTTGGCTAACCTGACTGTGAATGGGTGGGACCCAGTTGCCAGTCTGGTTGCACGAGTAAACACCTGTTGAGGAGGCATCAGTGACTTAAGTTCGTCTGAGTAAAAGCCATTTAAGTATTTATAGAACAGACAAAGGGAGGCCACATTTCGACGATGGGGAAGTGGCTGCAGTCGAGCCGCCTGATCATTACCTATCACATTACAGACTCTCCTTTGGAGCCTGTCAAGAACACTGAGGAGAACGGCAGGGGCACCTGACCATAAATGGCAGCAGTACTCCATGCACGGACGGATGGTTGACTTGTATATATGCAGGATGGATTCAGGTGGAAAAAACATCCTGGATCGACTTAGTGACCCAAACTTCTTAGCAGTAGATTTTGCTATGGATTCAATATAGTGGTTCCATTTGAGGTCTGAGGACAGGGTAAGTCCGAGGAGGCGTAGTGTATTACTCTCCGGGAGAATCGCTTGGTCCATGCTTATGGGAGGCAGGAGAGGTTGCCTGTAATGGTTGACAGACAACAGCTTGGTCTTAGATGAATTGAAGTTGACAAGCCACTTCTTGCCCCAGTTCACCACAGAGTGTAGATCCCGTTCAAGGTCAGCAGCGAGATTATGTCTGTCCGCCACGACAGGTTTCTTACTGGTGCGGGAGTATATTGTAGTGTCATCTGCGTAGATGCCTACTTGGGACTTGATCTCATCTGGGAGGTCGTTGATGAAAATAAGGAAAAGCGTCGGGCCCAGGATAGAGCCCTGTGGTACACCAGCATTCGTGCTGTAGGACGAAGAGGCACGCCCATTCAGAACGACCTTCATTTTGCGATTATTTAAGAAAGATTGGATTAGGCCAAGCAGGCGACCTGTAATGCCATAACCGCGTAGTTTGCATAGGAGGCCAGAGTGCCAAACCCTGTCGAAAGCCTTGGAGATGTCCAGAACAACCGCGCGAGCGTCGTCAGACTCATCAAGGGCCTGTAGCATGTACTCCGTTACGGTTGTTAGCAGGTCGGCCGTGAACCTGGCAAAGCGGAATCCATATTGCCTGTCGGAGAACAGTTTGTGGGCGGTGAGATGATGAACTATTTCAGCATTGAATACTTTCCCGAATATCGGTAGAAGACTGATAGGGCGATAGTTGGAAGGGTCCGAGGGTTCACCACAATTCTTAAATACAGGAACGACTGAAGAGAAATTCCAGCATGCAGGAAAGCAGGAAGCAGAAAGGCAGTAGTTAAATAGTTTAGAGAGAACAGGGGAAAGTTCAGGAGCACACCTCTTAAGGACTATCACCGGGATTCCATCGTCTCCACACGCCTTATGGGGGTCGAGTTTTGAAATTACTCTGGATACTACTGTCGGGGTAATATATACGTCGTGCAGTTTGGCCTCAGTTCTAATAGGGAAGTCGGGTGGGTGTACTCCGGACGAGTCGAATGTGGAGTTGGATGAGAATCTGTGGGCAAAGCACTCAGCTTTGTCCGCAGATGACGTGAGAACCTCAAATCCATGGATTAAAGGAGGTATTGAGGATTTCCTATTGTTGAGCACTCGTTTACAAATCCTCCAGTAGTCCTTGGAGCCGAACTTGCGGTCAGCTATGTGCTGTCGCATTCTCTCAGCACACAACTGTTTGGCGTCATTTAGGGTTCTCTTGCACTCATTGCGAGCAGATATGAACAGGAGCCTATTGTGATCAGTTGACTGTCTCCGGAATAGGCGGAAGTAATGGTTCCTGTGGGCAATGGCGGCTGAGCAGGCCGGAGAGAAACACGGAGAGGAATGAGGTTTTAAGCAATACTTCCTGGTGGGTATGAAGGCATCAATGCCAGCTTTCACCCATGACGAGACCTCAGAGGCACAGTCATCAACTGATAGGTCGAACGTATATAATAAGTTTATATATATATATATATATATATATATAAACTTATTTATAAATGGAACTTTGTCTGTGTGTGTGTGTGTCTGTGTGTTCGAAACGGCTGAACCGATTTTCTTGAAAATTTACACAGTTGTACTATAAGCGTCTGCGAGTGTTCTTAGCTAGGTTTTGTGTCGAGGTACCCCCGATAAATATCGATAATCGAAAAAATCGGGTTATAGAAGGAGTGGTCCGATTTTAATCAAATTTGATACACTCATAGACAATGACAATAAGATACGATATTCAAATGTTTCAAGGTTGCAGTTCTTACAATAGTGAAAAAAATTTGATATCAATACCAGGAAATCAAAATTTGACTTACATCCACTCATTTTTTTTTCAGTCTACGGTTTCGCTTTAACTGGAAACAACTATTGCTTTTTAGTCTTTCGTGCCAACGTCCAAAAAGTCTGAGCTCCAGGACCATGGATTAGTTTTAAAGCTTTCATTACGCCCGAGCAACTCCGGACTATACTGCTAGTATATATATATATATATATATATATATATATATATATATATATATATATATATACGTAAAAAAATCACAAGATCGCCAAACCTACCGCGGTTTCACACAACGGCTCGTCAGGGCTTTTTTTTCTTTACTGCGGGGTATTGTATATATTGTCTGTATTCCGCAGTTTTCTTTTTTTTTCCCCCTCCTGTCCAACGCCTTATAGCGATGGACAGTAACGGAGTTAGATTCTGTCTGTTATTTGTTGTCCTCAAATTTATTTTCGTATAATTTTAGGATTTAGATACTTACAGAGTCGGTCTTGTTATTATATATATATATATATATATATATATATATATATATATATGCCTCTACTATAAATACTTTCACGGCTTCTGCTCCGATGAACTTAGATCACTGGTGGCCCCTAGCTATGAATTTGCACGAGATACTAGATTACCAACTTGGTCCCACCCTTTTACAGTGAAAAAGATAAGATGCAACCGCAATTTCTACTCCAACAGCTTCTTTTCTCGCACTTCTCGCCTGTGAAATTCCCTTCCGTATACTTGCTTCCCCGACAGCTACAATCTCCATCAGTTTAAATGTAAGGTCAATAGACACCTCCTAACACACGAACTTGCACCCATTCTCTCAAAGACTTTTCCCATCCACGCAACCCTTATCCTCGGTATCCTTACCCGTCTATCACCCTCCTTCTGACATTTCCTATATCTAACCACCCTTTCACATCACTTTCTCCTATGTAACCCCCTGTGCAAAGGTAGGCAGTGAAATGCCTTGATTAGAGTGAAATGATTTAATATATGTGTGTGTGTGTGTGTGTGTGTGTGTGTGTGTGTGTGTGTGTGTGTGTGTGTGTGTGTGTGTGTCAACAGAGGAACAGAGCTAATTATTGGGATTTTGTTGTCTTTGTTCCCGGTGAAAAACAAATTACTTTGGAAATTCTTAGAAAAACAAATAACTGATAAAGTTTAAACTTTCAGGACTTATATAAAAACGGATGAATTTATTTCTGAAATTGTTATATTTATGAAATCTTTGGTAAAAATATTGCTTTTTTACATCTGTTACCGTCCAACATAATTTCAGAAATTTTATAGAAATTAAATGCTTTCCACAAACGTTTTTATTAGTCAAACGCAGTCCTTTTTGGGAGAATGTAAATATTTTTTTAAGCAGTCGCTACTTTCCCGACAATCTGCTCTAAATAAGTAAAATAATAATAAAAACACAATAAAACTATGACATTATTTAATTAGATAATTATTACTACTTATTAATAAAATACATCTCTTCCCCATCGAGCTAAGAGTCAAATAACAGGACAGATTGGGTTCTATAGCCTTGGTCGGCAACCAGTCTACCATAGAAAGTAATGACAACCTACTGCGGGATAATCTTCTGCCCAGTCAGTCATGTCTCTTTCGAGACATGATCGCCCAAGCGTGTATCACGCATGGCACTTAACTGACTGACTGAATATAATAGTTGGAAAGATGATTAAGGCTTCTACTGGTCATAAAGTGGGATATCAGTTTTATATTGTTTTGAAGTAATAAACTGATCCCCCATTTATTACTACTTATTAATAAAATACATCTCTTCCCCATCGAGCTATGAGTCAAATAACAGGACAGATTGGGTTCTATAGCCTTGGTCGGCAACCAGTCTACCGCAGAAAGCAATGACAACCTACTGCGGGATAATCGTCTGCCCAGTCAGTCATGTCTCTTTCGAGACATGATCGCCCAAGCGTGTATCACGCATGGCACTTAACTGACTGACTGAATATAATAGTTGGAAAGATGATTAAGGCTTCTACTGGTCATATGGCACTTAACTGACTGACTGACTCTCACTATTTCTTTCATGTAATTTCTAGAAATTACATTCTGTCTGCAAACTTTGTTTTATTAGTCAAATGCAGAATTCCTTGGAAAATGTAAATCCTTTTCTTGTCTCAAACAGTCGCCACTTTCCAGAAAAACTGCTCCTAATTATAAAATAAAAAAATACGCAAGAAAACTATGACATTATTTAATTAAGCTTTTAATTGCTTTTATAAATAATATGTATTAAGGACATTACTGTCTAAAGAAAAAAATTTGATGAATAATTAATTTTTACAAGAATTGCTTACATTTTTTCTTTTTAAAATAACGGTAATTTATTGTTTCAAAATCTTTCATAAATTCTTTAAAATTTTCACCGTGTTAGGCTATCTAGTTATTAAGTGAAAACTATATTTACCAAGTGAAAATGGAAACGCTTAGTGCAAATCATCACGCATCAAGGTTTTAAAATATTTTTTTTTTTTAATGTGAATAAAACGTGCCCATTTGTGCTTACCAAACACGACGTTATCAGATAATAAGATCGATGACTATAGTAAATTCGAAAATCAATATTTCAAAAATTAGATTACGGAAAATATTTTCAACATTTTTAAGATTACTGAGTACTTAACAATTATGTATTTAAAAAATGTATGCATTATGTTTTAACTGATAAAGTCAAACCGGGACAGCAATAAACATGCGAACATCATAGAGTTTCTTAAGTGTTTGATAAGTATTTGTCGGGCGTTGAAAAATACGTAAATCACTGATACGGTTGATTTTTAGAATCAATTTTTCTGATTTTTTAATTTAAATTAAATAGCATTTGTTTCAAATAAGGTTAATTATACTTTAAATCAGCTAATATTCCTGAAATAAAGTTTAAGAAATGTATATTTTATATTTGGAAGATTTTTTAATAAAGAAAATTACATTTCTATGAAAGATGAATAAAATGGGTGCTATTCAATTATTTCAGAAAAAAAAAATAGTGAAAAAATACATCCCAGTCAATAAAATGTCTGTCTGAACATACGCAACAGAGCATTTCGCTTACTGGTAATAGTAAATTTAATCGTTTAGCTTTCTATTAAAGCTAAAATGAAAGCTTCAAGACAGATTAATCATTTTTATAAAGCATATATTTTAAAACTTTCGTATCGCGAAATAAGTGGACGAATCTATTTTTTTTTGCTTTGTACTATTTTAAAATATCAGATTTTTTATTATTTTATTTTCTAAATTTCAGGATTTTCCCATGGAAAAAAATATAAAATGAAGACAATACATTTAATTTTATCCGGAATTTCTTTCCTTCTAATCGTCGAGCCAACCGGAAGTGACAACATCTTATTTCTCAGTTTTCCATATTTCAGTCACATAAATCCGATGACTTCGATGGCGAAAGAACTTTATAAAAGAGGACATAACTCCTATTTCCCTGTTCCTCAAGAACTATCCAAAAGGCTTCGATCAGCGGATGGAGTCCAGTTTGTAAACCTACCGAATAAAATAAAAATGACAGAATTCACTGATGTTGTGGTAAATCTTTTTTCTCAAAATAGCAAATATACATTTCAGGACATGCAGAAGCTGATGTGGGATGTATGCGATGATTTGCTGCTCGACCAAAAATGGTTCTATTATTTGAAGTCATTCCAAATAAGTTTGGTCGTGGTTGACGGCGTGTTCATGAGTCATTGTCTTTCAATAATTCCTTACAAATTATCAGTTCCATTCATATTTATGGGAGCAATGAACATGCCATCAATTCATCGGACTCCGTGGGTTTTAGCCGCTTTTCCACATACGTTAACTTCCTATTCGGAAAGAATGTCATTCACAGAAAGATTGAAGAATACTTATATGCATATATCTGATTTCATCACTGCCCCTCTCGGTGCCCCGTCAAAAAGTATCAAAACTTATGCACCGAATAAGCCAGACATCTCTTTTGAAGAACTTCTACATAAAGCAGAATTACATATCTTGGAAAATGATATTTTAATAGATTATGCATTACCAGCTTTGCCAAATGTCGAATATCTTGGAGGGATGGGAGCGCAGCCAGCAGAGAAACTAAAAGGAGATTTGCTGAAATTTGTCAATTCTTCAAAGAATGGAATCATTGTTGTTTCTTTTGGATCGGTGGCAAAATCTCTTCCAGAAGAACACATCAACAAAATGGGAGAAGCGTTTAAGCAAATAAAATACGATGTCGTCTGGAAATTGTCGGATACAAATTATTCTTCGCCTAATGTTTTACTTACAAAATGGCTACCTCAAAATGACATACTAGGACACCCAAAAACGAAGCTGTTCATCACGCATTGTGGCAATGGAGGACAGTTTGAAAGCTTGTACCATGGGGTTCCGATGTTAGGTTTCCCACTTTTTGCTGATCAGCCTCATAACGCGAGAAGAATTGTTGACAAAGGATATGGCCTCGCGATGGATTTTCATAATTACTCTGTGGAAGAACTTGTTGCAAATATCAAGGAAATTATTGAGAATACAAATTACAAAAAGAATATCCAACAGGCGAGTGATATTTTCAAATCCCGACCAGAACATCCATCTGAAAGGGGAGCGCGTATAGTAGATGACGTCATCAAATATGGCGGTGGTTTTCTCAGGTCTTATTGTCAGGATATGCAATTATATCAATATTTCATGCTCGATATTTTGGCTTTTGTACTGCTGTTTGCACACATTGGTTTTGCTATTGTTGTTCTTATTCTGCGAAAATGTTTATCAGTTTACAGACGAATGAAAATAAAAGAAGATTAATGTGATTTATTAAATTAAATGATTTTTATATAAAAAAAAGAATATTAGAGAATTTCATAGCTTTTTCATAAAGGTAGTGATGTTTTGTTGAAAGCTTACCTGGACATTGACTTGATCTATTGCAGGCATGGCCATTTTGTCAAATCTGAATAACTAAAAAAGAATTGTATTATTTAATGTTGTCTCTCGAAACATTTTCCGCAGAAAATCTTTGTTTTATTTTTGAAAAAAAAAAATGAATACTTCATATTTTTAAAATCCTTTGTAAGCTGACTGTTTTGAACAGTTCCGACTAGAACATCAATCTGTAAGAAAAGGGGATATAGTAGATGACGTCATCAAATATGGATGTCGTTTTCTTTGGTTTTGTTGTCTGGATAATAATACCATCGTATCAATATTTTCTACTCGATATTTGGCTTTTGTACTGCTGTTGGATTTCATTTTGATTTTCAGTATTGTTCTTATTCTTCGAAATCTTTTTACCAACAAATGAATATAAAAACAAAGTTTAATGTAGTATAGTAAATCCAATGGTTTCTAAATAACGTGATATTAATTAAATAATGAAGAGAAATTATCAATATTGCACACAACTCAATCAATCAATGAATCAGTCAATTAGAAAACGGTCAAAATTGCCTAAAGGCATACGAGAATTTGATTGATTTTTCTTTCATTTAACGACTTTTTTTGGTAGATCAACAGAAAGTTGACTTAATCTATTGCAGGCGTTATCATTTTGATTTCTTTTTTAATTCTCGGGCGCTTAATTTCATGAAATCTAAAACGTTGCATTCACGAATTATAAAACATCATTTAACATGCCGAAATGTTAATGCAGTTTATCTGGTAAAGTTCATTATAAACAACTAGCATTATAGCCTGGCGTTGCTCGGGTGTAATGAAAGCTCTCAAACTAATCCATGGTCCTGGAGCTCACTCTTTGGACGTTGGCACGAAAGACTAAAAAGCAATAGTTGTTTCCAGTTAAAGCGAAACTGTAGATTAAAAGAAAAATGAATGGATGTAAGTCGAATTTTGATTTCCTGCTATCGATATCAAATAAGTTTTTTCGTCGTAAACTGAATTTTGAAGGCCAAATAAGTCCTCTGAGTAAATGGTATCATGGCTGGGACTAAGAACTACAATTATACCTACTTAGAGCCAAACCCGAAGCCAAAACTAAAATAAAAGGGCTGAAAAAATACAGACATACAGGCAGATAAACAGACACACACACAAACATCTTGCCTTTTATATATATATATTATCGATTATCTGCACTATTGTAAGAACTGCAACCTTGAAACTTCTGAATATCGTTTATTATGTCTTTGTCTATGAGTGTATCAAATTTGATTAAAATAGGACCACTCCTTTTATAACCTGATTTTTTCGATTATTTTGGATATTTATCATGGGCACCTCGACACAAGACCTAGCTAAGAACACTCGCAGACGCTTATAGTACAACTGTGTAAATTTTCAAGAAAATCGGTTCAGCCGTTTCGGAGTCTATAGGTAACGGACACACACACACACACACACACACACACACACACACACAGTTCCATTCATAAATAAGTTTACATTTACATACACTACCAGTCATAATTATTTGGCAAGCCCAGTTTTTTGTTAGTTTAATTATGTATTTCATACTACTTTTCGTATTTATTGCCAAGTGGATAATTGTAAATGAAAATAGAATGGCTCTTTTGTTATTATGACTTTGCAAAATTTTACAAGGCAAATGGCGACAATTTATCCATCGCACTCTGTAGATTTTATATATATATACATATATGTATACATCACCGGCCATAATTATTAGGCTACCCTAATTTCTTTAAAAGAAATGATGTATTTCATACTACTTTTCGTATTTATTGCCGAGTGGACAATTGTAAATGAAAATAGAATGGTTCTTTTGTTAATACTGCACAATAATATGTCCATCAAATGAGTTGTTCTGGTGTCCAGTTTTTGTGCTCTCTTCCCCATGTTAGTCTCTTCTTATTATTGACTGGCTGAAGCAAAGGCTTCCTGGCTGCCTTGTAAATTTTTGCAAAGTAATAATAACAAAAGAGCCATTCTATTTTCATTTACAATTATCCACTTGGCAATAAATACTAAAAATAGTGTGAAATACATCATTTTTATTTAAAAACTGAAATGGCCTAATAATTATGGCCGGTAGTGCAGGTCAATAATGAAAGAAATCTTTTAAATTAATGTCAGTGAAAGTTGGAAAAGGAATTTTTTAATTGGTATTGTATAATGTTGTTCTTTTTACTTAACATCAGGAAGAGAAAGCTGAAGTGTCTGGGACGCGTAATAAGGAAGGAGGGTTTGGAGAATCTGATACTCACAGGACGGATAGTTTTAAAGAGAGACAGGTGAAAACAAGGCGTGACATAATTGATGGGCTTGAGCAAATGGATGAGAAAGCAGGGTTTGTGAAAAATACCAAGACAAAAGTTATTAAGAGATGCAGTGGATAGGAAGAAGTAGTGGGCTGTGATCACTTACGTCCTGAAGGGGTACGGCACATAAAAGAAGAAGATAGTGATCAGTAGTCAACTTACTCTTCGTCTGATATTTTTCTTCTATAATTTATTTCTCCTGAAACCAAATATATAAATCTACCATCCGTTCATGCATTGAATATTCCTGCTATATCTGGTCGGGTGCTCCTGCTATCCACCTAGGTGTCCTTGACAAAATCCAACAGAGAATCTGTAATGTGATCGATGCCGACTTGGCAACTCAGATACAGTCACTTTCTCGCCAGCGCAATGTGGCTTTCCTGTGTCTCTTCTACAACTACTTGCATGGCTTCTGCTCCGATGAACTTAGCTCACTGGTGCCTCCTATATATAAATTTACTCGAGCCACAAGATTAGGAACTCGGTCCCACCCTTTAACTGTGAAACCAATACAATGTAAACGCAAATTCTACTCCAGTAGCTTCTTGCACTTCCCGCCTGTGGAATTCCCTTTCGCATACTTGCTTTCCCGACAGCTACAATCTCCAAGAATTTAAATGTAAAGTCAATAGTCATCTCCTATCTCACGATCCTGCATCCTCTCTCTCTCTCTCTATCTCATGCTCCTTTCTCCGTCCACTCCACTCTCATCAGTATTCTCATTCTTCTTTTACCCACTTCCTGACACCTCCTATAACCTGTCACTGTTTCTCATAACTTTCCTCCTATGTAACCCCCTGCAAAACAGTGGCAGCAAAAAGCTATGCAAGGGGCGATATGATTATAAAAATATCTATACTATTATAATGTGGATATAAAGTGGGGGATCAGTTCTTCACTACAATCAATATATAAACTGATCCCTAACTTTATGGCCACAGTCATACTTCTCTTACCCACTTCCTTACACTGCATATAACCTGTCACACTTTCTCATAACTTTCCTCCTATGTAACCCCTTGCACAACAGTGGCAGTAAAATGCCTTGCTTGAGGCGATACTCCGCTCTCATCAGTATTCCCATCCTTCTTTTACCCACTTCCTGACACCCCCTATAACCTGTCACTCTTTCTCATAACTTTCCTTCTATGTAACCCCCGCAAAACAGTGGTAGTAAAATGCGTTGATTGGGGCGATATGATTATAAAAAAATCTATACTATCATAATGAGTATATAAAGTGGGGGGTCAATTCTTCATTACAATCAATATATAAATTGATCCCTCACTTTATGACCACATTTATCCTTCTCTAACCCACTTCACTCTTTCGTATAACTTTCCTCCTATGTAACCCCTGCACAAAAGTGGCAGTAAAATGTCTTGCTTGAAGCGATACCCCGCTCTCATAAGTATTCCCCTTCTCTCTCTATTATCCCACTTCCTGACACCCCCTATAACCTGTCACTCTTTCTCATAACTTTCCATCTATATAACCCCCTGCAAAACAGTGGCAATAAAATGCGTTGCTTGGGGCGATATGATTATTAAAAAAAAAGGGAAAATCCTATTTGCCTGTCCCATTACACCTCCTGAATCGAAGAGGTTTAATGTCTTTCGTTGTTTAATTTAATTTCTAAAATATATTTCCTTTATTTTTCTTTTTAACTAATGACTTAAAATGATTTTTTTCTTCTACAGTCATGGCAAATGTTTCCAAAAAAGCAGGACTCTTTTTCTGTTGATTTCACGCTCATTGTTACAATATTTACATTTCTGGCGTTCCTTCTTTAAACTATGCATTTAAAAATTGTCACCAGTAGACTAATACTTGTAGAGAACGATGTGTCGTCTCTTATTTATATTTTACGAGTCGACTCGGCGTAACTTGGGTCAATGAAATAACACAGGAAATATGGAAACACGAAAAGGCGAAAGTAACCAGAACAACAATATATTAACAAA
This sequence comes from Ascarosepion bandense, assembly GCA_037127315.1. Classification (NCBI taxonomy): domain Eukaryota; kingdom Metazoa; phylum Mollusca; class Cephalopoda; order Sepiida; family Sepiidae; genus Ascarosepion; species Ascarosepion bandense. The sequence goes on from JBBBDQ010001574.1 coordinate 1,038,847, forward strand.
GGTTACACAGAGTTGAAAGCATGCAAATCAAATAAGGAAGGAAAAGTTTTTTCCCTTTGTCTGGAGAGAAACGTAAATGTTCGATAGAAGATTAAATTGAATCAAGTTCAGTTTGAATAAAGTTAATGTACATACTGTTAATGTCTGTTTACAATTGGAGTTTTTTAGCGTTGTGTGTGCATGCTGGTGAGAAATAAAATGTGCGTATGTGTGAGTTAGGTAATAAACATGAAAGTTTTATCAGATAAAAGTCTATTTCAAAGTCAACGGACGAAATAAGAAACTTAAAATATTTCGTATCAAATCTTAGATAAACTGACATTTTTCTTACTGCTGTGTCATTAAAACAATCACCTGTTACTTCAGATTGATTTTCATTGTCACGTAATATTAGAGAAATTTCAAAATAACTTTATATTGTAGAGGACGAAGCGTCCATCACTAATTTATATTTACGAGTCGACTCGGCGTAATTTGAATCATGAAATAATACAGGAAATAAGGAAACACAAAAAGGCGAAAATAACCAGAACAACAATATATTAACAAAGGTTACATAGAGTTGAAAGCATGCAAATCAAATAAGGAAAGAAAAGTTCTTTCCCTTTGTCTGGAGAAAAACGTAAATGTTCGGTAGACAGTTATTTTGAATAAAGTTCAGTTTGAATAAAGTGCGTACTGTTAATGTCTGTTTTCAATTGGAGTTTTTTAGTGTTGTGTGTGTGCATGCTGGTGAGAAATAAAAATTTGCGCCACTAATTGCTACCTGCAGTTAGTGCGCGTGTCTATGTGTGAGTTAAGGAAACATGTCTGCTCTTGCCCGGGACAGAATCCTAACTGCTCGAACACGTGACGCTCCCCGGCTTATATCGGCATGCCGTTAGCGCGGGAAAAATTGGGTTATCACATGAACGCTGAATGACCATGTGTGTGGGGGTGTGAATGTATTGAACCTTACATACTTTTTAATCGATTCCAGCTTTTGTATACCTTCCGCACATGCAGATAGGGACTAATTATTCAATTGTAATTCTTAAATGCATGGTCATCAGCAAAAAGAGCCACCCAAAATGCCAAATACAAGGTGGGAAATACTAGAATCAAGCAAGTACAAAAATTGAAATACCTAGGAAGTGTTCTAACAGGAGATGGAAAGTGCGACACAGAGATCTGAAGGCGAATCGGCATGGCAAATGACGCGTTCCAGAAGCTGAGTAAAGTACTAAGATACAGGAAAATTTCACTAAAAACAATAAAGAGTGTTCTAGATATGCAGTATTGTTCAAAAGTATTAGAACAAAAACTATTTTATCTTTTATGAGGCGTATCGACAGAAAATAATTTAATTAAAGTAATTTTATTTGATTTACTCAACAAATGCTTTAACCCTCTAGGGCCTTTCGTATCATATTTGATACAGTATTTCCCTCTAAGGAAATATTTGGTATTTCCCTATAAGGAAATATTTGGTATTCATTGACTGAGCAGTCAGTACTGCTTTCATTTGAAATTTATAAAATATTTCTCTTAAAAAATTTTTCAGGAAAATATTTCTTTCAAGGCTTGTTTTCATACTGTATCAAATATGATATGAATGGCCCTAGAGGGTTAAGGCTTCCAATGGGCATAAAGTGGGGGATCTGTTTTCTATTTGCATGAAGTAATAAACTGATCCCCCACTAATTATTACTTAATAATGTAGTATATATCTTCCCCATCTAGCCATGAGTCAAATAACAAGACAGATTGGGTTCTATAGCCTTGGCTGGCAACCAGTCTACCGTAGAAAGTAATGGTAACCTACTGCGGAATAATCTTCTGCCCAGTCAGTCATGTCTCTTTCGAGACACTTAACTGACTAAAAATGAATAAATAGTTGAAAACATGATTAACCCTCTAGGGCCATTCGTATCATATTTGATACAATATTTCCCTATAAGGAAATATTTGGTATTTCCCTATAAGGAAACATTTGGTATTGATTGACTGAGCAGTCAGTACTGCTTTCATTTGAAATTTATAAAATATTTCTCTTAAAAAATTTTTCAGGAAAATATTTCTTTCAAGGCTTGTTTTCATACTGTATCAAATATGATACGAATGGCCCTAGAGGGTTAATAATATAATATGATTAAGGCTTCTACTTGTCATAAAGTGGGGGATCAGTTCTATATTGTTATGAAGTAATAAACAAATCCCCCACTAATATGATACGAATGGCCCCAGAGGGTTAACAAAAAAATACTTGTTACAAAATAAATTTAATATTTAGTATAATAGCCTTTTGCTTTGATCACAGCCTTCATTCTGTCAGGCATTGACATCAAAAGCTTCTTTAATGTATGTGATTTCAGTTCTTCAATACGGTAGTGAATGCTGGACAATATCATCGAAGATGAGGAAAAGAAAACAAAATATCAACGAAACAAAATATCACTACACTAGAGAATTTTGTTGAAAAAAAAATATCGCTACCATCACTAGTCCTTGTAACAAAAATAATTGTTAAGAAAAAAACTTACTAGAAAAGAAAAAGTTAACATACTTGTAAATGTATTACTGATGTGAAATTTAAAAATAATAATTTGTTCGCCCATTGTATATTGTTTAAGGAAATAAACAACATCTGGAGATCAACACAGTACAGCACTAACACCAAGCTCAAGCTATACCAGAGCTGTGTTGTATCTACTCTCATATATGGATCTGAGTGCTGGAGAATGACTAAGACGGTTCTCGCCAAACTTCGATCACACCATATGCCTCTGAGGAATACTGAGAATATTTTGGCCAGAGAAGATCTCCAATGAAGACCTGTTGAAGAGATGCAAGCAAGAGAACATGGGCACCATCATTACATGAAAGCAGTGGAGATGGATTGGGCATGTGCTCTGGAAAGATCCACAGTCAATCACAAGAACAGCACTGCACTGGACCCCAGATGTCAAAAGAAAGAGGAGAAGACCAAGAACGGCATGGAGAAGTGCGGTGAAGAATGAGATGAAAGCCATGCAGTACTCTTAGGGTTCATTGACTAGTCTGGCCCAAGTTTGGCAGAGGTGGAGAAGCTTTGTTGCTACCCTACACACCATTGGGTGTAACGGATAATGATGATGAAACACTATCCGTGGCCGAATTCTTTTAAATAAATCCCTCAAATCGGCTTTATTCTCTTGATTTGTAATCTAAGAGAAAATGCTGTACTTAAAATCAAAGTTTAAAGAATTAAGGATTCATATTTATTGAAATTTTCTTTTTTCTATTTTCGTAACAAGAGAATACTTTTTTACACTCCACCCACGTCTATTGAACAGGTTAAGAGGCTCATCCCTTGTTCCCTGTTTAGGATGTGGTTTCCGGCTTTCTCTTTACCAATCTTCTCACTTTGTTTGTTTTCTTTTTTTTCAATTGGAGTAGATAGATCTATCTATCGCCCGGTTCACACCCCACCCACGTCTATTGAACAGGTTAAGAGGCTCATCCCTTGTTCCCTGTTTAGGATGTGGTTTCCGGCTTTCTCTTTTCCAATCTTTTCACTTTGTTTTTTTCTTCAATTGGAGTAGATAGATCTATCTTTCGCCCGGTTCACACTCCACCCACGTATATTGAACAGGTTAAGAGGCTCATCCCTTGTTCCCTGTTTAGGATGTGGTTTCCGGCTTTCTCTTTTCCAATCTTCTCACTTTGTTTTTTTTTTCAATTGGAGTAGCTAGATCTATCTATTGCCCGGTTCCTCACCACCCACGTCTATTGAACAGGTTAAGAGGCTCATCCCTTGTTCCCTGTTTAGGATGTGGTTTCCGGCTTTCTCTTTTCCAATCTTTTCACTTTGTTTTTTTCTTCAATTGGAGTAGATAGATCTATCTATCGCCCGGTTCACACTCCACCCACGTCTATTGAACAGGTTAAGAGGCTCATCCCTTGTTCCCTGTTTAGGATGTGGTTTCCGGCTTTCTCTTTTCCAATCTTTTCACTTTGTTTTTTTCTTCAATTGGAGTAGATAGATCTATCTATCGCCCGGTTCACACTCCACCCACGTCTATTGAACAGGTTAAGAGGCTCATCCCATGTTCCCTGTTTAGGATGTGGTTTCCGGCTTTCTCTTTTCCAATCTTTTCACTTTGTATTTTTCTTCAATTGGAGTAGATAGATCTATCTATCGCCCGGTTCACACTCCACCCACGTCTATTGAACAGGTTAAGAGGCTCATCCCTTGTTCCCTGTTTAGGATGTGTTTTCCGGCTTTCTCTTTTCCAATCTTTTCACTTTGTTTTTTTCTTCAATTGGAGTAGATAGATCTATCTATCGCCCGGTTCACACTCCACCCACGTCTATTGAACAGGTTAAGAGGCTCATCCCTGTTCCCTGTTTAGGATGTGGTTTCCGGCTTTCTCTTTTCCAATCTTTTCACTTTGTTTTTTTTCTTCAATTGGAGTAGATAGATCTATCTTTCGCCCGGTTCACACTCCACCCACGTATATTGAACAGGTTAAGAGGCTCATCCCTTGTTCCCTGTTTAGGATGTGGTTTCCGGCTTTCTCTTTTCCAATCTTCTCACTTTGTTTTTTTTTTCAATTGGAGTAGCTAGATCTATCTATTGCCCGGTTCACACTCCACCCACGTCTATTGAACAGGTTAAGAGGCTCATCCCTTGTTCCCTGTTTAGGATGTGTTTTCCGGCTTTCTCTTTTCCAATCTTTTCACTTTGTTTTTTTCTTCAATTGGAGTAGATAGATCTATCTATCGCCCGGTTCACACCCCACCCACGTCTATTGAACAGGTTAAGAGGCTCATCCCTTGTTCCCTGTTTAGGATGTGGTTTCCGGCTTTCTCTTTTCCAATCTTTTCACTTTGTTATTTTTTTCAATTGGAGTAGATAGATCTATCTATCGCCCGGTTCACGCCCCACCCACGTCTATTGAACAGGTTAAGAGGCTCATCCCATGTTCCCTGTTTAGGATGTGGTTTCCGGCTTTCTCTTTTCCAATCTTTTCACTTTGTTTTTTTCTTCAATTGGAGTAGATAGATCTATCTATCGCCCGGTTCACACTCCACCCACGTCTATTGAACAGGTTAAGAGGCTCATCCCATGTTCCCTGTTTAGGATGTGGTTTCCGGCTTTCTCTTTTCCAATCTTTTCACTTTGTTTTTTTCTTCAATTGGAGTAGATAGATCTATCTATCGCCCGGTTCACACTCCACCCACGTCTATTGAACAGGTTAAGAGGCTCATCCCTTGTTCCCTGTTTAGGATGTGGTTTCCGGCTTTCTCTTTTTCCAATCTTCTCACTTGTTTTTTTTTTTTTTTTTTTTCAATTGGAGTAGATAGATCTATCTATCGCCCGGTTCACACTCCACCCACGTCTATTGAACAGGTTAAGAGGCTCATCCCTTGTTCCCTGTTTAGGATGTGGTTTCCGGCTTTCTCTTTTCCAATCTTTTCACTTTGTTTTTTTCTTCAATTGGAGTAGATAGATCTATCTATCGCCCGGTTCACACTCCACCCACGTCTATTGAACAGGTTAAGAGGCTCATCCCTTGTTCCCTGCTTAGGATGCCGTTTCCGGCTTTATCTTTTCCAATCTTTTCACTATTACGTAGCCCCCTGCACATCAGTGGCGTTACCGCTTTGCTAGGGTGATACGATTAAAAAAAAATCTCTTTTTGTACTCATTTCACCCCGAGCAAGGTAATAATGCCACTAAGATGCATGGATTTACTGATAGTGAAAGAAGCAGAGAGGGCAAAAAATCAACAGAATTCAAAGAGACAAATTACGATGATTGACATTGCATTTAAATCAGTCACGAGCAAACTGCGACCTGCGGGCCACATGGGGCTAGTTTGTTTTGTTTCTGAATGGTACGCTTAATTTTGTAAGTAAAATAACGTTTCTCAAATTTCTTGTTTCGTTCAATCACACATTCTCTATAACCACATACATAAGCAATGAATACGTATAATGTTTTTTTTTTTTTTTTGTAAAATTTTGGGGAAGTAACATTATCAGCATTTTAAAACATTAATGAAAAGAAAGATAATATGTACAAAGATTTCTTGCTGTTAAAACAGAAAACGGTCATAAGAAATTTTCTCTAAAGAAGAAATGTTTTCTTTTTCAAATGAATAAATTAAAAGTACAGCATTTACATTATTCGAACTATTGTCCTCATCTTTGTTGCCATTTGTACGACGTTTCGGCCGTTGTATGCTCCGGCATTCTTCAGTTGCTAGGACTACCAAAAGAAGCTCTACGCAAGAGACGAGAAATATATACTCTGTAATTGTAATAAAGTCTACGGCTATATCGTGTTGAATACACAGGTTCCCGTCCGATCACCGAAGTTAAAGCAACATCGGGTCTGGTCAGTACTTAAATGGGTGACCATTTGGGCTAATACCAGGTGCTGTAAACGTAAGGACCAAGAATGGTCCACCGGTCCTCTAGGTTTTTGGGGCTGGGTGTAGGGTTAACAACCCTGCCTTGTAAAAAACAGTTTGTTACAGCAACAAAGAAGTTGCTGCTCTATGCACCATCTGGGCGCGATGGATAAATGATGATGATGAATTGTAATAAGGGGTTCGATTCCAAATTCCTGGAAATGGAAGGAATTAAATTTATTTATTTTTCATTTTGAAAGTTTAAAAACAAGTCAAATATCTCGCAAATATTCATACATGGGCATAGTTCCACGCTGTTGAACACAAAAAGAAAATTGACAGAAAATTATGTATAATTTCTGTTTAAGCGTGAGAGAGTGTAATTATCTCCTTGACTTGCATCCTTCTCTTACCCTATTCCCAAAACCTCCTGTACCTTGATCTCCTCCCTCTTCCCTCTCGCAGCTCTTTTCACGCCAGTATTCCCATCCTTCTCTTAGACACCCATTTTAACCGGTTCCTCTTTCTCTTCGCTCTCCTCTTATGTAAACTTTCACTCTCCACATATGTAACCCCCCTACGCACCAGTTGCAGTACTGCCTTGCTCTGGGTGAAACGACAAAAAAGAAAAAAAGAAAAAGAATTGAAACTAGGTTGGAATAACATCACGTGTTTTGGTGTATAAATTTCTGGGACGAGAAGCTATCATTTATAACATATGCCAGCTTTCAATTAATTAACATTTTTTGGTAAACAAAGACAAACGGACCAGACGTTTTTTAAGTGCGGTTTTATAATCCTCAAGGAACCAATTTCCTTCTCAAAGGACCTGACAATAGTTTGTAAGTAAGCCAATTTTCTGATCCGTATGTAATTAATTTTGTTTTTTAAAGTGACATAAACTGATTTTTAGGCGTGTTATAATTCTGCGTTTTGAAAATGAGAACGAAATATTACTTGTGTAAATCCTTAACCGGATCTCTGCAAATTTATAAAGTTAAATTCATTTTTATTTGATTTTGAGACCAAAATGAAATTTGAAACTAAAATGTTCCCCTGCCTGAATACCTGGGATGAAGAGATATCATTGTTTACAGTATATATATTCGGACTGTTGTCCTCATCTTTATTGTTATTAACATTCTGGGATGAGGAATTAGCATCGCTAATACTATATATATATATATATATATATATATATATATATATATATATATATATATATATATATGAATAGTTGACTGCATCTTTGTTGTCGTTATTCCTGAAATTCAGGGATGAGAAGTTATCATTGATTACACTATTGTGGTGAAGTGGATATCAGTTCGGAACGAGAAATCGGGGAGCCGAGTTCGAATTCCACCAGAATTCATTGCATTCACTTACGCGCAAATACCTTTGGGAAAGGTATTAATCCGTCTATTCCTTCAAGTTAAGGGTTAAATAACAGGACAGATTGGGTTCTATAGCCTTGGTCGGCAACCAGTCTACCGCAGAAAGCAATGGCAACCTACTGCGGGATAATCTTCTGCCCAGTCAGTTATGTCACTTTCGAGATATGATCGCCCAAGCGTGTATCACGTATGGCACTTAACTGACTGAAACAGTACTGTGCAAAAGTATTAGGACAATAATTATTTTATCCTTTTTTAGGCATATTGACAGAAAATAATTTAATTAAAGTAATTTTATTTGATTTACTCAACAAATGCTTTAACAAAAAAAGTACTTGTTACAGAATAAATTTAATATTTAGTATAATAGCCTTTTGCTTTGATCACTGCCTTCATCCTGTCAGGCATTGACATCAGAAGCTTCTTTAATGTATCTAATGGTATCTCCTGCCAAGCAGCTTGTATTTGTTCCCAAAGTATGTCTTGCGAAGTAACATTAGATTTATCAATTTTTTATCCAAAATATCCCATAGATGCTCAATAGGATTGATATCAGGGCTTTGTGGGGGCCAATTCAAATTCCGAATCCTTTCTTCTTCTTCCTTTTTACTTAAATAATTTTTACAAAGGTTTGGCTTTTCATCCTGTATTTGAATTTCAGTAAGGTTTTTAGAGAAATCACCCCTGTTCTTATGCTTTTGCACACTACCGGTAGGGTGCAAAAGGGTTAGAACAGGGGTGATTTTAAACTTTATTTTGATGACGCATAAAAGATAAAATAGTTATTGTCTTAATACTTTTGCACATTACTGTATATATTCGAACTGTTGTCCTTATCTTTGTTGTCGTTATCACTGAAATTCTTGAAAGAGGAGTTATCATGATTTACACTATACATATTCAGACTTTTTTTCCTTATCTTTGTTGTTACATTACTGAAATACTGGGATGAGGAGATATCATTATCTGCACTATATGTTGGGATGGGGAATGTTAATATTCTTAATATTGTTTTCATGTTTGTTGATTTTATTACTGAAATGCCGGGATAAGAAAATGTCATAGTTTACATTTTATATATATTCGAACTGTTCCTCTCATTTTTGTTGTGGAGATCCGAAGGCGAATTGGCAAGGTGAACGACGCGTTCCAGAAGCTGAGTAAAAAAACTAAGACACAGGAAAATTTCCCTAGAAACAAAGAAGAGAGTGCTAGATTCCTATGTGATACCAGTTCTTTAATACGCCAGTGAATGCTGTACAATATCATCGAAAATGAGAAAAAAAAACTTGAAGCAGCGGAAATATGGTTCTACAGAAGGATGCTGCGGATATCATGAACCGAGCATGTGAGCAACGATGAGGTGTTGGAAAGAATGGCAACGAAAAGAAAATGAATACTGAGCATCAGGAAGAGTCAAATGAAGTTACTGGGATATGCAATGAGGAAGGAGGGCTTGGAGAACCTGATACTGACAGGTCAGATAGAAGGAAAAAGAGACAGGGGAAGGCAGCGGATAACATATTTGAAGGGCCGGAGCAGGTGGATGACGGAACGGGGGTTGCGAGGTGTAACAGGAGAAAACATACTAAGAGCCACCAGGAATAGGAAGACGTGGAAAGCCATGATCGCCTACGTCCTGAAAGGACAGGGCACATAGAAGAAGAAGAAAAAGTATGCTTCGTCTAGCGAACTTTTTGATTTATTCCGATAGTTTGTGCGCAATAAAGTTATTTAATTTCAATGCGTCGAAGAAGCCAAATAACTTTTATAAATATATTCCCATGCATGAAAGAAAACGAAATGAAGTTTGCTTAATCTAAACTTATTTATAAATGGAACTTTGTGTGTGTGTATGTGTGTGTGTGTGTCCGTTACCTATAGACTCCGAAACGGCTGAACCGATTTTCTTGAAAATTTACACAGTTGTAATATAAGCGTCTGCGAGTGTTCTTAGCTAGGTTTTGTGTCGAGGTACCCCCGATAAATATCGAAAATCGATAATCGAAAAAATAGGGTTATAGAAGGAGTGGTCCAATTTTAATCAAATTTGATACACTCATAGACACAAACATAGGAAACGATATTCAGACGTTTCAAGGTTGCAGTTCTTACAATAGTGCAGAAAATCGATAATATATATATATATAAAAGACAAGATGTTTGCGTGTGTGTCCGTTTATCTGCCTGTATGTCTGTATTTTTCAGACCTTTTATTTTAGTTTTTGCTTCAGGTTTGGCTCTAAGTAGGTATAATTGTAGTTCTTAGTCTCAGCCATGATACCATTTACTCAGAGAACTTATTTAGCCTTCAAAATTCAGTTTACGACGTAAAAAACTGATATCGATACCAGGAAATGAAAATTTGACTCATATCCATTCATTTTTCTTTCAGTCTACGCTTTCGCTTTAACTGGAAACAACTATTGCTTTTTAGTCTTTCGTGCCAACGTCCAAAGAGTCTGAGCTCCAGGACCATGGATTAGTTTTAAATCTTTCATTACATCCGAGCAACGCCGAGCTATACTGCTAGTAAATTTTTATAAGTGGCCTTTTAATTTAGTAGGACGAATGTAAAAAAAAAAAAAAAACAGACGAAATGACATCACCCGCTTGGTTCTAGAGATTATTATACGAAAAATCTGGATTCCAGTGATATCAGTGCTTATCAACTGAACGAAGAGAAGCAGTGGAGATAAATGCAGTTTTGGGGTTTTGAGGTCGAGATTTCTAACTCTTCTTCGACGCAGTTTCCTTCTTGACGGACACGGCAACATTTTTTAAGTAAACAGATTTTCTGGTCAGTAATTAATTTTCTTTTCGAAAGTGATATGAACTGCTTTTTTTAAGACGTGGCTATAATTTTGATTTTTAGAAATTATGACTTATTGTTTCTTTTGTAAATGCTTAGTTGTATCTCCTCAAATTAAAAAAAAACAACACTATTTCTTTTTTATTTAAAGGCAAATAACATTCTTCCAACAAAAATTAACACAAAAACCGTAAAATACAATGCAATAATCCTCACTATTATAATAAAAAATCGTTGTGCATTTATTCGCATATATATATATATATATATATATATATATATATATATATCGAATAAAGAATATATATATCGAATAAAGAAATAGGGTTGTTCCAACGAGAGTAATTAGTATAGAATAAAAAGTGTGATAAGTCGTGAACGTTTTCTTTAAAGTTAATGTTTATTGTTTTTGTAATTATGCATGTTATGAAATATTAATTGTCCATTAATTTTTATTCTATATATATATATATATATATATATATATATATATATATATATATATATATATTGTCACCCGCAGACAGATCTGTTTCAGCGTATCACAGCTCATCCGTACGGTTAGACTCCGATCGCTTTTTTACCCAGGATAGAAATCCGACCGAAATGGCGTCAGTCGGCGACTCTACCCCTGAGCTATGGGCGTTCGGCGGAAGTAGGTAGACTTTTTGGCGCATATCATTATACGCGCCAAATAGCTATAATAATAATAATAATAATAATAATAATAATAATAATAATATATATTTTAAAGTCCGTTGTATAATATTGGAGTAGATAGACTAATCTATCGCCCGGTTCACACTCCACCCACGTCTATTGAACAGGTGAAGAGGCTCATCCCTTGTTTCCTGTTTAGGATGTGGTTTCTGGTTTTCTCTTTTCCAGTCTTTTCACTCTTACATCAGTGGCGTTTTCGCCTTGCTTGGGGTGATATGATTAAAAAAAAAAATATATATATATTCTCTATTATAATAAAGACCGTTATATATATATATATATATTTTAATTCAGATACTTTAATCCGAGCGGAAAAAGCAGGAAGGTAAATTCCAAAACCCCGATCCTAATTAATATTAAAAATTTTATTTTAATATTAAAAAATGATACAGGAAGAGAGCTCCATGTAATAAAATATTACAGAGCAAATATAAATTAAAAAAGGATTAATTCAATGATGTTGGATGATCATTTCGATATGAAAATCCCCACGGGGAATAACACATCACCTCAGCAACAGGAAAATCTTTTCAGAAACTGGAGAAAAATCAGTCTAATTTTCCTTTTTAAATAGATTTGCAAAGAAATTAAAAAAGAAAAAGAAAAAGAAAAAAAGAAAAAGATAAAACAAAATAAAATCAAATAAACAAGAAAAGAAAGAATTGACATCATCTGGGTTCGCAAAAAAAGCAAAGAGAATTGCACGGACGGCCGTGTTGAAATTGATTTAAGGTTAAGCATCACGGAAAAAAGTGGGAGATAAAAGAGATAAAGGGAGGAAGGGAGGGAAAAAGAAAAGAAATGAAATAATTTTTTTTAAAATATTACAGACGCTGGACATATTCAAGAACCTAACTTCCCCAAAAAGTTGAAGTATTAGAAAAAGGCCTTTACTTAAAAAGGCATAATTATTTTTAAAGGGAATAAAAAGATATAGGATTTAAAATAAAATACATTTTTAAAAATTAGGTCATTTGATTTGAACTAAATAAAGACACCGCTAGGTAAAAACGAAAAAAAAAATTCCATTTACAATTATACATAATTTAAATGGAATTTACATTTTATATATATATATATATATATATATATATATATATATATATATATATATATATTCTTATATATATATATATATACAATCTTCTCAAATATTTTGCCGCCGTCATTTTTATCGGCAAAGGTACATAAAGAAAGTCAACTGGAGCAAAGGTAAGAAAGCAATCAGGAATGAATATCTGACATTAATTATTCCATAAACATAAAGCAACATTTCGCCTTCAAATAGTATGCACTAAGCATTCAATTAGTATGCACGATGCATTCAAATAGTATGCACTTTGCATTCAAATAGTATGCACTGTGAATTCAAATAGTATGCACTATGCATTCAATTAGTATGCACGGTGCATTCAAATAGCACTATACATTCAAATAGGATGCACTATGCATTCAAATAGTATGCACTAACATTCAATTGGGATGCACTATGAATTCAAATTGTATGCACTAACATTCAAGTAGTATGCACTAACATTCAATTAGTATGGACGATGCATTCAAATAGCATGCACTAACATTCAATCAGTATGCACTTGAGTTCAAATAGTATGCACTATGCATTCAAATAGTATGCACTAACATTCAATTAGGATGCACTATGCATTCAGATAGTATGCACTAACATTCAAATAGTATTCACTATGCATTAAAATTGTATGCACTAACATTCAATTAGTATGCACTATGCATACAAATAGTATGCACTAAGCATTCAAATTGTATGCACTATGCATTCAAATAGGATGCATTAACATTCAATTACTATGCACTAAGCATTCAATTGCTATGCATTAACATTCAATTACTATGCACTAAGCATTCAAATTGCTATGCACTAACATTCAAATAGTATGCACTTTGCATTCAAATAGTATGCACTATGCATTCAATTAGTATGCACTGTGCATTCAAATAGCACTATACATTAGGATGAACTATGCGTTCAAATAGTATGCACTAACATTCAATTGGTATGCACTATGAGTTCAAATAGCATTTAATTAATATGCACTATGCATTCAGATATTATGCACTAACATTCAATGAGGATGCACTATGCATTCATATGGTATGCACTAACATTCAATTACTATGCACTTTGCATTCAAATAGCTTTCACTAAGCATTCAATTACTATGCACTTTGCATTCAAATAGTATTCACTAAGCATTCAATTAATATGCACTTTGCATTTAAATAGCATGCACTAAGCATTTAATTAATATGCACTATGAATTCAAATTGTATGCACTAACATTCAAGTAGTCTGCACTAACATTCAATTAGTATGGACGATGCATTCAAATAGCATGCACTAACATTCAATCAGTATGCACTTAGTTCAAATAGTATGCACTAGCATTTAATTAATATGCACTATGCATTCAAATAGTATGCGCTAACATTCAATTTGTATGCACTATGCGTTCAAATAGTATGCACTATGCATTCAAATAATATGCAGACATATAACATTTATGCATATATGTAGGTCTCAAAGGATTTTTAGGAGCTGTGAAGACCGCAACAAGACAGAAAACATAACATGTGAGAGGCTGTTCCATTTCTAAGTAAGATGTTGTAGTCATCATATATGCTAACCCTTTCGCGAAAAAAAATTACTAACCAAGATACCCGAGCCATCGTATCTATATGAAGATTTTCTTAGCGCAACTTATAGGTGTGGCATAAGGCCGAATGTATGGAGTACCTAGTGAAGATAGAACTCACTGCTCAGTTGTAATGATTCGAGCGATGCAAGCTTGTTAACCTTTACAACAATTCAAGGTGCTCTAGTTATCATATATGTATGTATTGAACATTGGATCTTAGTGAGTGTGTTTTTGTTTTTGTTGTTTTTTTGTTTTTCATTTCTTCAAGAAAGCTGTTTGGTTTTTAATGAAGGGAAGTGGTTATTTTGCTGTCATATATCCATTTTTATTCTTATTTTAGGGCCTAGAATTTAGGCAGTGTTTATGATATTGCTGGGGTGTCTGAATTTTTAGGGAAATTAAAACACAAAAGGTTATGTCATTAAATATCTATTTAATTAAATATGAACCATTTTGTTGGCTAACATTTCTTTATTTTCTCTTCAACTTAAAGATATTGTGACACGATAACTAGACATATATGTATTTTATTATAATAGATTAAAATAGAAAATAGATTAGAATAGAAAATAGTTTAAAAACATATTTAACAAAAGTGAAAAAGAAGAGGAAAAAATAAATAAACGCTTTTTCTTTTATGAGGAAAATTGTCCTCCGGTAAATATTTGACTCAGTGTAAAGTTCAGCGAGTACGTTTTCGATGACCCGGTCAAAGGCTGTCCTTTACTGTATCTTGACCACACATTAAGCCTTTTCCGGCGGAAGCCTTATTAAGATAAAAAAAAAAGATAACTGAAATTTCAGACTTACAGTCGCCGGTGTTTGTCACCGGTGGTCTAAAACATTTCCGGATTTCCGGATTTCCAGATTCCTATTAAATAAATAGAGCCAGTTAAAAAAGTTAAAAAAAGACAGTTAAGTGAGAGGAGTCCGCCGGGTGCGAGCTTGATGTAAGGATCTCCGTTCGTCTTGTTTCGTTCAGTTTGGGTTTGTTGATCTCCATTAATTAGAGTTAGAGCTGTGTGTCACATTCGCCTGCCCCAACCGACAAGGCTAACTCTAAACGAATAAAGCATCCTTTTCAACTCATCCAAATTGTGGATGTTCGTTCCTTATAGTCAATCTTGTACCCCCAGCTGTCCGACCGACATTTTCAACAAGTTTCCGGCAACATCACAGCGTGGAGAACGGCCGCCGGAGAAATACCTAGGACGACCGTTGGGGTGGTACATTTGGTGCCGTGACTGCAGGATTTGGAACCCACGGAAGTGCCACTGGATGCTAAGTTTGGATTTCGACGAACCGACGCGACTGGACGAGACGGGACGAACGGAGAAAAGGAAATCGAAGAAAGAACAATACTAACAACCAAATTCTAATTGTTTGGTATAAGCTTCAAAAGAAGAAAAAAGAAAGAAAGAAAAAGAAACAAGGGAAGGAAAGGGAACCCGTTATCAACAAGCACCGTAAGAAAAAAAAGAAAAGGAAATCGAAGAAAGAACTATTCTCACAGCCAAATTCTGATTGCTTGGTGTAAGCTTCAGGGGAAGGAAAAGAAAAGAAAGAAAAAAACAAGAAACAAAGAAAGGAAAGGGAACCCGTTTTCAACAAGCACCGTAAGGTAAGCAGAATTATTTACTCCCTTTTCGTCAGGCCAAAATTCTCGCAGGCAGAAGAACGGTTGCCACTAACGGCCGTACGATCGAAAAAAAAAAACACAAAGAAAAAAAAAAGAAAAGAAAAAAAAGAGGACAATGAATTGATTAAGAAAAAAAAATGTGTGAGTACTTTGAGAGAAAAAAGTATAAATTTTGAAAAAAAACAGGAAAAGAAAAAGAGAGATAGAAACAACGCGAACGGTGTGAACAAAAAAACAAGAAACAAAGGAAAGGGAACCCGTTATCAACAAACACCGTAAGGTAAGCAGAATTATTTACTCCCTTTTTGTCTGGTCAAAAAAAGAAAGAAAAAGAGAAATAGAGACAACTTAAACGGTCTGAATGAGTACTTAAAAACAAAACAAGGAGAAGAATGAAAAAGGACTGTTTGAACAGAAAAAGGGATGATGATGAAAAAAAAAATTTTGAGAAAAACAGAAAGAAACATTTTAGGAACATTTATTTACTTTTTTGTTGTTGTTTTCGTTAAAGGAAATGATAATGATAATGAGAAAAAGGTGTGTACAAAAAAAAAATGGAAAAATAATAGGACGGGAGAGAGCAAAAAACAACTGTGTGTGTAAAAAAAAAAAAAAAAAAAGTGAATTCATTAAAAAAAAATGTGTCAGTATTTTTGAGAAAAAAAAAAGTATGAATTTTGAAAAGAAAGTAAAAGAAAAAGAGAGATAGAAACAACGCAAACGGTGTGAAAAAAAGAGAGGAATGAAAAAAAAGGACTGTTTGAAAAAAAGTGGGTAAAAGAATAGTGTGTTATTACTTTTTTAAAAAAAAAAAAGCATTATTTGTGAAAAAAAAAATGACAGAGAGAAAAACTAAGTGGGAGTGTCCAACAACGACAAAAATGTTTTGGAAAAAAAAATGAGAAGATGTGTACGAAAAAAACAAAAAAAGGAAAAAAATGAAAAGAATAAGAGGAAGAGAGAGAGCAAGAAACAACTGTGCGCGTACAAAAAAAATGAATTGGAAAAAAAGAATGTGTGACTATATTTTGAGATAAAAAGTACAAATTTTGAAAAGGAAGTTAAAGAAAAAGAGAGATAGGAACAACGCAAACGGAGTGAAAAAATAGAGAGAAGAATGAAAAAGGACTGTTTGAAAATAAAAATAGGGTAAAAGAATAGTGTGCGTTGTTACTTTAAAAAAAAAAAGAAGAAAAAAAAGCACTATTCGTGAAAAAAAATGAGAGAGAAAAACTAAATGAGAGTGTACAACAACGACAAAAATATGTTTTGAAAAAAGAAAAGAAATGATGATGAGGAAAAAAATATATTTTAAGAAAAACAAAAAGAAACATCTTTGAAACATTTATTTTCTTGTTTTGTTGAAAAAATAAGATGATGATGATGAAAAAAAAAATTTGGGGGGAAAAACAGAAGGAAGCGTTTTAGAAACATTTATTGACTTTTTTTGTTGTTGTGTTCAAAAGAAAAAAAAAGAAAAGAAAATTGAATATGTTTGGTTGAAAAAGAGATTGATAATGAGAAAATAAATGTGTATGAAAAAAAAATGGAAAAAATAAGAGGAAGGGAGAGAGCAAGAAACAACTGTGCGTGTAAAAAAAGAAATGGATTGGAAAAAAATGTGTGACTATTTTGCGATAAAAAGGTATGAATTTTGAAAAGAAAGTTAAAGAAAAAGAGAGATCAACGCAAACGGTGTGAAAAAAAAGAAGAGAAGAATGAAAAAGGACTTTGAAAAAAAAAGGGGGGTAAAAGAATAGTGTGTGTACGTTAAAAAAAAAAGAGAGAGAGAAAAACTAAGTGAGTGTGTACAACAACGACAAAAAAATATGTTTTGGAAAAAAAAAAAGGATGATGGTGAAAAAAAAAATTTTTTTTGAGAAAAACAAACATTTTAGAGACATTTAATTACGTTTTTTTGTTGTTTTGTTTGAAAGAAGAAAAAAAGGATGAGGATGATGAAAAAAAATTTTGAGAAAAACAGAAAGAAACATTTTAGGAACATTTATTTACTTTTTTTTTTGTTGTTTTGTTTAAAAGAAAAAAAAAGAAAGAAGGGAAAATGGACTATGTCTGGAGAACTTTAAATAGTTAAAAAAAAAAAGAAGAGACTGATAATGAGGAGCAGTTACATCGCTCCTATATTTATAGACTTGCTCAGAGTTATGACTATTTTGTCACCTTGTGTTAATTAATTTTGTTTTAATTTCTTTTCTTCTTTGGGAGAGAGGGTGGAAACACCCCTCTCTTGAATTTATTGTGTAAACTATGCTTCAATCATTTTTCGGGCGCCATTGACCCCATTGGGAGGGGACGTCCTCAGCAAACTTCCATCATGATAAGGTTTCATTGGGGGGGATGCAGGAAAGGCTCAGAGACTTATGGCTGGAAAATGGTAACAGGAGATGAATTAACGAAGAGTGGAGTCTCTTCAGGAATAGAAGAGAAAAAGTAAAGCTGAAAGCAAAACACTAAGTTGAAAAAGGTGTTCGTTAATGAAGAATTGACCCTCATACGTAGCGATAAACCAACTGCGTGGATTCATTGATGCCACCGGCTACGAAGACAGAAATTGAGGAATTGGTTGTTGAAATAAGAAAAATGTGTTGAGGAAATACAAAGAAATGGTATGGATTAATAAGAAATTTCATGATTGATGTTTGTGGAGAGGAGGAGAATATCCCTGGGGGATCAAAAAAAATTTTTGGTGGTGATGGCGTGCCGACATAATGAAGCATCGTGTCATGTTTTTTTTTGTTTTGTTTATTGTAATTAATTGACATTAATGACAAGATCCGTTGGGGGAGGTAATGTGACACGATAACTAGACATATATGTATTTTATTATAATAGATTAAAATAGAAAATAGATTAGAATAGAAAATAGTTTAAAAACATATTTAACAAAAGTGAAAAAGAAGAGGAAAAAAATAAATAAACGCTTTTTCTTTTATGAGGAAAATTGTCCTCCGGTAAATATTTGACTCAGTGTAAAGTTCAGCGAGTACGTTTTCGATGACCCGGTCAAAGGCTGTCCTTTACTGTATCTTGACCACACATTAAGCCTTTTCCGGCGGAAGCCTTATTAAGATAAAAAAAAAAGATAACTGAAATTTCAGACTTACAGTCGCCGGTGTTTGTCACCGGTGGTCTAAAGCATTTCCGGATTTTCAGATTCATATTAAATAAATAGAGCCAGTTAAAAAAGTTAAAAAAAGACAGTTAAGTGAGAGGAGTCCGCCGGGTGCGAGCTTGATGTAAGGATCTCCGTTCGTCTTGTTTCGTTCAGTTTGGGTTTGTTGATCTCCATTAATTAGAGTTAGAGCTGTGTGTCACATTCGCCTGCCCCAACCGACAAGGCTAACTCTAAACGAATAAAGCATCCTTTTCAACTCATCCAAATTGTAGATGTTCGTTCCTTATAGTCAATCTTGTACCCCCAGCTGTCCGACCGACATTTTCAACAAGTTTCCGGCAACATCACAGCGTGGAGAACGGCCGCCGGAGAAATACCTAGGACGACCGTTGGGGTGGTACAATATCGTCTTCCCAGAATTTCGGTGGATTCTCAGCAAATAACTTATTAGGGTTCTTTTTGTCTGTTTTTGTTGTTGTTTTTCTTTTTTTATTATTTCACCAAAAGAATTAACATTTTACCACTGAGACTATTTTTCATGTATCTGAATAAATGAAAATTCAATGGATTAATGTCTGGCGAAAATGGTGCGTGGTGTAACACACCCCAGCCAAGATACAACCATTTCTGCCGGGTCACCAAAAAAAAAGGCGAGGTCTGGCATTATTCTAATGGAAAACAGCACTTTACTTGTCGTCGATTTTGGGCGTTTTTTTTCCCGAATTTCCGCCTTTAATTAGTCTACTTGCGAGCAGTAGTTTTAAGAATCAATTAACTGGTTACCTGGCATAAACTAACAGTACAGGATTTCTTTCCATCGCCACCAGCTGCACCGCATGACTTTCTTTAAGTGAAGACCTGCCTTTGATATGCGTTGTGGTGCAGTGGATATCAGCTCGGAACAACAAATCGGTGAGCCGAGGTCGAATTCCAGTTGAATTCCTTGCATTCACTTAAGCACAAATACCATTGGAAAAGATATTAATCCGTCTCTTCCCTCCAATTATGGGTTAAACAATAGAACAGATTGGGTTCTATAGCCTTGGCTAGCAACCAGTCTCCCGCAGAAAGCAACGGCAACCTACTGCAGGATAATCTTCTGCCCAGTCAGTCATGTCTCTATCGAAACATGATCGCCCAAGCGTGTATCACGGATGGCACTTAACTGACTGACTGAATATAATAGTTCTATACAATTAAAACTTCTAGTGGGCATAAAGTGAGGGATCGGTTTTCTATTGTTATGAAGTAATAACCTGATCCCTCACTAATTACTAATTAATAATATAATTCATTTCTTCCTAATCTAGCTATAAGTCAAATAACAGGACAGGTTGGGTTCTATAGCCTTGGTCGGCAACCAGTCTGCCACAGAAAGCAATGGCAACCTACTGCAGGATAATCTTCTGCTCAGTCAGTCATGTCTCTTTCGAAACATGATCGCCCAAAGCGTATATCACACATGGCACTTAACTGACTGACTGAAATTTAGTTCATATCACTTACCCAGGCTATTTTTCTCTGAACATTGTTGTAAGCAATCAATTTTTCATCACCTTTCACAGAAAGGGGGAATTTTCATTGCGTTTATACAGCAAATAACAGATAGACTCTTTTCATTCAAATCATGTGGTACCCAAATATCGATTGAGTACCCGAGCTTCACAAAGTACACACAGATCGTGAATTTTGATAAATTTAGTATTTTTTGCCAATTCTCGCGTTCTGTACTGCGGGTTATTCTCAGTCAATGTCTTGATTTAGTCATCATCTGTAGTGGTGGGGTCTGCCCGAGTGTTCTTCATCAATAAGGTCGCGATCACTAATTCTAAACGTCTATACAGATTTGCCAGCTGAAGTACACAGCACGTATCGACATACATGTTGTTGTTGTTTGCGAGATATTTTTTGCATTTATAGTATTTACATTATTCGAACTATTGTCTTCATCTTTGTTGCCATTTGTACGACGTTTAATAATAGATCATTCTATTTGTCTATATTTCTGAGATCAGGTAGTATTTACAGTATTTACATTATTCGGACTATTGTCCTCATCTTTGTTGCCATTTGTACGACATTTAATAATAGATCATTCTATTTGTCTATATTTCTGAGATCAGGTAGTATTTACAGTATTTACATTATTCGGACTATTGTCCTCATCTTTGTTGCCATTTGTACGACATTTAATAATAGATTATTCTATTTGTCTATATTTCTGAGATGAGGTAGTATTTACAGTATTTACATTATTCGGACGATTGTCCTCATCTTTGTTGCCATTTGTACGACGTTTAATAATAGATTATTCTATTTGTCTATATTTCTGAGATCAGGTAGTATTTACAGTATTTACATTATTCGGACTATTGTCCTCATCTTTGTTGCCATTTGTACGACGTTTAATAATAGATTATTCTATTTGTCTATATTTCTGAGATGAGATAGTATTTACAGTATTTACATTATTCGGACTATTGTCCCCATCTTTGTTGCCATTTGTAAGACGTTTAATAATAGATCATTCTATTTGTCTATATTTCTGAGATGATGTAGTATTTACAGTATTTACATTATTTGGACTATTGTTCTCATCTTTGTTGCCATATGTACAACGTTTAATAATAGATCATTCTATTTGTCTATATTTCTGAGATGAGGTAGTATTTACATTATTCGGATTATTGTCCTCATCTTTGTTGCCATTTGTTCGACGTTTAATAATAGATCATTCTATTTGTCTATATTTCTGGAATGAGGTAGTATTTACAGTATTTATATTATTCGGACTATTGTCCTCATCTTTGTTGCCATTTCTGCGATGATTAATAATAGATCATTCTATTTGTCAATATTTCTGAGATGAGGTCGTATTTACAGTATTTACATTTTTCGAACTATTGCCCTCATCTTTGTTGCCATTTGTACGACGTTTCGACCGTTGTACGCTCCAGTCTTCTTTAGATGGTAGGAACTTCGAACCGAACCCTTTATTACAATCACTCTGGTATATCATCCTAATTCCTTGCGTAAAGGTCGATTGGAAGTCTGCAAGTTACTTTTTCACCACTGCTGTAGGTCTGGTATTGAACTCACAACTCTAAAAGTCAAGTCAGGAACTAACCAACGTCTTTATCCTTACGGACACATGACCCAGTGGATAAAGACGTTGTGAATTATTCTTGTAAAGAAAAATACTACGCCTCCTTGGCCTTACACTTTCGGCGGACCTCAAATGGAATGACTATATCGAATCCATTGCCAAATCTGCAGCTATGAAAGTCGGTTCTCTTTGCACTAAGGGTATAAAGCCATTAAAACGCGAGGGCTTACAGGGAATTAAAGAAACTCATAGACCGTTGAAAAGAGAGAGGACATTAAAAGATCACGATTCAAAGAGACAGAAAATAATTGTGGTTTCATATACATTTCTGAAAGTCTTATTTGACAGGAAAGCTAGACGTTGAAAGGGATTCCCACAGATGAGAAGTGCAAGAGAAAACTATGAGTACATTTTATATGCTTACACTTATAGTAAAAAAATGAGACCTAGCTACAATGTAGTACTGTGTTTAAATTCTTGAATTTGATGTAACAAAAAAGAAAGCTAACAGACAAGTAATCATGAAAATATTTATGAAAACGGTACGGAGAAGTTATCTCATGGGAAAAGTCAGTGAAGTCGTGATGCCAGATCAAGATCGATGATTTTCAAGATTCTTTGGATTCTGTGAAAAATCACTAGATACATACACTACCGGCTATAATTAATAGGCGACCCCAGAAATGATTTATTTCATACTATTTTTAGTATTTATTGCCAAGTGGATAATTCTAAAATAGAATTGTTCTTTGTTATTGCCAAGTGGATAATTTTAAATGAAAATAGAATGCTTCTTTGTTAATACTGCACAATAACATGTGCATCAAATGAACTGTTCTGGTGTCCAGTTTTTGTGCTCTCTTCCCCATGCTAGTCTCCTCTTCTTATTGGCTGGCCAAAGCAAAGGCTTCTTGGCTGCCTTGTAAAATTTTGCAAAGTAATAATAACAAAAGAACCATTCTAATTTTTTCATTTTTTTAAAACTGGGGTTGCCTAATAAATATATATATATATATATATATATATATATATATATATATATATAGAGAGAGAGAGAGAGAGAGAGAGAGAGAGAGAGAGCAACTCTATAGGAATTGATGAGTAAATTGTCGCTATTTGCCTTGTAAAATCTTGCAAAGTAATAATAACAAAAGAACCATTCTATTTTCATTTAGAATTATTCATTTGGCAATAAATACTAAAAATAGTATGAAATACATAATTTTTTTTTAAATTGGAGTGGCCTAATAATTATGCCCGGTAGTGTAGCAGAAGTATAAGACCGGATGTGGCATCAATATTCGATACATGGACGTAGGTAGATTTATAAACATGTAAAATATATTTTGTCACGAAAGATTTGTCTAAAACGACAGAGTGAACAAACTTAATAATTGGTTCAATATAATATCGCTAATTTATATCAATGGAAAATGTGAGACTGAGAAGGTATAAAAAGTTATTTTCCTAGGGAATAGCATCAGCCATATTGACATGCTAATTAGAGGCAAAAAAAGTTTCTTCTGCAGTTAAAGGAGAAGAGTGCTGGATTGCTATGTGATGTCAGTTCTTCAATACGACAGTGAATGCTGGACAATATCATCGAAAATGAGGACAAAGCTGGAATCAGCGGAAATGTGGTTCTACAGAAGGATGCTGCGGATATCGTGGACTGAGCATGCAAGCAACGATTGTTGGAAAGAATGGCAACAAAAAGGAAATTAATTCTGAGCATCAGGAAGAGACAACTGAAGTTCCTGGGACACGCAATGAGGAAGGAGAGCCTGGAGAACCTGATACTGACTGGCCAGATAGAAGGAAAGAAAGACAGAGGAAGGCAGCGGATAACATATTTGCAGGGTCTGATCAGGCGGATGATGGAACGGGGGTTACCAGGAGTAACAGGAGCAAATATACTAAGAGCCACAAGGGAGAACCATGATCGCCTACGTCCTGAAGGGACAGGGCACATAGAAGAAGAAGAAGAAGAAGAAGAAGAAGAAGAAGAAGAAGTTCCGTTTTGGATGCATTAAAATTAAGGAGTTATTTTTTGTAACGTTACACAATAGATTGGCGGTCAATAGATCGGTGCCAATTTGACTTTACCGAAGTTATCAGACTTGCACTTAAGATGGGGTGTAAATAAGGATGACCTCAGCATAGATACCCGAGTCGAGAACTGATGTTTATCGGGAAGGTCATTGATGAATATCTGGAATAAAGTAGATAGGTCCCGACTTGTCAGCTCGACACCAGCCACTTTCTCACCGGCGGGATGGGGCTTCCCTCTGTCTATTCTACAAATATTTTCATGGCTTCAACTCCGACGAACTTAAGTCACTGGTACCCCCGCCACAAAAATTTACTCGGGAAACCAGACTGGCAACAAACTCCCACCCATTTACAGTTAGATCAACCAAATGCAGCCGTCATTTCTACTTCATCAGGTTCTTTTTTCGCACTTCCCGCCTGTGCAACTCCCTTCCATATACTTGCTTTCCTGACGGCTACAACCTCCAGGAATTTAAATGCAATGTCAATACCCATCTCTTATCCACTTGACTCCAGTTCTTTCTACATCAACCTGTGTATCTTGTTCTTTTTCTTTCTCTCTACCTTCACAGGTGTCTTCACACCTGTATTCCCATCCTTCTCTTTCCCTTTCTCAGACACCCACTGTAACTTGTTTGTCTTTCTCTTCACTCCTCCTGCCTAAACTTTTACTCTCCTATGTAGCCCCCAGCGCATCAGTGGCGGTACCGCCTTGCTTGGGGTGAAATGATTAAAAAGAAAGAAGATACAAGAACAGAGATCAGGCAGACACCTGCAGTAATGAATTTTCATAAGTCTGGACAATTTTTTAACCGAACCCAACTACAAATTCACAGAATGTTCTTTCTAATTTGCGCACCGAATGAATATGTATTTTCGTAAATTCCATTCCTTTTTACGATTGGAATGGTTATTCTATTTCGACAAATGTGAAAATGAAATTCTTCTATCTTTTTATTTCTTTCTTATCTTCTTTCTTTCGCGCTATCTCTTTTCTGTCTTTCTTACACTCTTTCTTTCTTTCTTTCTTTCTTTCTTTCGCGCTATCTCTTTTCTGTCTTTCTTACACTCTTTCTTTCTTTCTTTCTTTCTTTCTTTCTTAACTGCTTTCTTTTTCTTTCTTTCTTTCTTAACTGCTTTCTTTTTCTTTCTTTCTTTCTTTCTTTCTTTTTCTTTATTTCTTTCTTTCTTTCTTAACTGCTTTCTTTTTCTTTCTTTCTTTCTTTCTTTCTTAACTGCTTCCTTTTTCTTTCTTTCTTTCTTTCTTTCTTTCTTTCTTAACTGCTTCCTTTTTCTTTCTTTCTTTCTTTCTTTCTTTCTTTCTTAACTGCTTCCTTTTTCTTTCTTTCTTTCTTTCTTTCTTTCTTTCTTTCTTAACTGCTTCCTTTTTCTTTCTTTCTTTCTTTCTTTCTTAACTGCTTTCTTTTTCTTTCTTTCTTTCTTTCTTTCTTTCTTATCTGCTTCCTTTTTCTTTCTTTCTTTCTTTCTTTCTTAACTGCTTTCTTTTTCTTTCTTTTTTTCTTAACTGCTTTCTTTTTCTTTCTTTCTTTCTTTCTTTCTTTCTTAACTGCTTCTTTCTTTCTTTCTTTCTTTCTTTCTTTCTTAACTGCTTTCTTTTTCTTTCTTTCTTTCTTTCTTTCTTAACTGCTTTCTTTTTCTTTCTTTCTTTCTTTCTTTCTTAACTGCTTTCTTTTTTTTCTTTCTTTCTTTCTTTCTTAACTTATTTTTTCTTTCTTTACTTCTTTCCATCTTTCTTTTTTCTAATCTTTCTCTTTCTCTTTCTTTCTATCTCTTTTCTTTTTTCTCACACTCTTTCTTTCTCCTTTCTTTTTCTTACTTTCTTTCTCTTTCTTTTTTTACCTTATTTCTTTCTTTCTTGTTTTCTTTCTTCTCTCTTTTTTTTCTTTCTTTAATCTTTCTTTCTCGCTGTCTTTCTTTCATACAGTATTTCATTCTTACCTCATTTCTTTTTCTTTCTCTCTCTCTCTCTCTCTCTCTCTCTGTATCCTTCTTTCTTTCTCATCAGATTTCTTTCTTTATTAACATGTGTATTTCTTTTTTCTTTCTCTTTTTATTACCTTATTTCATTCTTTTGATTTATGCTATTTTAAGATTTAAAATTTTGAACTATTTCAGGATTGCTCAAGAAATAGAGGAAAATGAAGCTGATCTACACCGTTTTTTCCGGAATATTTTTTCTGCTTATCGCCGAGCCAATCGAAAGTGACAACATCCTGTTTCTCAGTCTTCCATATTTCGGTCACATAAATCCGATGACGTCGATGGCGAAAGAGCTCCATAAAAGGGGACATAACTCCTTTTTCCCTATTCCTCAAAATCTATCGAAAATGTTTAAAGCCTCAGATAGAATTAATTTTGTACACATGCCCAATATCATAAAAATGGCTGAATTCACGGATGTCTCCATTAGTTATTTCTCCGGAAAGAACAACTATACATTGTTTGATATAAAAAAGCTCATTTGGGAAATGTGTGATGGTTTGCTGCTCGATCACAAATGGTTTAACTATTTGAAGGCATTCAATGCCTCTATGGTCGTTGTAGACAGCGCGTTCATGAGCAATTGTTTGACAATAATTCCTTACAAACTGTCAATTCCATTCATATTATTTGGGTCAGCAAATCTACCATCACTTCATCGAACACCATCAACCTTCGCCGCTTTTCCGTCTGTGATAACACTATATTCCGAACGCATGTCATTTATGGAAAGACTACAAAATACTTTTATAAATATACAAACTTACATTAGTACACCTATTGGTGCCCCAGCGAAAAACGTGAAGTATTATGCACCGAACAAACCCAATATTCCTTTTGAAGAACTTCTACGTAAAGCAGAGTTGTATATCGTGGGAACTGATGTGTTGATAGATTATGCATTACCATCTTTGCCAAACGTGGAACATTTAGGGGGGATGGAAGCGCAACCTGCTGATCCACTAGAAGGTGATTTGCTTAAATTTGTTCATTTGTCCAAGAATGGAATCATTTTGGTTTCTTTTGGTTCGGTGGTAAGTTTGCTTCCAAACGAACATCTCGACAGAATGAAAGAAGCCTTTAAGCAAATCAAATACGATGTCGTCTGGAAATGGTCAGATACAAATTATTCTTCGCCTAATGTCTTTATGACTAAATGGCTACCCCAAAACGATTTACTAGGTCACCCGAAAACGAAACTGTTTATCACTCACTGTGGCAATGGAGGACAGTTTGAAAGCTTGTACCATGGGGTTCCGATGTTAGGCTTCCCCGTTTTTGCTGATCAGCCTTATAACGCGAGAAGAATTGTTCACAAAGGATATGGCCTTTCGATGGATTTTCGCAATTACACTGTCGAAGAACTTGTTGCAAATATCAAGGAAATCATTGAGAATACAAAATACAAAAAGAATATCCAAAAGGCGAGTGATATTTTCAAATCTCGACCAGAACATCCATCTGAAAGGGGAGCGCGTATAGTAGATGACGTCATCAAATATGGCGGTGGTTTTCTCAGGTCTTATTGTCAGGATATGCCATTATATCAATATTTCATGCTCGATATTTTGGTTTTTGTACTACTGTCAGCTTACGTTGGTATTGCCATTTTTGTTCTTATTCTACGAAAATGTTTTTCATTTTGGTGTCGAATGAAAATAAAAAACGATTAATATGTCATCAGCAATGAATTGTAAATGTCGAGAAATAAATTAGTATTTCAATCAGTCAGCAAACTAATCAATCAGTCAGTTAAATATTCAGAGGTCGTCTGTTTTTTAACCGAAATAAATAACAGAATTGTTGATAATGCTTTTTTTTGTCGACAAATAAATGTGGCATAGATTGTCTTTAGTTAGCATCATTACTTTGTTAAGTTTGAAAATCTCAGAACCATTGAGTTATTGAATTATTTTTTTTTTAAATTTTCTTACTTCATAGCGTGCAATATTTTCAAGACTTACTCAGAACATTCGTCTGTGAAGAGGTGACCGTTTTGGAGATTACATCATCAAATATGGCGGAGTTTCTTTGATAGTTTGTTATCAAGGTTTACGTATGTATAAACAATTTTTTGGATATTTTAGCTTTTATATTGTCTGTTTTTTTGCGGTTTCACTTGTACTCCCTTGTGCAAATTAATTGAAACAACTCCTTTAGTTTCCTTTAATTTATTATACGGTCAGTTTTAGACCCACTGGATTTAAATGGTGTAATTGAGTTTTATTTTTTCCTCGGATTAGGTCATTTGTAGTCGTGTGCAGCAATATTAATCTATTTTCGGTGTGTATGATGAAATTTGTTTGGCTATGAAAAATACCGCGTCATCCATGATTGCATCAGATTATTATCACGCCCAGACACTATAGTCAGGACTGCCGATGAGTTGTTCTAAGGCAATTGTCTGCGATAGACGTTACTCCAAGGAAGCGTACGAAAATTGTAACGCTTCACGAACACACTGGCAAGCCTTACAGAACGATCACGTATGGATCTATCAGTTTAAAACGTAAAGGAAAATGTGGTCGGAAGAGAAAAACAACGCCAAGAGACGACGTATTGTAAAGCTTCACGAACACACTGGCAAGCCTTACAGAACGATCACGAATGGATCTATCAGTTTAAAACGTAAAGGAAAATGTGGTCGGAAGAGAAAAACAACGCCAAGAGACGACGTATTGGTAATCAGGGAAAGTGTGAAAGATCCTATGAATACATTAATTGTTTTGTTTCAATTAATTTGCACAAATATGTGATTATTATTTTACAAAAAATGTTTTTCAATTTGGTGTTAAATGAAAAAAAAAACAACTTTTAATACAATATAATAACTTTGATTAATTCTAAAAAAAAAATAAACCAGGAAATTAGACAATAAATTTATAGTGTCAATCATTTTAATAAACGGTTTGGTACGTCTTTCATCGATAGAAGGTCAGTTGATTGAGAAAAACGATCATTAGGTTTACGTTCTACAATACTTCAAACAAAAGGCAAGGAAGGAAATCTCCATTGTAAGATCGACAGCACATCGTGGAACTGAAATAAAGAACCATCACAGACAATCGCTCCTAACCCCACCCCACTCCATTAGCATGGATCAGGCTAGTCTCCCTGATGGTAAAAAACACTGCGCCTTCTCGGCCTAACTCTCTCAGTAGACCTCAAGTGGAATGACTATATAGAATCCATAGCTAAATCAGCTGCTACGAACATCGGTCCTCTGTGCAGGGTCAGGAAGTTTTTCTCGTAGGAAACATATACAAATATACCATCTGCCCGTGCATTGAATATTGCTGCCATATCTGGTCGGGTGCTTCTGCTATCCACTAAGGGGTCCTTGACAAAATCAAACTGAGAATCTGTAATGTTATCGATCCCGACTTGGCAGCTAGGATACAGTCGCTTTCTCACCGACGCAGTGTGGCTTCCCTGTGTCTCTTCTACAAATAATTTCACGGCTTCTGCTCCGATAAACTTAGCTCAATGCTACCCCTATCTATGAATTTACTCGAGCCATAAGATTAGCAACTAGGTCCCAACCTTTTACTGTGAAACCAATAAATTGTAAATGCAAATTCTACTTCAGCAGCTTCTTTTCTCGCACTTCCCGCCTGTGGAATTCCCATCCATTTACTTGCTTTCCCGACAGCTACAATCTCCAAGAATTTAAACGTAAAGTCAGTAGTCATCTCCCATCTTACTAACCTGCATCTTCTTTCTCATGCTCCTTTCTCCGTCCACTCCACTCTGATCAGTATTCTTATCCTTCTCTTACCCACTTCCTAACACCCCCTATAACCTGTCACTTTTTCTCATAACTTTCCTTTTGTGTAACCCCCTGCACGACAGTGACAGTAAAATACCTTGCTTGGGGCGATACGATTATTAAAAAGAAAAATATTTTATAAATTTTAACTGAAAGAAGCACAGGATACTTAGTCAAATTTATTCCAAATATTTCAAAATTTTAAAAAGTGATTTTTAGTTATTTGTTTTTCTTTTTTTTTTTTGTTACATTAATATATATTTTCTTATCTTAATTTTTCTTTATCCTTGATATAACCATTTGGAAAAAATTTTTAAAATCGGCAATATTTAAAATTAATGCTCTAATAAAAAGGCGATATGTCAAAAGGACTTTCATCTTTTGACACCCCTATTACTGTATTGACATTTGACTCTCTCGGCAATGTTTATTGTTTTTGTTGTGGTGCCCTCCTACGAGGAACGGACTCTTCGTCTTACTATATAATTACCTGCAGGTGGCAATTAAGGACGACAGCTAAGACAGCAGTCTGAATTTTGTTTAACAGCATTTGCTTATTTAATGTGAAAAGGATTGTGTTTTAGGGTATTTTTTTATCTTTAAATGCGCGGTTATAGTGAAAAGGTTAATTTAGTCAGATTTTAATGAAAAAATTCGTTTAAAAAAAGCTAAAGACGCCTTCTGATTTTGTATTATTCGAATTCTAAATTGTCTGAACGAAAATTAATCGAAAGGACAACTATACTACATGATAATTATTCAAAATACTTATATTTGAAATACATATGTGATCTTGCTTTGAGATAGTCAACGCTAATTTAACAAGAAATAATAACGCATTTGAAAGATGGCATAGGGCCTTTTTTGTTTCTTAGATAAGTGTGTCTTTTTTTTCCACCTGGTACTCGGTAATACAAATGACAAAAATCAACTGTTAATCGTTAGGTAAACATATATTTCTTTTCTTTCCTCTACGCACACTCAAATGCAAATGGCAAACAATCAACAATTAGTTGTTATGTATACATATTTCTTTTCTTTCAAAGTACACTGAAATACAAATGACAATAAACAGTCGTTATGTCAACATGTCTTGCTTTGCACTTTGTACACTATAATACTACTTGCAACCAATCAACTAAGTGTCGTAAAACCAGAAATATATATATATATATATATATATATATATATATATATATACAACCGGCCATAATTATTAGGCGACCCCAGTGTTTTAAAAAAATGAGTGAATAATGTAAATGAAAATAGAATGGTTCTTTTGTTAATACTGCACAATAATATGTGCATCAAATGAATTTATAATTATTTAATAATTACCTATATTGCAGTTTCATCAATGAAAAAATGAAGAAAATTTAGGGGAATTTGGACGAGTTCATCTTTGTTTTCTTGCCTCGCAAAATTTTGCAAATAATACTAACAAAAGAAACATTCAATTTTCATTTAGACAACATTTGGATAATTTTTTATTAAGTTGGTTCTAAGCTTTCGGCTCGCATGAGCCATCTTCAGATATGTTAAAAGGACGTTAACAAAAAACATCCACCATCAAAGAAGATTTTCTCTTGTGTTGACATAAAACTTTGCTATGCAATGATAAATGTTGGAGAATTTTTGTCTTTATTTTCACCTGAAATTAAAGCCAAAATACGATGTTTAGAATGGCTCATGATTAAACATAATAGACATTCATTGTCTCTTATATTTAACAGCGTATGTTTAGAAAATTACCTGCTGCTTTCTTTTATCTCAGTCACCCCACGAGATATATCCACTTAGCCAAGAAACGTGACCACACATTATCTTTTCTGACGTTATTATCATTGGCAAAATAACTTTTGAGTTTATTTTAATTATTGCATATAAACCAGGATGTGTTGTCCACGCGTCTCCAGTTTGAACTTAAAGTAATATACGCTAGATCTTTCGAACAACGATTTTCAAGCAAACAGAACGCTGGTCAGTATAAAAATTTAGTTTATATAACAAGTGTTTTCTTGATTTCTCAATTTATCATGTCTCTTAAGGGTATTAATGGTCTATTTAATTCTCTTCACTGTTTTTTTTTTTTTTTTGTATCACCCCAAGCAAGGCGGTAACGCCACTGATGTAATATATAAGAGTAAAAAGATTAGATAGAAGAGAATGAAGAGAAAGAAGAACCAATTAGAAAGCAGCAAGAGAAGGATGGGAATACAGGTGCCATGACAGTTGCAAAGGTGGAGAGAAAGGAAAGGATATACAGAGCGGTCATGTTTACATTAAATAATTAACTAATAATTAGAATTAGATTAACGTTAATGTCTCATTCTTTTATTGTTGAAATGACCAGACGTAACAATAAGTTAGGTTCTAAAAATGTTTTTTATTATCATGCATATTATACTTGTTATTATGTTCCGATGATGTTCAGGGGGCTACATAAGAGTAATATGATTAGGGGGCTAAATAATTTTTTTTATTGAAATGTCCAGACGTAACAATAAGTTAGGTTCTAAAAATGTTTTTTGTTATCATGCATATTATACTTGTTATTATGTTCCGATGATGTTCAGGGGGCTACATAAGAGTGATATGATTAGGGGGCTACATAATTTTCTTGTTATTGAAATGACCAGACGTAACAATAAGTTAGGTTCTAAAAATGTTTTTTATTATTGTGCATGTTATACTTGTTATTATGTTCAGATGATGTTCAGGGGGGCTACATAAGAGTAAAATGATTAGGGGGCTACATGATTTTTTTATTATTGAAAGGACCAGACGTAACAATAAGTTAGGTTCTAAAAATGTTATTTATTATTGTGCATATTATACTTGTTATTATGTTCCGATGATTTTCAGGGGGCTACATAAGAGTAAAATGATTAGGGGGCTACATAATTTTTTTATTATTGAAAGGACCAGACGTAACAATAAGTTAGGTTCTAAAAATGTTATTTATTATTGTGCATATTATACTTGGTATTATGTTCCGATGATGTTCAGGGGGCTACATAAGAGTAAAATGATTAGGGGGCTACATAATTTTTTTGTTATTGAAATGACCAAAAGTAACAATAAGTTAGGTTCTAAAAATGTTTTTTATTATTGTGCATGTTATACTTGTTATTATGTTCAGATGATGTTCAGGGGGGCTACATAAGAGTAAAATGATTAGGGGGCTACATAATTTTTTTATTATTGAAAGGACCAGACGTAACAATAAGTTAGGTTCTAAAAATGTTATTTATTATTGTGCATATTATACTTGTTATTATGTTCCGATGATGTTCAGGGGGCTACATAAGAGTAAATATGATTAGGGGGCTACATAATTTTTTTGTTATTGAAATGACCAAAAGTAACAATAAGTTAGGTTCTAAAAATGTTTTTTATTATTGTGCATGTTATACTTGTTATTATGTTCAGATGATGTTCAGGGGGGCTACATAAGAGTAAAATGATTAGGGGGCTACATAATTTTTTTATTATTGAAAGGACCAGACGTAACAATAAGTTAGGTTCTAAAAATGTTATTTATTATTGTGCATATTATACTTGTTATTATGTTCCGATGATGTTCAGGGGGCTACATAAGAGTAAAATGATTAGGGGGCTACATAATTTTTTTGTTATTGAAATGACCAAACGTAACAATAAGTTAGGTTCTAAAAATGTTTTTTATTATTTTGTATGATATACTTGTTATTATGTTCCGATGATGTTCAGGGGGCTACATAAGAGTAAAATGATTAGGGGGCTACATAATTTTTTTATTATTGAAAGGACCAGACGTAACAATAAGTTAGGTTCTAAAAATGTTTTTTATTATTATGCATATTATATTGTTATTATGTTCCGATGATGTTCAGGGGGCTACATAAGAGTAAAATGATTAGGGGGCTACATATTTTTTTTATTATTGAAAGGACCAGACGTAACAATAAGTTAGGTTCTAAAAATGTTTTATATTATTATGCATATTATGCTTGTTATTATGTTCCGATGATGTTCAGGGGACTACATAAGAGTAAAATGATTAGGGGGCTAAATAATTTTTTTTATTGTTGAAATGACCAGACGTAACAATAAGTTAGGTTCTAAAAATGTTTTTTATTATTGCGCAAATTATACTTGTTATTATGTTCCGATGATGTTCAGGGGGCTACATAAGAGTAAAATGATTGGGGGCTAAATAATTTTTTTTATTGTTGAAATGACCAGACGTAACAATAAGTTAGGTTCTAAAAATGTTATTTATTATTATGCATATTATACTTGTTATTATGTTCAGATGATGTTTAGGGGGTTACATAAGAGCAAAATAATTAGGGGGCAAAATAATTTTTTTATTATTGAAATGACCAGACGTAACAATAAGTTAGGTTCTAAAAATGTTTTTTATTATTGTGCATGTTATACTTGTTATTATGTTCAGATGATGTTCAGGGGGCTACATGAGAGTAATATGATTAGGGGGCTAAATAATTTTTTTATTATTGAAATGACCAGACGTAACAATAAGTTAGGTTCTAAAAATGTTTTTTATTATTGTGCATGTTATACTTGTTATTATGTTCCGATGATGTTCAGGGGGCTACATAAGAGTAAAATGATTAGGGGGCTACATAATTTTTTTATTATTGAAATGACCAGACGTAACAATAAGTTAGGTTCTAAAAATGTTTTTTATTATTGTGCATGTTATACTTGTTATTATGTTCAGATGATGTTCAGGGGGCTACATAAGAGTAAAATGATTAGGGGGCTACATAATTTTTTTATTATTGAAATGACCAGACGTAACAATAAGTTAGGTTCTAAAAATGTTTTTTATTATTGTGCATGTTATACTTGTTATTATGTTCCGATGATGTTCAGGGGGCTACATAAGAGTAAAATGATTAGGGGGCTAAATAATTTTTTTATTATTGAAATGACCAGACGTAACAATAAGTTAGGTTCTAAAAATGTTTTTTATTATTGTGCATGTTATACTTGTTATTATGTTCCGATGATGTTTAGGGGGTTACATAAGAGTAAAATAATTAGGGGGCTAAATAATTTTTTTATTATTGAAATGACCAGACGTAACAATAAGTTAGGTTCTAAAAATGTTTTTTATTATTGTGCATGTTATACTTGCT
Organism: Ascarosepion bandense; assembly: GCA_037127315.1. Taxonomy (NCBI): domain Eukaryota; kingdom Metazoa; phylum Mollusca; class Cephalopoda; order Sepiida; family Sepiidae; genus Ascarosepion; species Ascarosepion bandense. Next base: position 1,073,681 of record JBBBDQ010001574.1, read on the forward strand.
ATTATGTTCAGATGATGTTCAGGGGGCTACATGAGAGTAAAATGATTAGGGGGCTAAATAATTTTTTTATTATTGAAATGACCAGACGTAACAATAAGTTAGGTTCTAAAAATGTTTTTTATTATTGTGCATGTTATACTTGTTATTATGTTCAGATGATGTTCAGGGGGCTACATAAGAGTAAAATGATTAGGGGGCTACATAATGTTTTTATTATTGAAATGACCAGACGTAACAATAAGTTAGGTTCTAAAAATGTTTTTTATTATTGTGCATGTTATACTTGTTATTATGTTCCGATGATGTTCAGGGGGCTACATAAGAGTAAAATGATTAGGGGGCTACATAATTTTTTTATTATTGAAATGACCAGACGTAACAATAAGTTAGGTTCTAAAAATGTTTTTTATTATTGTGCATGTTATACTTGTTATTATGTTCAGATGATGTTCAGGGGGCTACATAAGAGTAAAATGATTAGGGGGCTACATAATTTTTTTATTATTGAAATGACCAGACGTAACAATAAGTTAGGTTCTAAAAATGTTTTTTATTATTGTGCATGTTATACTTGTTATTATGTTCCGATGATGTTCAGGGGGCTACATAAGAGTAAAATGATTAGGGGGCTAAATAATTTTTTTATTATTGAAATGACCAGACGTAACAATAAGTTAGGTTCTAAAAATGTTTTTTATTATTGTGCATGTTACACTTGTTATTATGTTCCGATGATGTTTAGGGGGTTACATAAGAGCAAAATAATTAGGGGGCTAAATAATTTTTTTATTATTGAAATGACCAGACGTAACAATAAGTTAGGTTCTAAAAATGTTTTTTATTATTGTGCATGTTATACTTGCTATTATGTTCAGATGATGTTCAGGGGGCTACATGAGAGTAAAATGATTAGGGGGCTACATAATTTTTTTATTATTGAAATGACCAGACGTAACAATAAGTTAGGTTCTAAAAATGTTTTTTATTATTGTGCATGTTATACTTGTTATTATGTTCAGATGATGTTCAGGGGGCTACATAAGAGTAAAATGATTAGGGGGCTACATAATTTTTTTATTATTGAAATGACCAGACGTAACAATAAGTTAGGTTCTAAAAATGTTTTTTATTATTGTGCATGTTATACTTGTTATTATGTTCCGATGATGTTCAGGGGGCTACATAAGAGTAAAATGATTAGGGGGCTAAATAATTTTTTTTATTGTTGAAATGACCAGACGTAACAATAAGTTAGGTTCTAAAAATGTTATTTATTATTATGCATATTATACTTGTTATTATGTTCCGATGATGTTTAGGGGGTTACATAAGAGCAAAATAATTAGGGGGCTAAATAATTTTTTTATTATTGAAAGGACCAGACGTAACAATAAGTTAGGTTCTAAAAATGTTATTTATTATTGTGCATATTATACTTGTTATTATGTTCCGATGATGTTCAGGGGGCTACATAAGAGTAAATATGATTAGGGGGCTACATAATTTTTTTGTTATTGAAATGACCAAAAGTAACAATAAGTTAGGTTCTAAAAATGTTTTTTATTATTGTGCATGTTATACTTGTTATTATGTTCAGATGATGTTCAGGGGGGCTACATAAGAGTAAAATGATTAGGGGGCTACATAATTTTTTTATTATTGAAAGGACCAGACGTAACAATAAGTTAGGTTCTAAAAATGTTATTTATTATTGTGCATATTATACTTGTTATTATGTTCCGATGATGTTCAGGGGGCTACATAAGAGTAAAATGATTAGGGGGCTACATAATTTTTTTGTTATTGAAATGACCAAACGTAACAATAAGTTAGGTTCTAAAAATGTTTTTTATTATTTTGTATGATATACTTGTTATTATGTTCCGATGATGTTCAGGGGGCTACATAAGAGTAAAATGATTAGGGGGCTACATAATTTTTTTATTATTGAAAGGACCAGACGTAACAATAAGTTAGGTTCTAAAAATGTTTTTTATTATTATGCATATTATATTGTTATTATGTTCCGATGATGTTCAGGGGGCTACATAAGAGTAAAATGATTAGGGGGCTACATATTTTTTTTATTATTGAAAGGACCAGACGTAACAATAAGTTAGGTTCTAAAAATGTTTTATATTATTATGCATATTATGCTTGTTATTATGTTCCGATGATGTTCAGGGGACTACATAAGAGTAAAATGATTAGGGGGCTAAATAATTTTTTTTATTGTTGAAATGACCAGACGTAACAATAAGTTAGGTTCTAAAAATGTTTTTTATTATTGCGCAAATTATACTTGTTATTATGTTCCGATGATGTTCAGGGGGCTACATAAGAGTAAAATGATTGGGGGCTAAATAATTTTTTTTATTGTTGAAATGACCAGACGTAACAATAAGTTAGGTTCTAAAAATGTTATTTATTATTATGCATATTATACTTGTTATTATGTTCAGATGATGTTTAGGGGGTTACATAAGAGCAAAATAATTAGGGGGCAAAATAATTTTTTTATTATTGAAATGACCAGACGTAACAATAAGTTAGGTTCTAAAAATGTTTTTTATTATTGTGCATGTTATACTTGTTATTATGTTCAGATGATGTTCAGGGGGCTACATGAGAGTAATATGATTAGGGGGCTAAATAATTTTTTTATTATTGAAATGACCAGACGTAACAATAAGTTAGGTTCTAAAAATGTTTTTTATTATTGTGCATGTTATACTTGTTATTATGTTCCGATGATGTTCAGGGGGCTACATAAGAGTAAAATGATTAGGGGGCTACATAATTTTTTTATTATTGAAATGACCAGACGTAACAATAAGTTAGGTTCTAAAAATGTTTTTTATTATTGTGCATGTTATACTTGTTATTATGTTCAGATGATGTTCAGGGGGCTACATAAGAGTAAAATGATTAGGGGGCTACATAATTTTTTTATTATTGAAATGACCAGACGTAACAATAAGTTAGGTTCTAAAAATGTTTTTTATTATTGTGCATGTTATACTTGTTATTATGTTCCGATGATGTTCAGGGGGCTACATAAGAGTAAAATGATTAGGGGGCTAAATAATTTTTTTATTATTGAAATGACCAGACGTAACAATAAGTTAGGTTCTAAAAATGTTTTTTATTATTGTGCATGTTATACTTGTTATTATGTTCCGATGATGTTTAGGGGGTTACATAAGAGTAAAATAATTAGGGGGCTAAATAATTTTTTTATTATTGAAATGACCAGACGTAACAATAAGTTAGGTTCTAAAAATGTTTTTTATTATTGTGCATGTTATACTTGCTATTATGTTCAGATGATGTTCAGGGGGCTACATGAGAGTAAAATGATTAGGGGGCTAAATAATTTTTTTATTATTGAAATGACCAGACGTAACAATAAGTTAGGTTCTAAAAATGTTTTTTATTATTGTGCATGTTATACTTGTTATTATGTTCAGATGATGTTCAGGGGGCTACATAAGAGTAAAATGATTAGGGGGCTACATAATGTTTTTATTATTGAAATGACCAGACGTAACAATAAGTTAGGTTCTAAAAATGTTTTTTATTATTGTGCATGTTATACTTGTTATTATGTTCCGATGATGTTCAGGGGGCTACATAAGAGTAAAATGATTAGGGGGCTACATAATTTTTTTATTATTGAAATGACCAGACGTAACAATAAGTTAGGTTCTAAAAATGTTTTTTATTATTGTGCATGTTATACTTGTTATTATGTTCAGATGATGTTCAGGGGGCTACATAAGAGTAAAATGATTAGGGGGCTACATAATTTTTTTATTATTGAAATGACCAGACGTAACAATAAGTTAGGTTCTAAAAATGTTTTTTATTATTGTGCATGTTATACTTGTTATTATGTTCCGATGATGTTCAGGGGGCTACATAAGAGTAAAATGATTAGGGGGCTAAATAATTTTTTTATTATTGAAATGACCAGACGTAACAATAAGTTAGGTTCTAAAAATGTTTTTTATTATTGTGCATGTTACACTTGTTATTATGTTCCGATGATGTTTAGGGGGTTACATAAGAGCAAAATAATTAGGGGGCTAAATAATTTTTTTATTATTGAAATGACCAGACGTAACAATAAGTTAGGTTCTAAAAATGTTTTTTATTATTGTGCATGTTATACTTGCTATTATGTTCAGATGATGTTCAGGGGGCTACATGAGAGTAAAATGATTAGGGGGCTACATAATTTTTTTATTATTGAAATGACCAGACGTAACAATAAGTTAGGTTCTAAAAATGTTTTTTATTATTGTGCATGTTATACTTGTTATTATGTTCAGATGATGTTCAGGGGGCTACATAAGAGTAAAATGATTAGGGGGCTACATAATTTTTTTATTATTGAAATGACCAGACGTAACAATAAGTTAGGTTCTAAAAATGTTTTTTATTATTGTGCATGTTATACTTGTTATTATGTTCCGATGATGTTCAGGGGGCTACATAAGAGTAAAATGATTAGGGGGCTAAATAATTTTTTTTATTGTTGAAATGACCAGACGTAACAATAAGTTAGGTTCTAAAAATGTTATTTATTATTATGCATATTATACTTGTTATTATGTTCCGATGATGTTTAGGGGGTTACATAAGAGCAAAATAATTAGGGGGCTAAATAATTTTTTTATTATTGAAATGACCAGACGTAACAATAAGTTAGGTTCTAAAAATGTTTTTTATTATTGTGCATGTTATACTTGTTATTATGTTCAGATGATGTTCAGGGGGCTACATAAGAGTAAAATGATTAGGGGGCTACATAATTTTTTTATTATTGAAATGACCAGACGTAACAATAAGTTAGGTTCTAAAAATGTTTTTTATTATTGTGCATGTTATACTTGTTATTATGTTCAGATGATGTTCAGGGGGCTACATAAGAGTAAAATGATTAGGGGGCTACATAATTTTTTTATTATTGAAATGACCAGACGTAACAATAAGTTAGGTTCTAAAAATGTTTTTTATTATTGTGCATGTTATACTTGTTATTATGTTCCGATGATGTTCAGGGGGCTACATAAGAGTAATATGATTAGGGGGTTACATAATTTTTTTATTATTGAAAGGACCAGACGTAACAATAAGTTAGGTTCTAAAAATGTTTTTTATTATTGTGCATATTATACTTGTTATTATGTTCCGATGATGTTCAGGGGGCTACATAAGAGTAAAATGATTAGGGGGCTAAATAATTTTTTTATTATTGAAATGACCAGACGTAACAATAAGTTAGGTTCTAAAAATGTTTTTTGTTATCATGCATATTATACTTGTTATTATGTTCCGATGATGTTCAGGGGGCTACATAAGAGTAATATGATTAGGGGGCTAAATAATTTTTTTATTATTGAAAGGACCAGACGTAACAATAAGTTAGGTTCTAAAAATGTTATTTATTATTGTGCATATTATACTTGTTATTATGTTCCGATGATGTTCAGGGGGCTACATAAGAGTAAAATGATTAGGGGGCTAAATAATTTTTTTCTTATTGAAAGGACCAGACGTAACAATAAGTTAGGTTCTAAAAATGTTTTTTATTATTGTGCATATTATACTTGTTATTATGTTCCGATGATGTTCAGGGGGCTACATAAGAGTAAAATGATTAGGGGGCTACATAATTTTTTTGTTATTGAAATGACCAAACGTAACAATAAGTTAGGTTCTAAAAATGTTTTTTATTATTGTGCATGTTATACTTGTTATTATGTTCCGATAATGTTCAGGGGGCTACATAAGAGTAAAATGATTAGGGGGCTACATAATTTTTTTGTTATTGAATTGACCAAACGTAACAATAAGTTAGGTTCTAAAAATGTTATTTATTATTGTGCATGTTATACTTGTTATTATGTTCAGATGATGTTCAGGGGGGCTACATAAGAGTAAAATCATTAGGGGGCTACATAATTTTTTTATTATTGAAAGGACCAGACGTAACAATAAGTTAGGTTCTAAAAATGTTATTTATTATTGTGCATATTATACTTGTTATTATGTTCCGATGATGTTAAGGGGGCTACATAAGAGTAAAATGATTAGGGGGCTACATAATTTTTTTGTTATTGAAATGACCAAACGTAACAATAAGTTCGGTTCTAAAAATGTTTTTTATTATTGTGCATGTTATACTTGTTATTATGTTCCGATGATGTTCAGGGGGCTACGTAAGAGTAAAATGATTAGGGGGCTACATAATTTTTTTTATTATTGAAATGACCAGACGTAACAATAAGTTAGGTTCTAAAAATGTTTTTTCTTATTGTGCATATTATATTGTTATTATGTTCCGATGATGTTCAGGGGGCTACATAAGAGTAAAATGATTAGGGGGCTACATAATTTTTTTATTATTGAAATGACCAGACGTGACAATAAGTTAGGTTCTAAAAATGCTTTTTCTTATTGTGCATATTATATTGTTATTATGTTCCGATGATGTTCAGGGGGCTACATAAGAGTAAAATGATTAGGGGGCTACATAATTTTTTTATTATTGAAAGGACCAGACGTAACAATACGTTAGGTTCTAAAAATGTTTTATATTATTATGCATATTAATCTTGTTATTATGTTCCGATGATGTTCAGGGGGCTACATAAGAGTAAAATGATTAGGGGGCTAAATAATTTTTTTATTATTGAAAGGACCAGACGTAACAATACGTTAGGTTCTAAAAATGTTTTATATTATTATGCATATTATTCTTGTTATTATGTTCCGATAATATTCAGGGGGTTACATAAGAGTAAAATGATTAGGGGGCTACATAATTTTTTTATTATTGAAATGACCAGACGTGACAATAAGTTAGGTTCTAAAAATGTTTTTTCTTATTGTGCATATTATATTGTTATTATGTTCCGATGATGTTCAGGGGGCTACATAAGAGTAAAATGATTAGGGGGCTACATAATTTTTTTATTATTGAAAGGACCAGACGTAACAATACGTTAGGTTCTAAAAATGTTTTATATTATTATGCATATTATTCTTGTTATTATGTTCCGATGATGTTCAGGGGGCTACATAAGAGTAAAATGATTAGGGGGCTACATAATTTTTTTATTATTGAAAGGACCAGACGTAACAATACGTTAGGTTCTAAAAATGTTTTATATTATTATGCATATTATTCTTGTTATTATGTTCCGATGATGTTCAGGGGGCTACATAAGAGTAAAATGATTAGGGGGCTACATAATTTTTTTATTATTGAAAGGACCAGACGTAACAATACGTTAGGTTCTAAAAATGTTTTATATTATTATGCATATTATCCTTGTTATTATGTTCCGATAATATTCAGGGGGTTACATAAGAGTAAAATGATTAGGGGGCTAAATAATTTTTTTATTATTGAAATGACCAGACGTGACAATAAGTTAGGTTCTAAAAATGTTTTTCCTTATTGTGCATATTATGCTTGTTATTATGTTCCGATGATGTTCAGGGGGCTACAAAAGAGTAAAATGATTAGGGGGCTAAATAATTTTTTTTATTGTTGAAATGACCAGACGTAACAATAAGTTAGGTTCTAAAAATGTTTTTTATTATTGTGCAAATTATACTTGTTATTATGTTCCGATGATGTTCAGGGGGCTACATAAGAGTAAAATGATTAGGGGGCTAAATAATTTTTTATTACTGAAATGTCCAGACGTAACAATAAGTTAGGTTCTAAAAATGTTTTTTATTATTATGAATATTAATCTTGTTATTATGTTCCGATAATATTCAGGGGGTTACATAAGAGCAAAATAATTAGGGGGCTACATAATTTTTTTATTATTGAAAGGACCAGACGTAACAATAAGTTAGGTTCTAAAAATGTTATTTATTATTGTGCATATTATACTTGTTATTATGTTCCGATGATGTTCAGGGGGCTACATAAGAGTAAAATGATTAGGGGGCTAAATAATTTTTTTATTATTGAAAGGACCAGACGTAACAATAAGTTAGGTTCTAAAAATGTTATTTATTATTGTGCATATTATACTTGTTATTATGTTCCGATGATGTTCAGGGGGCTACATAAGAGTAAAATGATTAGGGGGCTACATAATTTTTTTGTTATTGAAATGACCAAACGTAACAATAAGTTAGGTTCTAAAAATGTTTTTTATTATTGTGCATGTTATACTTGTTATTATGTTCCGATGATGTTCAGGGGGCTACATAAGAGTAAAATGATTAGGGGGCTACATAATTTTTTTGTTATTGAAATCACCAAACGTAACAATAAGTTAGGTTCTAAAAATGTTTTTTATTATTGTGCATGTTATACTTGTTATTATGTTCAGATGATGTTCAGGGGGCTACATAAGAGTAAAATGATTAGGGGGCTACATAATTTTTTTATTATTGAAATGACCAGACGTAACAATAAGTTAGGTTCTAAAAATGTTATTTATTATTGTGCATATTATACTTGTTATTATGTTCCGATGATGTTCAGGGGGCTACATAAGAGTAAAATGATTAGGGGGCTACATAATTTTTTTATTATTGAAATGACCAAACGTAACAATAAGTTAGGTTCTAAAAATGTTTTTTATTATTGTGCATGTTATACTTGTTATTATGTTCCGATGATGTTCAGGGGGCTACATAAGAGTAAAATGATTAGGGGGCTACATAATTTTTTTATTATTGAAAGGACCAGACGTAACAATAAGTTAGGTTCTAAAAATGTTTTTTATTATTATGCATATTATTCTTGTTATTACGTTCCGATAATATTCAGGGGGTTACATAAGAGTAAAATGATTAGGGGGCTAAATAATTTTTTTATTATTGAAATGACCAGACGTGACAATAAGTTAGGTTCTAAAAATGTTTTTTCTTATTGTGCATGTTATACTTGTTATTATGTTCCGATGATGTTCAGGGGGCTACATAAGAGTAAATTGATTAGGGGGCTAAATAATTTTTTTATTGTTGAAATGACCAGACGTGACAAGAAGTTAGGTTCTAAAAATGTTTTTTCTTATTGTGCATATTATACTTGTTATTATGTTCCGATGATGTTCAGGGGGTTACATAAGAGTAAAATGATTAGGGGGCTAAATAATTTTTTTATTGTTCAAATGACCAGACGTGACAAGAAGTTAGGTTCTAAAAAAGTTATTTATTATTGTGCATGTTATACTTGTTATTATGTTCCGATGATGTTCAGGGGGCTACATAAGAGTAAATTGATTAGGGGGCTAAATAATTTTTTTTATTGTTGAAATGATCAGCCGTAACAATAAGTTAGGTTCTAAAAATGTTTTTTATTATTATGCATATTATACTTGTTATTATGTTCCGATGATGTTTAGGGGGCTACATAAGAATAAAATGATTAGGGGGCTACATAATTTTTTTGTTATTGAAATGACCAAACGTAACAATAAGTTAGGTTCTAAAAATGTTTTTTATTATTGTGGATGTTATACTTGTTATTATGTTCAGATGATGTTCAGGGGGGCTACATAAGAGTAAAATGATTAGGGGGCTACATAATTTTTTTATTATTGAAAGGACCAGACGTAACAATAAGTTAGGTTCTAAAAATGTTATTTATTATTGTGCATATTATAATTGTTATTATGTTCCGATGATGTTCAGGGGCTGCATAAGAGTAAAATGTTTAGGGGGCTAAATAATTTTTTTTTATTGAAATGTCCAGACGTAACAATAAGTTAGGTTCTAAAAATGTTTTTTATTATTATGCATATTATTCTTGTTATTATGTTCCGATAATATTCAGGGGGTTACATAAGAGTAAAATGATTAGGGGGCTAAATAATTTTTTTATTATTGAAATGACCAGACGTGACAATAAGTTAGGTTCTAAAAATGTTTTTTCTTGTTGTGCATATTATACTTGTTATTATATTCCGATGATGTTCAGGGGGCTACATAAGAGTAAAATGTTTAGGGGGCTACATAATTTTTTTATTATTGAAATGACCAAACGTAACAATAAGTTAGGTTCTAAAAATGTTATTTATTATTGTGCATATTATACTTGTTATTATGTTCAGATGATGTTCAGGGGGGCTACGTAAGAGTAAAATGATTAGGGGGGCTACATAATTTTTTTATTATTGAAAGGACCAGACGTAACAATAAGTTAGGTTCTAAAAATGTTATTTATTATTGTGCATATTATAATTGTTATTATGTTCCGATGATGTTCAGGGGCTGCATAAGAGTAAAATGTTTAGGGGGCTACATAATTTTTTTGTTATTGAAATGACCAAACGTAACAATAAGTTAGGTTCTAAAAATGTTATTTATTATTGTGCTTATTATACTTGTTATTATGTTCCGATGATGTTCAGGGGGCTACATAAGAGTAAAATGATTAGGGGGCTAAGTAATTTTTTTATTGTTGAAAGGACCAGACGTGACAATAAGTTAGGTTCTAAAAATTTTTTTTCTTATTGTGCATATTATACTTGTTGTTATATTCCGATGATGTTCAGGGGGCTACATAAGAGTAAAATGATTAGGGGGCTAAATAATTTTTTTATTATTGAAATGACCAGACGTGACAATAAGTTAGGTTCTAAAAATGTTTTTTATTATTATGCATATTATTCTTGTTATTATGTTCCGATGATGTTCAGGGGGCTACATAAGAGTAAAATGATTAGGGGGCTAAATAATTATTTATTATTGAAATGACGAGACGTGACAATAAGTTAGGTTCTAAAAATGTTTTTTATTATTATGCATATTATTCTTGTTATTATGTTCCGATAATATTCAGGGGGTTACATAAGAGTAAAATGATTAGGGGGCTAAATAATTTTTTTATTGTTGAAATGACCAGACGTGACAATAAGTTAGGTTCTAAAAATGTTTTTATTATTATGCATATTATTCTTGTTATTATATTCCGATAATATTCAGGGGGTTACATAAGAGTAAAATGATTAGGGGGCTAAATATTTTTTTTATTATTGAAATGACGAGACGTGACAATAAGTTAGGTTCTAAAAATGTTTTTTCTTATTGTGCATATTATACTTGTTATTATGTTCCGATGATGTTCAGGGGACTACATAAGAGTAAAATGATTAGGGGGCTAAATAATTTTTTTATTATTGAAATGTCCAGATGTAACAATAAGTTAGGTTCTAAAAATGTTTTTTATTATCATGCATATTATAATTGTTATTATGTTCCGATGATGTTCAGGGGCTGCATAAGAGTAAAATGTTTAGGGGGCTACATAATTTTTTTGTTATTGAAATGACCAAACGTAACAATAAGTTAGGTTCTAAAAATGTTATTTATTATTGTGCTTATTATACTTGTTATTATGTTCCGATGATGTTCAGGGGGCTACATAAGAGTAAAATGATTAGGGGGCTAAGTAATTTTTTTATTGTTGAAAGGACCAGACGTGACAATAAGTTAGGTTCTAAAAATTTTTTTTCTTATTGTGCATATTATACTTGTTGTTATATTCCGATGATGTTCAGGGGGCTACATAAGAGTAAAATGATTAGGGGGCTAAATAATTTTTTTATTATTGAAATGACCAGACGTGACAATAAGTTAGGTTCTAAAAATGTTTTTTATTATTATGCATATTATTCTTGTTATTATGTTCCGATGATGTTCAGGGGGCTACATAAGAGTAAAATGATTAGGGGGCTAAATAATTTTTTTATTATTGAAATGACGAGACGTGACAATAAGTTAGGTTCTAAAAATGTTTTTTATTATTATGCATATTATTCTTGTTATTATGTTCCGATAATATTCAGGGGGTTACATAAGAGTAAAATGATTAGGGGGCTAAATAATTTTTTTATTGTTGAAATGACCAGACGTGACAATAAGTTAGGTTCTAAAAATGTTTTTATTATTATGCATATTATTCTTGTTATTATATTCCGATAATATTCAGGGGGTTACATAAGAGTAAAATGATTAGGGGGCTAAATAATTTTTTTATTATTGAAATGACGAGACGTGACAATAAGTTAGGTTCTAAAAATGTTTTTTCTTATTGTGCATATTATACTTGTTATTATGTTCCGATGATGTTCAGGGGACTACATAAGAGTAAAATGATTAGGGGGCTAAATAATTTTTTTATTATTGAAATGTCCAGATGTAACAATAAGTTAGGTTCTAAAAATGTTTTTTATTATCATGCATATTATACTTGTTATTATGTTCCGATGATGTTCTGGGGGTTACATAAGAGTAAAATGATTAGGGGGCTAAATAATTTTTTTATTATTGAAATGACGAGACGTGACAATAAGTTAGGTTCTAAAAATGTTTTTTCTTATTGTGCATATTATACTTGTTATTATGTTCCGATGATGTTCAGGGGACTACATAAGAGTAAAATGATTAGGGGGCTAAATAATTTTTTTATTATTGATATGTCCAGATGTAACAATAAGTTAGGTTCTAAAAATGTTTTTTATTATCATGCATATTATACTTGTTATTATGTTCCGATGATGTTCTGGGGGTTACATAAGAGTAAAATGATTAGGGGGCTAAATAATTTTTTTTATTGAAAGGACCAGACGTAACAATAAGTTAGGTTCTAAAAATGTTTTTTATTATTATGCATATTATTCTTGTTATTATGTTCCGATGATGTTCAGGGGGTTACATAAGAGTAAAATGATTAGGGGGCTAAATAATTTTTTTATTATTGAAATGACCAGACGTGACAATAAGTTAGGTTCTAAAAATGTTTTTTCTTATTGTGCATATTATACTTGTTATTATAATCCGATGATGTTCAGGGGGCTACATAAGAGTAAAATGATTAGGGGGCTACATAATTTTTTTATTATTGAAATGACCAGACGTGACAATAAGTTAGGTTCTAAAAATGTTATTTATTATTGTGCATATTATACTTGTTATTATGTTCCGATAATATTCAGGGGGTTACATAAGAGTAAAATGATTAGGGGGCTAAATAATTTTTTTATTGTTGAAATGACCAGACGTGACAATAAGTTAGGTTCTAAAAATGTTTTTTATTATTATGCATATTATTCTTGTTATTATATTCCGATAATATTCAGGGGGTTACATAAGAGTAAAATGATTAGGGGGCTAAATAATTTTTTTATTATTGAAATGACGAGACGTGACAATAAGTTAGGTTCTAAAAATGTTTTTTCTTATTGTGCATATTATACTTGTTATTATGTTCCGATGATGTTCAGGGGACTACATAAGAGTAAAATGATTAGGGGGCTAAATAATTTTTTTATTATTGAAATGTCCAGATGTAACAATAAGTTAGGTTCTAAAAATGTTTTTTATTATCATGCATATTATACTTGTTATTATGTTCCGATGATGTTCTGGGGGTTACATAAGAGTAAAATGATTAGGGGGCTAAATAATTTTTTTATTATTGAAATGACGAGACGTGACAATAAGTTAGGTTCTAAAAATGTTTTTTCTTATTGTGCATATTATACTTGTTATTATGTTCCGATGATGTTCAGGGGACTACATAAGAGTAAAATGATTAGGGGGCTAAATAATTTTTTTATTATTGAAATGTCCAGATGTAACAATAAGTTAGGTTCTAAAAATGTTTTTTATTATCATGCATATTATACTTGTTATTATGTTCCGATGATGTTCTGGGGGTTACATAAGAGTAAAATGATTAGGGGGCTAAATAATTTTTTTTATTGAAAGGACCAGACGTAACAATAAGTTAGGTTCTAAAAATGTTTTTTATTATTATGCATATTATTCTTGTTATTATGTTCCGATGATGTTCAGGGGGTTACATAAGAGTAAAATGATTAGGGGGCTAAATAATTTTTTTATTATTGAAATGACCAGACGTGACAATAAGTTAGGTTCTAAAAATGTTTTTTCTTATTGTGCATATTATACTTGTTATTATATTCCGATGATGTTCAGGGGGCTACATAAGAGTAAAATGATTAGGGGGCTACATAATTTTTTTATTATTGAAATGACCAGACGTGACAATAAGTTAGGTTCTAAAAATGTTATTTATTATTGTGCATATTATACTTGTTATTATGTTCCGATGATGTTCAGGGGGCGACATAAGAGTAAAATGATTAGGGGGCTACATAATTTTTTTATTATTGAAAGGACCAGACGTAACAATAAGTTAGGTTCTAAAAATGTTTTTTATTATTGTGCATGTTATAATTGTTATTATGTTCCGATGATGTTCAGGGGGCTACATAAGAGTAAAATGATTAGGGGGCTACATAATTTTTTTGTTATTGAAATGACCAAACGTAACAATAAGTTAGGTTCTAAAAATGTTTTTTATTATTGTGCATGTTATACTTGTTATTATGTTCAGATGATGTTCAGGGGGGCTACATAAGAGTAAAATGATTAGGGGGCTACATAATTTTTTTATTATTGAAAGGACCAGACGTAACAATAAGTTAGGTTCTAAAAATGTTATTTATTATTGTGCATATTATACTTGTTATTATGTTCCGATGATGTTCAGGGGGATACATAAGAGTAAAATGATTAGGGGGCTACATAATTTTTTGTTGTTGAAATGACCAAACGTAACAATCAGTTAGGTTCTAAAAATGTTTTTTATTATTGTGCATGTTATACTTGTTATTATGTTCCGATGATGTTCAGGGGGCTACATAAGAGTAAAATGATTAGGGGGCTACATAATTTTTTTGTTATTAAAATGACCAAACGTAACAATAAGTTAGGTTCTAAAAATGTTTTTTATTATTGTGCATATTATACTTGTTATTATGTTCCGATGATGTTCAGGGGGCTACATAAGAGTAATATGATTAGGGGGCTAAATAATTTTTTTTTATTGAAATGTCCAGACGTAACAATAAGTTAAGTTCTAAAAATGTTTTTTATTATTATGCATGTTATACTTGTTATTATGTTCCGATGATGTTCAGGGGGCTACATAAGAGTAAAATGATTAGGGGGCTACATAATTTTTTCATTATTGAAATGACCAGATGTAACAATAAGTTAGGTTCTAAAAATTCTTTTTGTCATTATGCATATTATACTTGTTATTATGTTCCGATGATGATCAGGGGGCTACACAAGAGTAAAATGATTAGGGGGCTACATAATTTTTTTTTATTGAAATGACCAAACGTAACAATAAGTTAGGTTCTAAAAATGTTTTTTATTATTGTGCATGTTATACTTGTTATTATGTTCCGATGATGTTCAGGGGGCTACGTAAGAGTAAAATGATTAGGGGGCTACATAATTTTTTCATTATTGAAATGACCAGATGTAACAATAAGTTAGGTTCTAAAAAATTCTTTTTGTCATTATGCATATTATACTTGTTATTATGTTCCGATGATGATCAGGGGGCTACACAAGAGTAAAATGATTAGGGGGCTACATAATTTTTTTTTATTGAAATGACCAAACGTAACAATAAGTTAGGTTCTAAAAATGTTTTTTATTATTGTGCATGTTATACTTGTTATTATGTTCCGATGATGTTCAGGGGGCTACGTAAGAGTAAAATGATTAGGGGGCTACATAATTTTTTCATTATTGAAATGACCAGATGTAACAATAAGTTAGGTTCTAAAAATTCTTTTTGTCATTATGCATATTATACTTGTTATTATGTTCCGATGATGATCAGGGGGCTACACAAGAGTAAAATGATTAGGGGGCTACATAATTTTTTTTTATTGAAATGACCAAACGTAACAATAAGTTAGGTTCTAAAAATGTTTTTTATTATTGTGCATGTTATACTTGTTATTATGTTCCGATGATGTTCAGGGGGCTACATAAGAGTAAAATGATTAGGGGGCTAAATAATTTTTTTATTGTTGAAATGACCAAACGTAACAATAAGTTAGGTTCTAAAAATGTTTTTTATTATTGTGCATATTATACTTGTTATTAAGTTCAGATGATGTTCAGGGGGCTACATAAGAGTAAAATGATTAGGGGGCTAAATAATTTTTTTATTATTGAAATGACCAGACGTGACAATAAGTTAGGTTCTAAAAATGTTTTTTATTATTGTGCATATTATGCTTGTTATTATGTTCCGATGATGTTCAGGGGGCTACATAAGAGTAAAATGATTAGGGGGCTACATAATTTTTTTGTTATTGAAATGACCAAACGTAACAATAAGTTAGGTTCTAAAAATGTTTTTTATTATTGTGCATGATATACTTGTTATTATGTTCAGATGATGTTCAGGGGGGCTACATAAGAGTAAAATGGTTAGGGGGCTACATAATTTTTTTATTATTGAAAGGACCAGACGTAACAATAAGTTAGGTTCTAAAAATGTTTTTTATTATTGTGCATATTATACTTGTTATTATATTCCGATGATGTTCAGGGGGCTACATAAGAGTAAAATGATTAGGGGGCTACATAATTTTTTTATTATTGAAATGACCAGACGTGACAATAAGTTAGGTTCTAAAAATGTTATTTATTATTGTGCATATTATACTTGTTATTATGTTCCGATGATGTTCAGGGGGCTACATAAGAGTAAAATGATTAGGGGGCTAAATAATTTTTTTATTGTTGAAATGACCAAACGTAACAATAAGTTAGGTTCTAAAAATGTTTTTTATTATTGTGCATATTATACTTGTTATTAAGTTCAGATGATGTTCAGGGGGCTACATAAGAGTAAAATGATTAGGGGGCTAAATAATTTTTTTATTATTGAAATGACCAGACGTGACAATAAGTTAGGTTCTAAAAATGTTTTTTTATTATTGTGCTTATTATGCTTGTTATTATGTTCCGATGATGTTCAGGGGACTACATAAGAGTAAAATGATTAGGGGGCTAAATAATTTTTTTTATTGTTGAAATGACCAGACGTAACAATAAGTTAGGTTCTAAAAATGTTTTTTATTATTGTGCATATTATACTTGTTATTATGTTCCGATGATGTTCAGGGGACTACATAAGAGTAAAATGATTAGGGGGCTAAATAATTTTTTTCTAATTGAAGTGTCCAGATGTAACAATAAGTTAAGTTCTAAAAATGTTTTTTATTATTATGCATATTATACTTGTTATTATGTTCCGATGATGTTCAGGGGGCTACATAAGAGTAAAATGATTAGGGGGCTACATAATTTTTTATTGTTGAAATGATCAGACGTAACAATAAGTTATGTTCTAAAAATGTTTTTTATTATTGTGCATATTATTCTTGTTATTATGTTCCGATGATGTTCAGGGGGCTACATTAGAGTAAAATGATTAGGGGGCTAAATAATTTTTTTTATTATTGAAATGACCAGACGTAACAATAAGTTAGGTTCTAAAAATGTTTTTATTATTGTGCATATTATACTTGTTATTATGTTCCGATGATGTTCAGGGGGCTACATAAGAGTAAAATGATTAGGGGGCTAAATAATTTTTTTTATTATTGAAATGACCAGACGTAACAATAAGTTAGGTTCTAAAAATGTTTTTTATTATTGTGCATATTATACTTGATATTATGTTCCGATGATGTTCAGGGGGCTACATTAGAGTAAAATGATTAGGGGGCTAAATAATTTTTTTTTGTTGAAATGACCAGACGTAACAATAAGTTAGTTTCTAAAAATGTTTTTATTATTATGCATATTATCCTTGTTATTATGTTCCGATGATGTTCAGGGGGCTACATTAGAGTAAAATGATTAGGGGGCTAAATAATTTTTTATTGTTGAAATGACCAGACGTAGCAATAAGTTAGGTTCTAAAAATGTTTTTTATCATTATGCATATTATTCTTGTTATTATGTACCGATGATGTTCAGGGGGCTACATTAGAGTAAAATGATTAGGGGGCTAAATAATGTTTTATTGTTGAAATGACCAGACGTAACAATAAGTTAGGTTCTAAAAAATTTTTTTATTACTAAGCATATTATACTTGTTATTATGTTACTATGATGTTCAGGGGGCTACATAAAGTAAAATGATTAGGGGGCTACATAATTTTTTATTGTTGAAATGACCAGACGTAGCAATAAGTTAGGTTCTAAAAATGTTTTTTAATTATTAAGCATATTATACTTAATATTATGTTCCGATGACGTTCAGGGGGCTACATTAGAGTAAAATGATTAGGGGGCTAAATAATTTTTTATTGTTGAAATGACCAGACGTAACAACAAGTTAGGTTCTAAAAATGTTTTTTATTATTAAGCATATTATACTTGTTATTATGTTACGATGATGTTCAGGGGGCTACATAAGTGTAAAATGATTAGGGGGCTAAATAATTTTTATTGTTGAAATGACCAGACGTAACAATAAATTAGGTTCTAAAAATGTTTTTTATTATTATGCATATTATACTTGTTATTATGTTCCGATGATGTTCAGGGGGCTACATAAGTGTAAAATGATTAGGGGGCTAAATAATTTTTTTATTGTTGAAATGACCAGACGTGACAATAAGTTAGGTTCTAAAAATGTTTTTTATTATTATGCATATTATACTTGTTATTATGTTCCGACGATGTTCAGGGGGCTACATAAGAGTAAAATGATTAGGGGGCTAAATAATTTTTTATTGTTGAAATGACCAGACGTGACAATAAGTTAGGTTCTAAAAATGTTTTTTATTATTATGCATATTATACTTGTTATTATGTTCCGATGATGTTCAGGGGGCTACATAAGAGTAAAATGATTAGGGGGCTAAATAATTTTTTATTGTTGAAATGACCAGACGTAACAATAAGTTAGGTTCTAAAAATGTTTTTTCTTAATAAGCATATTATACTTGTTATTATGTTCCGACGATGTTCAGGGAGCTACATAAGTGTAAAATGATTAGGGGGCTAAATAATCTTTTATTGTTGAAATGACCAGACGTAACAATAAGTTAGGTTCTAAAAATGTTTTTTATTATTAAGCATATTAAACTTGTTATTATGTTCCGATGATGTGAAGGGGGCTACATTAGAGTAAAATGATTAGGGGGCTAAATAATTTTTTATTGTTGAAATGACCAGACGTAACAATAAGTTAGGTTCTAAAAATGTTTTTTTATTATTATGCATATTATACTTGTTATTATGTTCCGATGATGTTCAGGGGGCTACATAAGAGTAAAATGATTAGGGGGCTACATAATTTTTTATTGTTGAAATGACCAGACGTCAGAATAAGTTAGGTTCTAAAAATGTTTTTTATTATTATGCATATTATTCTTGTTATTATGTTCCGATGATGTTCAGGTGGCTACATTAGAGTAAAATGATTAGGGAGCTAAATAATTTTTTATTGTTGAAATGACCAGACGTAACAATAAGTTAGGTTCTAAAAATGTTTTTTCTTAATAAGCATATTATACTTGTTATTATGTTCCGACGATGTTCAGGGAGCTACATAAGTGTAAAATGATTAGGGGGCTAAATAATCTTTTATTGTTGAAATGACCAGACGTAACAATAAGTTAGGTTCTAAAAATGTTTTTTATTATTATGCATATTATACTTGTTATTATGTTCCGATGATGTTCAGGGGGCTACATAAGTGTAAAATGATTAGGGGGCTAAATAATTTTTTATTGTTGAAATGACCAGACGTGACAATAAGTTAGGTTCTAAAAATGTTTTTTATTATTATGCATATTATACTTGTTATTATGTTCCGACGATGTTCAGGGGGCTACATAAGTGTAAAATGATTAGGGGGCTAAATAATTTTTTATTGTTGAAATGACCAGACGTGACAATAAGTTAGGTTCTAAAAATGTTTTTTATTATTATGCATATTATACTTGTTATTATGTTCCGATGATGTTCAGGGGGCTACATAAGAGTAAAATGATTAGGGGGCTAAATAATTTTTTATTGTTGAAATGACCAGACGTGACAATAAGTTAGGTTCTAAAAATGTTTTTTATTATTATGCATATTATACTTGTTATTATGTTCCGACGATGTTCAGGGGGCTACATAAGTGTAAAATGATTAGGGGGCTAAATAATTTTTTATTGTTGAAATGACCAGACGTGACAATAAGTTAGGTTCTAAAAATGTTTTTTATTATTATGCATATTATACTTGTTATTATGTTCCGATGATGTTCAGGGGGCTACATAAGTGTAAAATGATTAGGGGGCTAAATAATTTTTTATTGTTGAAATGACCAGACGTGACAATAAGTTAGGTTCTAAAAATGTTTTTTATTATTATGCATATTATACTTGTTATTATGTTCCGACGATGTTCAGGGGGCTACATAAGTGTAAAATGATTAGGGGGCTAAATAATCTTTTATTGTTGAAATGACCAGACGTAAGAATAAGTTAGGTTCTAAAAATGTTTTTTATTATTATGCATATTATACTTGTTATTATGTTCCGATAATGTGCAGGGGGCTACATAAAAGTAAAATGATTAGGGGGCTAAATAATTTTTTATTGTTGAAATGACCAGACGTAACAATAAGTTAGGTTCTAAAAATGTTTTTTCTTATTAAGCATATTATACTTGTTATTATGTTCCGACGATGTTCAGGGAGCTACATAAGTGTAAAATGATTAGGGGGCTAAATAATCTTTTATTGTTGAAATGACCAGACGTAAGAATAAGTTAGGTTCTAAAAATGTTTTTTATTATTATGCATATTATACTTGTTATTATGTTCCGATAATGTGCAGGGGGCTACATAAAAGTAAAATGATTAGGGGGCTACATAATCTTTTATTGTTGAAATGACCAGACGTAAGAATAAGTTAGGTTCTAAAAATGTTTTTTATTATTATGCATATTATACTTGTTATTATGTTCCGATAATGTGCAGGGGGCTACATAAGAGTAAAATGATTAGGGGGCTAAATAATTTTTTATTGTTGAAATGACCAGACGTAACAATAAGTTAGGTTCTAAAAATGTTTTTTCTTATTAAGCATATTATACTTGTTATTATGTTCCGACGATGTTCAGGGAGCTACATAAGTGTAAAATGATTAGGGGGCTAAATAATCTTTTATTGTTGAAATGACCAGACGTAAGAATAAGTTAGGTTCTAAAAATGTTTTTTATTATTATGCATATTATACTTGTTATTATGTTCCGATAATGTGCAGGGGGCTACATAAAAGTAAAATGATTAGGGGGCTACATAATCTTTTATTGTTGAAATGACCAGACGTAAGAATAAGTTAGGTTCTAAAAATGTTTTTTATTATTATGCATATTATACTTGTTATTATGTTCCGATAATGTGCAGGGGGCTACATAAAAGTAAAATGATTAGGGGGCTACATAATCTTTTATTGTTGAAATGACCAGACGTAGCAATAAGTTAGGTTCTAAAAATGTTTTTATCATTATGCATATTATTCTTGTTATTATGTACCGATGATGTTCAGGGGGCTACATTAGAGTAAAATGATTAGGGGGCTAAATAATGTTTTATTGTTGAAATGACCAGACGTAACAATAAGTTAGGTTCTAAAAAATTTTTTTATTACTAAGCATATTATACTTGTTATTATGTTACTATGATGTTCAGGGGGCTACATAAAGTAAAATGATTAGGGGGCTACATAATTTTTTATTGTTGAAATGACCAGACGTAGCAATAAGTTAGGTTCTAAAAATGTTTTTTAATTATTAAGCATATTATACTTAATATTATGTTCCGATGACGTTCAGGGGGCTACATTAGAGTAAAATGATTAGGGGGCTAAATAATTTTTTATTGTTGAAATGACCAGACGTAACAACAAGTTAGGTTCTAAAAATGTTTTTTATTATTAAGCATATTATACTTGTTATTATGTTACGATGATGTTCAGGGGGCTACATAAGTGTAAAATGATTAGGGGGCTAAATAATTTTTATTGTTGAAATGACCAGACGTAACAATAAATTAGGTTCTAAAAATGTTTTTTATTATTATGCATATTATACTTGTTATTATGTTCCGATGATGTTCAGGGGGCTACATAAGTGTAAAATGATTAGGGGGCTAAATAATTTTTTATTGTTGAAATGACCAGACGTGACAATAAGTTAGGTTCTAAAAATGTTTTTTATTATTATGCATATTATACTTGTTATTATGTTCCGACGATGTTCAGGGGGCTACATAAGAGTAAAATGATTAGGGGGCTAAATAATTTTTTATTGTTGAAATGACCAGACGTGACAATAAGTTAGGTTCTAAAAATGTTTTTTATTATTATGCATATTATACTTGTTATTATGTTCCGATGATGTTCAGGGGGCTACATAAGAGTAAAATGATTAGGGGGCTAAATAATTTTTTATTGTTGAAATGACCAGACGTAACAATAAGTTAGGTTCTAAAAATGTTTTTTCTTAATAAGCATATTATACTTGTTATTATGTTCCGACGATGTTCAGGGAGCTACATAAGTGTAAAATGATTAGGGGGCTAAATAATCTTTTATTGTTGAAATGACCAGACGTAACAATAAGTTAGGTTCTAAAAATGTTTTTTATTATTAAGCATATTAAACTTGTTATTATGTTCCGATGATGTGAAGGGGGCTACATTAGAGTAAAATGATTAGGGGGCTAAATAATTTTTTATTGTTGAAATGACCAGACGTAACAATAAGTTAGGTTCTAAAAATGTTTTTTATTATTATGCATATTATACTTGTTATTATGTTCCGATGATGTTCAGGGGGCTACATAAGAGTAAAATGATTAGGGGGCTACATAATTTTTTATTGTTGAAATGACCAGACGTCAGAATAAGTTAGGTTCTAAAAATGTTTTTTATTATTATGCATATTATTCTTGTTATTATGTTCCGATGATGTTCAGGTGGCTACATTAGAGTAAAATGATTAGGGAGCTAAATAATTTTTTATTGTTGAAATGACCAGACGTAACAATAAGTTAGGTTCTAAAAATGTTTTTTCTTAATAAGCATATTATACTTGTTATTATGTTCCGACGATGTTCAGGGAGCTACATAAGTGTAAAATGATTAGGGGGCTAAATAATCTTTTATTGTTGAAATGACCAGACGTAACAATAAGTTAGGTTCTAAAAATGTTTTTTATTATTATGCATATTATACTTGTTATTATGTTCCGATGATGTTCAGGGGGCTACATAAGTGTAAAATGATTAGGGGGCTAAATAATTTTTTATTGTTGAAATGACCAGACGTGACAATAAGTTAGGTTCTAAAAATGTTTTTTATTATTATGCATATTATACTTGTTATTATGTTCCGACGATGTTCAGGGGGCTACATAAGTGTAAAATGATTAGGGGGCTAAATAATTTTTTATTGTTGAAATGACCAGACGTGACAATAAGTTAGGTTCTAAAAATGTTTTTTATTATTATGCATATTATACTTGTTATTATGTTCCGATGATGTTCAGGGGGCTACATAAGAGTAAAATGATTAGGGGGCTAAATAATTTTTTATTGTTGAAATGACCAGACGTAACAATAAGTTAGGTTCTAAAAATGTTTTTTCTTATTAAGCATATTATACTTGTTATTATGTTCCGACGATGTTCAGGGAGCTACATAAGTGTAAAATGATTAGGGGGCTAAATAATCTTTTATTGTTGAAATGACCAGACGTAAGAATAAGTTAGGTTCTAAAAATGTTTTTTATTATTATGCATATTATACTTGTTATTATGTTCCGATAATGTGCAGGGGGCTACATAAGAGTAAAATGATTAGGGGGCTACATAATCTTTTATTGTTGAAATGACCAGACGTAAGAATAAGTTAGGTTCTAAAAATGTTTTTTATTATTATGCATATTATACTTGTTATTATGTTCCGATAATGTGCAGGGGGCTACATAAAAGTAAAATGATTAGGGGGCTAAATAATTTTTTATTGTTGAAATGACCAGACGTAACAATAAGTTAGGTTCTAAAAATGTTTTTTCTTATTAAGCATATTATACTTGTTATTATGTTCCGACGATGTTCAGGGAGCTACATAAGTGTAAAATGATTAGGGGGCTAAATAATCTTTTATTGTTGAAATGACCAGACGTAAGAATAAGTTAGGTTCTAAAAATGTTTTTTATTATTATGCATATTATACTTGTTATTATGTTCCGATAATGTGCAGGGGGCTACATAAAAGTAAAATGATTAGGGGGCTACATAATCTTTTATTGTTGAAATGACCAGACGTAAGAATAAGTTAGGTTCTAAAAATGTTTTTTATTATTATGCATATTATACTTGTTATTATGTTCCGATAATGTGCAGGGGGCTACATAAAAGTAAAATGATTAGGGGGCTACATAATCTTTTATTGTTGAAATGACCAGACGTAAGAATAAGTTAGGTTCTAAAAATGTTTTTTATTATTATGCATATTATACTTGTTATTATGTTCCGATAATGTGCAGGGGGCTACATAAAAGTAAAATGATTAGGGGGCTACATAATCTTTTATTGTTGAAATGACCAGACGTAAGAATAAGTTAGGTTCTAAAAATGTTTTTTATTATTATGCATATTATACTTGTTATTATGTTCCGATGATGTGCAGGGGGCTACATAAAAGTAAAATGATTAGGGGGCTAAATAATTTTTTATTGTTGAAATGACCAGACGTAACAATAAGTTCGTTTCTAAAAAATGTTTTTCATCATTATGCATATTATACTTGTTATTATGTTCCGATGATGTGCAGGGGGCTACATAAGAGTAAAATGATTAGGGGGCTAAATAATTCTTTTATTATTGAAATGACCACACGTAACAATAAGTTAGGTTCTAAAAATGTTTTTTATTATTATGCATATTATACTTGTTATTATGTTCCGATGAACTTAGCTCACTGGTTTCCCCTAAATATGAATTTACTCGAGCCACAAGATTATCAACTAGGTCCCACCCTTTTACTGTTATACCAATAAAATGTAAATGCAGATTCTAGTCCAGCGGCTTCTTTTCTCGCACTTCCCGTCTATGGAATTCCCTTCCATTTACTTGCTTCCCCAACAGCTATAATCTCCAAGAATTTAAATATAATGTCAACAGTCATCTCCTATTTCAATAACACCCTCTCTCTCTCTCTCTCTCTCTCTCTCTCTCTCTCTCCCTCTCTCTCTCTCTCTCATGCGCCTTTCTCCGTCCACTCCACTCTGATCAGTATTCTCATTATTCTCTTACCCACTTCTTCACACCCCCTATAACCTGTCACTCTGTCTGATAACTTTTCTTCTATGTAACCCCTGCAAAACAGTGACAGTAAACTGCCTTGCTTGGGCCGATATGATTACAAAAAAAAAGAAATTTCTCACTTTCGGTAGGAAATTTTTCGGCTTTTTGTTTTTGAGTCAGCTTTCTATGTTCGATCAGTCAGTTAAGTGCCATACGTGATACACGCCTGGGCGATCATGTCTCGAAAGAGACATGACTGACTAGGCAGAAGATTATCCCGCAGTAGGTTGCCATTGCTTTCTGCGGTAGCCTGGTTGACGACCAAGGCTATAGAACCCAATTTGTCCTGCTATTTAACCCATAACTGGAAGGAAGATACGGATTTATAACTTTCCCAAGGTTATTTGTGCGTAAGTGAATACAATGGATTCAACTGAAATTCGAACTCGGCTATCCGGTTTCTCATTCCGAGCCGATATCCACTGTAACACAATATTTTGCTTTTTTTTTTATATATATATATTTCTACGAAAATTTAAATAATTGATTTAAATATGAAGCATATAACTTCTGGTGTAGTTTGGAGATACATACGTTCTCAAAAAATAGAGGATGCAGCCGAAATGGTTGGTACCTCGACAGCACTCTGTAATTTTAAAGTCTATAATAAAGGTTGATATCCACATCAGACTCAGTACTAATATTTATTACACGTTCAATTCTACTTTTCAGTAGATTCTTTTAAAAATGAAAAAAATTCATTATTACATACTAGCAGTATAGCCCGGCGTTGCTTGGGTGTAATGAAAGATTTAAAACTAATCCATGATCCTGGAGCTCAGACTCAGCCTAAAGAATATTTGAAATAATAAAATAATTGCGACAATTTACCAATCGCACCTATATATATATATATATATATATATATATATATATATATATATACTAGCAGTATAGCCCGGCGTTGCTTGGGTGTAATGAAAGATTTAAAACTAATCCATGGTCCTGGAGCTCAGACGCTTTGGACGTTGGCACGAAAGACTAAAAAGCAATAGTTGTTTCCAGTTAAAACAAAACCGTAGACTGAAAGAAAAATGAATGGATGTAAGTCAAATTTTGATTTCCTGGTATCGATATCAAATAAGTTTTTTTCGTTGTAAACTGAATTTTGAAAGTTAAATAAGTCCTCTGAGTAAATGGTATCGTGGCTGAGACTAAGAACTACAATTATACCTACTTAGAGTCAAACCCGAAGCAAAAACTAAAATAAACGGGCTGAAAAAATACAGACATACAGGCAGATAAACAGACATGCACACAAACATCTTGTCTTTTATATATATATATATATATATATATATATATATATATATATATATATTATCGATTTTCTGCACTATTGTAAGAACTATGAGCGTATCAAATTTGATTAAAATCGGACCACTCCTTCTATAACCCGATTTTTCGATTATCGATTTTCGATTTTTCTCGGGAGTACCTCGACACAAAACCTAGCTAAGAACACTCGCAGACGCTTATAGTACAACTGTGTAAATTTTCAAGAAAATCGGTTCAGCCGTTTTGGAGTCTATAGGTAACGGACACGGACACACACACACACACACATAAACACACAGACAAAGTTCCATTTATAAATAAGTTTAGATCGGCAGTTGTCCATCTTCCAGTTACCCGTATTCCTTCTCTACGGCACCAAGATTGTCCAAAAGAAAAACAAAAGCCAATACGGTTTGGCGCTGGCGTTAGGGAAGGAATTGCCAGAACAAAATATGACATCGGACTGTCTTTGGGAGTCCGACTCGAGATTTGAATTCAGACTCGTCCTTCTTATCGTCCGGTTGAAGCAAAGCCAATATCTTCCTACTATTTACTCATAGTTAGAGGTTCTGAAGACCGGTTGCCACCCAAGGCTATAAAACCAGTTATTTGCCCATAGCTGGAGAAATGGATCCATACCCTTTCCCAAGGTTATTAGCACGTAAGTGGAAGTAATTAACTCGACTGGAATTCAAAATCAGTTCTCTGATTCCCAAATTTCCCTTTTCACTCTACTCTCAGACAACACTCTTCATACCAGTTTTCCTATCCTTCTCTTACGCATTCTCTGACACCCCCTGTATCTTGTTCTTCCCCCTTTCTATTCTACTCTCACGCAACTCTCTTCACACCAGTATTCCAATCATTCTCTTACCCATTCTTTGACACCCCCTGTATCTTGTTCTTCCTTCTTTTCCCTCTACTCTCACGCAACTCTCTTCACACTAGTATTCCATTCATTCTCTTACCCATTCTCTGACACCCCCTGTATCTTGTTCTTCCTTCTTTTCCCTCTACTCTCACGCAACTCTCTTCACACCAGTATTCCATTCATTCTCTTACCCATTCTCTGACACCCCCTGTATCTTGTTCTTCCTTCTTTTCCCTCTACTCTCACGCAACTCTCTTCACACCAGTATTCCATTCATTCTCTTACCCATTCTCTGACACCCCTGTATCTTGTTCTTCCTTCTTTTCCCTCTACTCTCACGCAACTCTCTTCACACTAGTATTCCCATCCTTCTCTTACTCATTGTCTGACACCCCCTGTATCTTGTTCTTCTTTTTTTCACTCTCTTCTTACGCAACTCTCTTCACACAAATTTTTCCAATATTTCTCTTACCCATTCTTTGACACTCTCTGTATCTTGTTCCTCTTTCTATTCGCCCTCCTCTTATTTAGCCCCAGTGACAGTACCGCCTTGCTTAGGTGGGGGGGGGGACGATTATAAAAAAAAACATTCTATAGATGAAAGAAATGCGTAATGTTTTTCGAAAGTTGGCTGAAAACTTTTGTAAAATGTCGAGGAATAACTTGAGTAAAGCGTGTCTATCACAAACAATTATCTCTTATTCACATTATATTTTGTCCTTATTTATTTATTTTATCCTTTGTCTGTAGCTAAAATATTTTCTTTTCTTAATTGTAGGTAAAATCAACAAAATGAAAGCAATTTACTTCGTTTTATCCGGGATATTCTTTCTACTCATCGCCGAGCCAATCAAAAGCGACAACATCCTTTTTCTTGGTCTCCCTTTTTACAGTCACATCCATCCGATGACTTTCTTGGCTAAAGAACTTTATAAAAAGGGACACAACTCTTACTTTTTTGTTCCGGAAGGACTATCCAAGCTTCTAAAATCTTCAGACGGTGTCCATATTCTACGCCAAAAAGAAATCATTCAAATGCCAGAATTCACTAAAGTCGCAATAAATTACTTTTCACGAGATGGTACCCACACATTACGGGACATGCAAAAGATCATGTGGGAAATATGTGATGATTTACTGTTTGATGAAGCGTGGTTTAAAATATTGAAGTCATTCAATGCCTCTTTAATCGTTGTTGACGGTGTTTTCATGAGTAATTGTCTTGCAATAATTCCATACAAACTATCCATTCCGTTCGTACTGCTTTCATCTATGAACGCACCGTCAATTCATCGAACCCCCTGGGTCTACTCAGCATTTCCGTTTATTTTCACACCTTTTCCTGAACGAATGTCATTTTTAGAAAGATTACAAAATACTTACATACATATTTCAAATTATATCACTGCTCCTATGGGTACTGTGGCAAAAAGCGTGAAGACATATGCTCCGGATAAACCCGATATCCCATTTGAAGAGCTTCTACGTAAAGCTGCGTTGCATATTGTGGAAACTGATGTTTTGATAGATTATGCAATGCCAACAATGCCAAATGTAGAACATTTAGGAGGTATGGGGGCGCAACCTGCCGAACAACTTAAAGGAGATTTGCTTAAATTTGTTAATTCTTCTAAAATGGGGATTGTAGTTGTTTCGTTTGGATCTTTGGTAAGTTTACTTCCAAAAGAACATCTTGTGAAAATGGGACAAGCTTTTAAGCAAATAAAATACGATGTCGTCTGGAAATGGTCAGACGCTAGTTATTCTTCTGCTAATGTTTTTCTTACGAAGTGGATGCCACAGAACGACTTATTAGGCCATCCAAAAACGAAGCTCTTCATCACACATTGCGGAAATGGAGGACAGTTTGAAAGTTTGTATCACGCTGTTCCTATGTTAGGCTTTCCTGTTTTTGCTGACCAGCCTCACAATGGAATAAGAATGGAAGAAAAAGGATATGGTATCTCAATGGATATGTTTAATTACTCTATGGAAGATCTCGTTGCAAATATCAAGGAAATTATCGAGAATCCGAAATATAAAAATAACATCCAAATGGCCAGTAATATTTTCAAGTCTCGACCAGAACGTCCGTCTGTAAGAGCAGCTCGTCTTTTAAATGACGTCATCAAATATGGCGGTGGTTTTATGAGGTCGTACTGTCAGGATATGCCTTTATATCAGTATTTTATGCTAGATATCTTGGTTTTTGTATTGTCGTCTGCTGCCATTGGAATTTTGATTGCTGCCTTTATTTTTCGAAAATGTTTGTCATTTTGCAGGCAAACAAAAGCGAAGAACGACTGATATTATAAACTGAGGCAGATTAAAATATATTTCATATCTGGAGAGATAAAGGCTGTAGGAAGAAATCTATCAATCAATGACTCAAGATTTTTGTAAATTTATACCGATTGAGGTTTCTTTTATATATTTGCCCTCTTGAGAAATATCGCTGTTTCAACAATAGGTATAATCATATAAATTCAAGTAGGTACCTCCACTTTTCAGTATAAATTTTCGATACCTGATTTTAAAATGAAATTTTTAAAATGAAAAAACATTCTTGAAGATTTCATTTTAGATTTAATGAAAAGCCTAATGATTAAATTTATTATTTCCATTCAGTAAAAATTTCTGGTGTATTTCAGATAGAAATTATATAGATTTGAAATCACATTTAATTTCAATTTCTTAAATTTTCTTAAAAACGGCCATTTTCTTAATCTTAAGAAATTTGTAAACAAAGTTTTATCGATTTTTAAAATATTTCAAAAGACACTTTATTTTAGTAAAATTAGAAAATTGAAAGTTAAATAAAAGCTGATTTGAAAAGAAATATTACTTACTTATAGCATAAAAAGTAGTATACAACCAATTATTAACGATTGGTCGTGTTCATCTGATCGAAGGTTTGACGGATTCGTGAGTGATTTGGTGATGACAGGCTGTACGCATGCCCCAAACCGACAATTTTCATAAATCTAAGTGAAGGGACAAAACTCTTAAATTACATAACCTTTTCATAATAATGGCACTTTCAGTCTACCATACATGAAAATAAGGTAAAAATGTAATAAATTAAAAATTACTTTTTTTAAAAAATAGCGTAACTACGTTTATTAATCTTTGCAATTTTGGACTCGTAAATTTCGTTTCCAATTAATTACTATATCACATTCCATAAACGTGTTAATACAGAATTTTACACGATTTTAAATTATTATAAATTATTATAATTAAAATGTAAAAAAAAAATGAAAAAAAAAATTCTTGTAAAAGTTTATTATTCATCAGAAAAAGTTTATTTCTTCAGACAATAATGTCCTTAATATTTCTTATTTAGAAAAACAATTAAAAGCTTTTCTAATTAAGTAATGTCATAATTTTATTGGATTCATTCAGAGCAGATTTCCAGTTAAATGGTACAAATTTGAAAGAAAAAAAAATAGGTGATTTGCAATCTCTAATGTCTCCTACTTTGAACACAAAAAAAAACAAAAAAAAAACACAAATTCCATAAACGGGAAGGTTCTGTGCGAAATTTAATGAAATTAAGTAAGTGGAGGAGTAAAACATTAAAAAAAAATTTTACTAATATTTTCTAAAAAGAAACATTTAAAAAATAATTTCATTCATTTGTGAATAAGTTCTGAAAATTTCATTAAAATCGGACAATTATTTGATTTGTACAAGAATTTTTAAATTAATGTGTTTTCAACAAAAAAAAAGCGTAAAAAAAATCAATGTTAAACTTTGTAGAAGACGATGACGTAAACAAAACAAGCATTTTAACCAAAATTTCGAACGTGTTAGAAAGGATTTAAAAAATTAAAAAAATGATTAAAACATCATTTGATCTTTCCTCTTATCAACATTTTGACGATAAAACTTTATTTTCGTTATGTTTGTGGCGTTTTGCATTACGCTATTCTGTTTTTCCCGTGAAAACGTGGAGGTACCTCAAATATCCACTAAAAAAAAAGGTTTGAAATAATAAAAAATATCCCGATTTACAAAATATAAATAAATCAGTTCTTCATATATAGTCATTGTTTGAGAAATCCTAGAAATAAAAAGACTAATTTATTAAGCTGAGTGTTATTTTTCTCTTTATCCAAATTAGTATACCATAACCATGCGGCAAACTAAATTGTTTTGGAGATGACATTCTCTTTTATTATTATTATGTCATTTTTTCATCATATTTCGATTTCTGCTTTGGTCTCACTACCAACCAAGTCTGCGGGGAGACCTAAGGCAGGTAGTGGCGTGTTGTTATGGTTCCATTTCATGTTTTTCTATCTTCCCTATCATCCCTAGCATTACATAGATAAAGTTTTCCTTAGTGTGTGGGCTGTACTTAATAAGACAATTTTTTGTATATCTCTTAAGCTGGGGTTTCCAGGGATTCTTTCAATGTGTTGTTTTGTTCCATTTTTTATCATTCCAAGTGCACTTATCACTGGTACAACTCTTGTTTTCAATTTCCACATTTTTTCTATTTCAATTTCCAGGTCTTTATATTTTGACAGTTTTTCAAATTCTTTGGTTGCTATGTTACAATCCGCTGGACAAGCCATATCAATTAATAGACAAGTTTTCTCCTTCTGGTTTTTAACAATAATGTCTGGCCTGTTTGCTTCAATTTTTCTGTCTGTGTAGATGGTGTAATCCCATTATTATTATTATTATTATTATTATTATTATTATTAGCCTCCTTGTGTGCTCTCATGGGATAAGTGAGACGGGAACAGTTTTTACTGGTTTTCTACATGTAAAGTTATTTCCAACGTAGTACTGATCGTAATTTCTTAAACTAATTTTACGACTTTGACTCTTCTTGTGTTTAACGAGGTTTGCATTGGGGAGAAAATCTCTCGATACTCTTTTTCTATGTGCTTTGTCCCTTCAGGACGTAGGCGATCATGGCCTTCCACTTTTCCCTATCTCTGGTGGCTCTGAGTACGCCTTCTTCTGTTACACCATGCAATCCTCGTTCCGTCATCCACCTGATTAGGTCCTTCAAATATGTTATCCGTTGCTTTCCCCTGTCTCTTTTTCCCTCTATCTGACCTGTTAGTATCAGATTCTCCAAGCCCTCCTTCCTCATTGCGTGTCCCAGAAACTTCAGCTGTCTCTTCCCGATGCTCAGTATTAATTTCCTTTTTATTTCCATCATTTCCAAGACCTCATCATTGCTCACATGCTCGATCCATGATATTCGCAGCATCCTTCTGTAGAACCACATTTCAGTTGCTTCAAAATTTTCCTTCATCTTTGATGGTATTGTCCAGCATTCACTGCCATGTTGAAAGACGGACAGCACGTAGCAATCCAGTACTCTCTTCCTATTTTCTAGCGAAATTGTCCTGTTTCTTAATACTTTACTCAACTTCTGGAATTCTACATTCGCCATGCCAATTCGCCTTCGGATCTCTGTGTCGCACTTTCCGTCTTCTGTTATAACGCTTCTCAGGAACGACTTACTTAGCGAGGATGAATGAATAGATGGTGCAACAAGTTTTCTTCTTCTCTTCTATGTGTCACGTCTCTTCAAGACGTAGGCGATCAGGGCTCTTCACATCTCCTTATCCCTTGTAGCTCTCTGATGGTATTGTCCAGCATTCACTGCCATATTGAAGAACGGACAGCACGTAGCAATCCAGTACTCTCTTCCTATTTTCTAGCGAAATTGTCCTGTTTCTTAATACTTTACTCAACTTCTGGAATGCTTCCTTCGCCATGACAATTCGCCTTCGGATCTCTGTGTCACACTTTCCATCTTCTGGCTCTTCACATCTCCTTATCCCTTGTAGCTCTTAACGCAGATTCATTTGTCATCTCGCTCCACCATCCATCTACTCAGGTCCATCAAGAATGTCATGCGTTGTTTTCCCTTGTCTCTCTTTACTTCTGTCCGTCTTGTTAGTATAAGATTCTCCAAGCCCTCCTTCCTCACTACATATGCCAGATACTTCAGCTGTATTACCCTGATATTAATTAAAAGTTTCCTTTTCGTGCCCATCCTCTCCAAAACCTCGTCGTTGCTTGCATAAGATTTCAGTCAGTTAAGTGCCATACGTGATACACGCTTGGGCGATCATGTCTCGAAAGAGACATGACTGACTGGGCAGAAGATTATCCCGCAGTAGGTTGCCATTGCTTTCTGCGGTAGACTGGTTGCCGACCAAGGCTATAGAACCCAATCTGTCCTGTTATTTGACTGATATCTAGAGGGGGAAGAGATGTATTATATTATTCCGTAGTATTTAGTGGGGGATCAGTTTATTACTTCATAACAATAGAAAACTGACCCCCACTTTACGACCAGTAGAAGCCTTAATCAGCTTTCCAACTATTATATTCAGTCAGTCAGTTAAGTGCCATACGTGATACACGCTTGGGCGATCATGTCTCTTTCGAGGCATGACTGATCACGCAGTAGGTTGCCATTACTTTCTGCGTTAGACTAGTTGCAAGCCAAGGCTACAGAACCAAATATTTCCTGTTATTTAACCCATAACTGAAGGGAAGAGACGGATTAATACTTTTCCCAAGGGTATTTGCATGTAAGTGAACGCAATGAACACAACTGGAATATACTTATACTTAAACTCATTCCTGAGTTATGTACACAGTAGTGGTTTAGTCTGAAAATGAAGACGCTGTTTGATTTTGCCCACGTCCTCCTCAGAAAAATCTCGGCCCTAAGTGGCTCCGCATTTTCAGAGTTCCACAATCGCCACTGATCACGAAAATCCTGAAGGGACACGACACACAGAATACCATAGAATAATTGTTAGCAAGGCAGGCTCACGTTCGAGCCTCTATTTCGAATGCCGATTTTCAAGCGGATTAGGGCTTCCATATTTGGAACATGAGGTCAGCATAGTTTTACGCTTCTTCCTCATTGACTGTTGAGTATTATGCAAAGCTGAGCTTAGCATATGTTATGATCTAGTTTGAGATAGAAAGATAAAAATAGAATGCAGAGTGAGATGTACTTTTAAAAGTATTTATGGACGTTGTGATAAAAATGGAGACTGTGATGTAATGAAAGAAAAAGAAGAGAGTGAAAGATAATAAAAGAAAAAGAAAAAGAAAAAGAAAAGGAAGGAAGGAAGGAAGGAAGGAAGGAAGGAAGGAAGGAAGGAAGGAAGGAAGGAAGGAAACCAGAAGAACGGAAGAAAGATAGGGGAAAAAAGGAGGAAAGAAGAAAAGAAAGAAAAAAGGTTGAAAAGAAAGAAGGAAAGAATGAAGGAAAGAATGAAGGAAAGAAAGCAAAAAGGAAGGAAGGAAGGAAGGAAGGAAGGAAGGAAAGCCAGAAAAACAGAAGAAAGATAGGAAAAAAGGAGGAAAGAAGAAAAGAAAGAAAAAAAGGAAGGAAGGAAGGAAACCAGAAGAACGGAAGAAAGATAGGGGAAAAAAGGAGGAAAGAAGAAAAGACAGAAAAAAGGAAGAAAAGAAAGAAAGAAAAAATGGAGGAAAGAAAGCAAAAAGGAAGGAAGGAAGGAAGGAAGGAAGGAAGGAAACCAGAAGAACGGAAGAAAGATAGGGGGAAAAAAGGAGGAAAGAAGAAAAGAAAGAAAAAAGGATGAAAAGAAAGAAGGAAACAATGAAGGAAAGAATGAAGGAAAGAAAGAAAGCAAAAGGAAGGAAGGAAGGAAGGAAAACAGAAGAAAGATAGGGAAAAAAGGAAGAAAGAAGAAAAGAAAGAAAAAAGGAAGGAAGGAAGGAAGGAAGGAAGGAAGGAAGGAAACCAGAAGAACGGAAGAAAGATAGGGGGAAAAATGAGGAAAGAAGAAAAGAAAGAAAAAAGGAAGAAAAGAAAGAAAGAAAGAAGACATGAAGGAAAGAAAGCAAAAAGGAAGGGAGGAAGGAAGGAAATAAAGCCAGAAAAATAGAAGAAAAATAGAAAAAACGGAGGAAAGAAGAAAAGAAAGAAAAAAGGAAGGAAGGAAATAAAACTAGAAAAACTGAAGATGTAACTAAATGCAACGAATTCCACTGGAATTTGAACTCAGCTCTCTCGTTCCGAGCCGATACCCACTGCACCACAACACACATTTACCCAATAACATGCCAATTTCTCGATTGTTTTCTGCTTGCCCCGAAAAACAAGAAAAAGTTGCCCGATTGTTTTATGAAAATCATATTAAATCTCTTGAAAAACAAAATAAATAGCAGTCTAATCATGCTTAATTTAAATTAATTGAATATTCTTCTTCTTCTTCTTCTTCTATGTGCCCTGTCCTTCCAGGACGTAGGCGATCATGGCCTTCCACATCTCCCTTTCCCTGGTGGCTCTTAGCACGCTTTCTCCTGTTACACCATCCAAACACCGCTCTGCCATCCACTAGCTCAAGCCCATAAATCTTGAATATAAATGTATAGAAACTAGCATGGCCACAAAGTGAGGGGGTCAATTTATATATTGCTTATAATATAGAATTAATCCCCCATTTTTATATCCACATTATAATTTCTTATAAACAGTTGGCATATATATTCTTCTTCTATGTGCCTTGTCCTTTCTGGACATAGGCGATCATGGCCTTCCACGTCTCCCTATCCCTGGTGGCTCTTAGCACGATTTCTCCTATAACATCTCGCAGCTCCCGTTGTCATCCACCTGCCCAGGGCCTTCAAATATTTTATCCGCTGCTTTCCTCTGTCTCTTTTCCCCTCTATCTGACCTGTTAGTATCAGGTTCTCCAAGCCCTTCTTCCTCATTGCATGTCCCAGGAACTTTAGTTGTCTCTTCCTGATGCTCACTATTAATTTCATATTCGTTGCCATTGTTTCCAACACCTCATCGGTGCTCACAGGCTCGGTCCACAATATTCGCAACATCCTTCTGTAGAACCACATTTCAGCTGCTTCAAGTTTGTCCTTCATCTTTGATGATATCGTCCAGCATTCACTGCCATATTGAAGAACTGACATCACATAGCAATCCAGTACTCTCTTCTTTGTTTCTAGTGAAAGTTTCCTGTGTCTTAATACTTTACTCAGCTTCAGGAACGTGTCTTTCGCCATGCCAATTCGTCTTTGGATCTCTGTGTCGCACTTTCCGTTTTCAGTTAGAACACTTCCCAGATATTTAAATTTTGGTTCCTGCTTGATTTTAGCATCCCCCACCTGTATTTGGCAATTTGGGCTGCTCTTTTTGCTGATGACCATA
Source organism: Ascarosepion bandense (assembly GCA_037127315.1). Classification (NCBI taxonomy): domain Eukaryota; kingdom Metazoa; phylum Mollusca; class Cephalopoda; order Sepiida; family Sepiidae; genus Ascarosepion; species Ascarosepion bandense. Next base: position 1,110,285 of record JBBBDQ010001574.1, read on the forward strand.
AAAGCGAGAAAATGACACCCTAAGGGGGAATAACCCCAGGTTTATTAACTGCTAATTACTAAACTGTTTCTTTTTATATTAGGAAGATGAATAAGTTCTCGCTGATTTTTCCTGAAAGGTAAGGATTTCTTTACAAAAATTAGTAAGAGCCATTACACTCCAGCCACAGATATTTTAGTCCTGTATATTCTTCTAAATTTTCAAACAGGGAAAATACTTTGAAGTTGAGATAAAGCACGTCATTAAGTTCTGGTGTCCTATGCAATTTAAGATCTTTGCAATGCTGACCAAGAAATTCTATGGTGAGACGTAGTCAATTGTTTCCATATTTGTCTTGTTTCACTTTTTCAGTCATTGCTTTCTCTTAATATTTCTCTTCCTTTGCTTCTTTATTTTTCAGTATCAATTACGCAATGTACTTTTGATGCATCAGGGCTTTCAGATTTATTCGTCTAACAGACAGTTTCAATAGAATCTGTTGGGTCTTCCTCACTCTTGGAATATTTGTTTGGAATCAATGTACACTATCTGTTCTCCTTGTATTTTATGACAATACTAGCAGTATAACCCGGCGTTGCTCAGGTGTAATGAAAACTTTCAAACTAATCCATGGTCCTGGAGCTCAGACTCTTTGGACGTTGGCATGAAAGACTAAAAACCAATAGTTGTTTCCAGTTAAAGCGAAACCGTAGACTGAAAGAAAAATGAATGGATGTAATTCAAATTTTCATTTCCTGGTATCGATATTGAATAAGCTTTTTTCGTCGTAAACTGAATTTTGAAGGCTAAATAAGTTCTCTGAGTAAATGGTATCATAGCTGAGACTAAGAACTACAATTATACCTACTTAGAGACAAACCCGAAGAAAAACTAAAATAAGAGGGCTCAAAAAATACTGACATACAGGCAGATAAACAGACACACACACAAACATCTTGCCTTTTATATATATATATATATATATATATATATATATATATATATATATTATCGATTTTCTGCACTATTGTAAGAACTGCAACCTTGAAACTCCTGAATATCGTTTCTTATGTCTTTGTCTATGAGTTTATCAAATTTGATTAAAATCGGACTACTCCTTCTATAACCCGATTTGTTCGATTATCGATTTTCGATATTTATCGGGGGTACCTCGACACAAAACCTAGCTAAGAACACTCGCAGACGCTTATAGTACAACTGTGTAAATTTTCAAGAAAATCGGTTCAGCCGTTTCGGAGTCTATAGGTAACTCTCTCACACACACACACACACACACACACACACACACACACACACACACAGTTCCATTTATAAATAAATTTCGATTTCGATAGATTAGCTTAGATAGATAGATAGATAGATAGATAGATAGATAGATAGATAGATAGATAGATAGATAGATATTAACAGACTGGGATAGATAGATAGATAGATAGATAGATAGATAGATAGATAATGAAGAGACTTGGATAGATAGATAGATAGATAGATAGATAGATAGATAGATAGATAGATAGATAGATTTAGATTAGATTTAGATTAGCCGTTTCCTTATGAGAAAATATTCGTCCTTCATTGACCGCGGCCATTGCTATTCGAGTTTTGCTATTACTCTCTCTCTCTCTCTCTCTCTCTCTCTCTCTCTCTCTCTCTCTCTCTCTGTGTGTGTGTCCATTGAACTGTGATCAAAGTGTAATATCTGTTCTCAGATGCTCACTTCCTGCTCGCCGGCCGGGAAGCAATGAACCAGCTAAGACCAGCTTTGTACCCAGTTACCGCATAAGAGAGGGTTGGGTAATATTTGACCAATGGCCTGAGCGTACGCGCTCAGGTTCCCCACGTTAAAAACTGACCTTGTGTCACAAGTCGCTCCAGTGGGGGTATAGGGTAAATATCAAGTGTAGTACCTGTTCTCCTCATTTCGATATAAGGAAGCATTCGGTTTCATTGACTGAGTAGCCAGTATTACTGTTGACTGAAATTTATAAAATATTGCCATTCAAACAATTTTTTCGGTTAATAGGTTTCTCAAATACACTATCATTGCTCTTTTCAGTATTCATACATTTTGGTGTTAAATTGTGTGGAATATCACAATTTTGATTAAGGGATTAGTTGCTCTTCAAGTTACATGTGAGGTGCTATATATTTTAGTTGTTACTGCTATTGAAAGTCCTCAATTGGTTTCAGGTATTCTGTACCGCCAGTGAAGAACCTGTAAGGGGACAGGTTCAACCCCGTTCTGGGGCGTTTAGGGTTAACAAGAAAAACTTCTGCCTAAGCTCTCTCTCTCTCTCTCTCTCTCTCTCTCTCTCTCTCTCTCTCTCATGAACACCCACACGCAAGCACGCACACGCACACAGATATGCACGTAGACACACACACTTTGTCACACACACACACGCATATGCATAGACACGCACACAGACACGCACAAGCACAGACACGCACACGTACAGACTGTCATGCACACCCACACGCGTGCGCACACACACATACACACGCACATTGATATGCACACAGACACACACACAACACACGCTGTCACACACACATGCATATACATACACACGCACACAGACACACAACCATAGACACGCGCACGCACGCACAGAACACGCACACGCAGACACACACAGAGACACAGACATACATTCTTTCACAAAGGCGCATACATACACATACGCACACACACACGTTTGAAGGATATTAAAAACATGTTACGCAGCATAGTCAGATTCTGTTGTTATTTTTATTTGTACGCCATTTTGATAAAATGGTGATTCACCACTTGAAAAATCTCGTTGCTTGAATTTGATTGACTGATTTAATTTGCCTTGTCCTTTCTGGACGTTGGGGATCATGGCCTTCCATGTCTCCCTATCCCTGATGGCTCTTAGCACGATTTCTCCTATAACATCTCGCAGCCCCCGTTGTCATCCACCTGCCCAGGGCCTTCAAATATTTTATCCGCTACTTTCCTCAGTCTCTTTTCCCCTCTATCTGACCTGTTAGTATCAGGTTCTCCAAGCCCTTCTTCCTCATTGCATGTCCCAGGAACTTTAGTTGTCTCTTCCTGATGCTCACTATTAATTTCATATTCGTTGCCATTGTTTCCAACACCTCATCGGTGCTCACAGGCTCGGTCCACAATATTCGCAACATCCTTCTGTAGAACCACATTTCAGCTGCTTCAAGTTTTTCCTTCATCTTTGATGATATCGTCCAGCATTCACTGCCATATTGAAGAACTGACATCACATAGCAATCCAGTACTCTCTTCTTTGTTTCTAGGGAAAGTTTCCTGTGTCTTAATACTTTACTCAGCTTCAGGAACGTGTCTTTCGCCATGCCAATTCGTCTTTGGATCTCTGTGTCGCACTTTCCGTTTTCAGTTAGAACACTTCCCAGATATTTAAATTTTGGTTCCTGCTTGATTTTAGAATCCCCCACCTGTATTTGGCAATTTGGGTTGCTCTTTTTGCTGATGACCATAAAAGCGAGAAAATGACACCCTAAGGGGGAATAACCCCAGGTTTATTAACTGCTAATTACTAAACTGTTTCTTTTTATATTAGGAAGATGAATAAGTTCTCGCTGATTTTTCCTGAAAGGTAAGGATTTCTTTACAAAAATTAGTAAGAGCCATTACACTCCAGCCACAGATATTTTAGTCCTGTATATTCTTCTAAATTTTCAAACAGGGAAAATACTTTGAAGTTGAGATAAAGCACGTCATTAAGTTCTGGTGTCCTATGCAATTTAAGATCTTTGCAATGCTGACCAAGAAATTCTATGGTGAGACGTAGTCAATTGTTTCCATATTTGTCTTGTTTCACTTTTTCAGTCATTGCTTTCTCTTAATATTTCTCTTCCTTTGCTTCTTTATTTTTCAGTATCAATTACGCAATGTACTTTTGATGCATCAGGGCTTTCAGATTTATTCGTCTAACAGACAGTTTCAATAGAATCTGTTGGGTCTTCCTCACTCTTGGAATATTTGTTTGGAATCAATGTACACTATCTGTTCTCCTTGTATTTTATGACAATACTAGCAGTATAACCCGGCGTTGCTCAGGTGTAATGAAAACTTTCAAACTAATCCATGGTCCTGGAGCTCAGACTCTTTGGACGTTGGCATGAAAGACTAAAAACCAATAGTTGTTTCCAGTTAAAGCGAAACCGTAGACTGAAAGAAAAATGAATGGATGTAATTCAAATTTTCATTTCCTGGTATCGATATTGAATAAGTTTTTTTCGTCGTAAACTGAATTTTGAAGGCTAAATAAGTTCTCTGAGTAAATGGTATCATAGTTGAGACTAAGAACTACAATTATACCTACTTAGAGACAAGCCCGAAGAAAAACTAAAATAAAAGGGCTCAAAAAATACTGACATACAGGCAGATAAACAGACACACACACAAACATCTTGCCTTTTATATATATATATATATATATATATATATATATATATATATATATATATATATTATCGATTTTCTGCACTATTGTAAGAACTGCAACCTTGAAACTTCTGAATATCGTTTCTTATCTTTGTCTATGAGTTTATCAAATTTGATTAAAATCGGACCACTCCTTCTATAACCCGATTTTTTCGATTATCGATTTTCGATATTTATCGGGGGTACCTCGACACAAAACCTAGCTAAGAACACTCGCAGACGCTTATAGTACAACTGTGTAAATTTTCAAGAAAATCGGTTCAGCCGTTTCGGAGTCTATAGGTAACTCTCTCTCACACACACACACACACACACACAGTTCCATTTATAAATAAATTTCGATTTCGATAGATTAGCTTAGATAGATAGATAGATAGATAGATATTAACAGACTGGGATAGATAGATAGATAGATAGATAGATAGATAGATAGATAGATAGATAGATAAACAAAGATAGATAGATAGATAGATAGATAGATAGATAGATAGATAGATAGATTTAGATTAGATTTAGATTAGCCGTTTCCTTATGAGAAAATATTCGTCCTTCATTGACCGCGGCCATTGCTATTCGAGTTTTGCTATTACTCTCTCTCTCTCTCTCTCTCTCTCTCTCTGTGTGTGTGTGTGTGTGTGTGTGTGTGTGTGTCCATTGAACTGTGATCAAAGTGTAATATCTGTTCTCAGATACTCACTTCCTGCTCGCCGGCCGGGAAGCAATGACCAGCTAAGACTAGCTTTTGACCAGCTAAGACCAGCTTTGTACCCAGTTACCGCATAAGAGAGGGTTGGGTAATATTTGACCAATGGCCTGAGCGTACGCGCTCAGGTTCCCCACGTTAAAAACTGACCTTGTGTCACAACTCGCTCCAGTGGGAGAGTAGGATAAATATCAAGTGTAGTACCTGTTCTCCTCATTTCGATATAAGGAAGCATTCGGTTTCATTGACTGAGTAGCCAGTATTACTGTTGACTGAAATTTATAAAATATTGCCATTCAAACAATTTTTTCGGTTAATAGGTTTCTCAAATACACTATCATTGCTCTTTTCAGTATTCATACATTTTGGTGTTAAATTGTGTGGAATATCACAATTTTGATTAAGGGATTAGTTGCTCTTCAAGTTACATGTGAGGTGCTATATATTTTAGTTGTTACTGCTATTGAAAGTCCTCAATTGGTTTCAGGTATTCTGTACCGCCAGTGAAGAACCTGTAAGGGGACAGGTTCAACCCCGTTCTGGGGCGGTTAGGGTTAACAAGAAAGACTTCTGCCTAAGCTCTCTCTCTCTCTCTCTCTCTCTCTCTCTCTCTCTCTCTCTCTCTCTCTCACGAACACCCACACGCAAGCACGCACACGCACACAGATATGCACGTAGACACACATACTTTGTCACACACACACACGCATATGCATACACACGCACACAGACACGCACAAGCACAGACACGCACACGTACAGACTGTCATGCACACCCACACGCGCGCGCACACACACATACACACGCACACTGATATGCACACAGACACACACACAACACACGCTGTCACACACACATGCATATACATACACACGCACACAGACACACAACCATAGACACGCTCACGCACGCACAGAACACGCACACGCAGACACACACAGAGACACAGACACACATTCTTTCACACAGGCGCATACATACACATACGCACACACACACGTTTGAAGGATAATAAAAACATGTTACGCAGCATAGTCAGATTCTGTTGTTATTTTTATTTGTACGCCATTTTGATAAAATGGTGATTCACCACTTGAAAAATCTCGTTGCTTGAATTTGATTGACTGATTTAATTTGCCTTGTCCTTTCTGGACGTAGGCGATCATGGCCTTCCACGTCTCCCTATCCTTGGTGGCTCTTAGCACGATTTCTCCTGCAACACTACGCAACCCCCGTTCTGTCATCCACCAGCCCAGGCCCTTCAAATATTTTATCCGCTGCTTTCCTCTGTCTCTTTTTCCCTCTATCTGGCCTGTTAGTATCAGATTCTCCAAGCCCTTCTTCCTCATTGTATGTCACAGGAACTTTAGTTGTCTCTCCATGATGCTCAGTATTAATTTTCTTTTTGTTTCCATTCTTTCCAATACCTCGTCATTGCTCACATGCTCGGTCCATGATATCCGCAACATCCTTCTGTAGAACCACATTTCAGCTTCTTCAAGATTTTCCTTCATCTTTATTAATATTGTCCAACATTCACTGCCATATTGAAGAACTGACATCACATAGCAATCCAGTACTCTCTTCTTTGTTTCTAGTGAAAGTTTCCTGTGTATTAATTCTTTACTCGGCTTCAGGAACGTGTCCTTCGCCATACCAATTCGCCTTTGGATCTACCTAGTAAAAGTTGATAAGTCATACAAATTTTTCAACATTTTAACGTCAGAAAATAGTTTTAGATAATAAAACTATCTACTCGAGCCACAAGATTAGCAATTAGGTCCCACCCTTTTAATGTAAACCCAATAAAATGTAAATGCAAATTCTATTCCATCAGCTTCTTTTCTCGCACTTCCTGACTGTGAAATTCCCTTCCGTTTACTTGCTTCCCTGACAGCGACAATCTCCCAGAATTTATATGTAAGGTCAATAGTGATCTCCTATCTTACTAACCTGCATCCCCTCTCTCTCTCTCTCTCTCTCTCTCTCTCTCTCATGCTCCTTTCTCCATCCACTCCACTCTCATCCTTCATTACCCACTTCCTGACACCCCCTATAATCTGTCACTTTTTCTCATAAATTTCCTCCTATGTACCCCTCTGCAAAACAGTGGCAGTAAAATGCCTTGCTTGGGGCGATATGATTATAAAAAGAAATATATTTTAGGGTAATCACTCAGTTAGCCATTGACGTTACATACGCTTAGGCAATCATGTTACTTTCGATTCGTGACTGAATAGACAGAAAAGTTTTCTTCAGTAGACTTCAGTTTCTTTCTGCCGTATACTGGTTGCCAAACAAGGCTAAAGGTTACAGTCTATCTTGCTATTCAACCAATAGCTGTGTGGGGTGAAAAGGTTGACACATACTTTTCCCAAGGTATTTTTTAAAAATAAAAAACCTTTTCTTGAAACTTTAATTTTAGCTTAATTGAAAGCTAAATGATTAAATATATTATTTCCACTAAGCAAAATACTCTGGTGTATTTCAAACAGAAATTATATTCACTGGAATATAAAAGTTTGAAATCTTTCTTAAAATTACAATTTTTCGGCTATTTTTTGAGCGATCGACATGTTTGTAAACAAAAGTTAATTCTCAGGTTTAAAATTCTTGCAAAAATAAAATATAAATCTCTCACTGGTTATTTTTGGAAAATTAGCAAATCCAAAGTTAAATTAATCTGATTTGAAACAAATATTACTTGTTTATAGCATGAAATTTAGAAAAAATGTTTCTTAATCACAAAGGTCTGACTCGTTGACTTTTCAAGTAAGTGATGACAGCACCTCTTATCAATCAATCTGGAAATATGGCGGCCAAAAGTAGACATAACTCAGTTTAACATTTCGTAGGAGGAAGAATCATTGAAACGTGTGCCCTTTTCATGATAAGTCTTTTATAATTTCCCATAGTAAAAGAAAATGTGCAGTTTAACATAATAAAAAGAAATTAGAAATTATTTTTAAAATATTAATTTTCAATGATTTGCATTAAGCTTTTGAATTTTCGATCTGTAAATAAAGTCTTTATTTACTAAGTTAATAACCAAAGACACTGAGTAACTGAAAGAAACTTAAAAGATGTTTGAAACTTTAATTAGCAAAGAAAAATATGAAAACAATTTTTATAAAAATTAATTATTCACCGAAACTTTTTTTTTTTTTCAGAATATGATATCCTAAAATTATATTATTTACAAAATCAATTAAAAGTTTATCTACATTAAAAAAAAAAATAGCGTAGTTTTAACGCATTCTTTATTTTATTATTTGGAGCAAATTTTCTAAAAAGTGGTCTCACAATTGAAAAAAATTTACATGATTTACATTTCCCAATGAGTCCTGCATTTAACTAATAAAAAAAATGGTATAGATAATGTATTTCTAGAAGTTTTATGCTATTAATTGGAATGGAGGGTAAGAGAGATTTTCTAAAAATAATAAGTGGATAAATAATTTAATTCATTTGTAAATAAGTCCTGAAAGCACTATTTACATTATTCGGACTATTGTCCTCATCTTTGTTGCCATTTGTACGACGTTTAATAACAGATCATTCTATTTGTCTATATTTCTGAGATGAGGTAGTATTTACATTATTCGGACTATCGTCCTCATCTTTGTTGCCATTTGTACGACGTTTAATAATAGATCATTCTATTTGTCTATATTTCTGAGATGAGGTAGTATTTACAGTATTTACATTATTCGGACTATTGTCCTCATCTTTGTTGCCGTTTGTACGACGTTTAATAATAGATCATTCTATTTGTCTATATTTCTGAGATGAGGTAGTATTTACAGTATTTACATTATTCGGACTATTGTCCTCATCTTTGTTGCCATTTGTACGACGTTTAATAACAGATCATTCTATTTGTCTATATTTCTGAGATGAGGTAGTATTTACAGTATTTATATTATTCGGACTATTGTCCTCATCTTTGTTGCCATTTGTACGACGTTTAATAATAGATCATTCTATTTGTCTATATTTCTGAGATGAGGTAGTATTTACAGTATTTACATTATTCGGACTATTGTCCTCATCTTTGTTGCCGTTTGTACGACGTTTAATAATAGATCATTCTATTTGTCTATATTTCTGAGATGAGGTAGTATTTACAGTATTTACATTATTCGGACTATTGTCCTCATCTTTGTTGCCGTTTGTACGACGTTTAATAATAGATCATTCTATTTGTCTATATTTCTGAGATGAGGTAGTATTTACAGTATTTACATTATTCGGACTATTGTCCTCATCTTTGTTGCCATTTGTACGACGTTTAATAACAGATCATTCTATTTGTCTATATTTCTGAGATGAGGTAGTATTTACAGTATTTACATTATTCGGACTATTGTCCTCATCTTTGTTGCCGTTTGTACGACGTTTAATAATAGATCATTCTATTTGTCTATATTTCTGAGATGAGGTAGTATTTACAGTATTTACATTATTCGGACTATTGTCCTCATCTTTGTTGCCATTTTTACGACGTTTTCTTCAGGTGCTATTAATTTCGAACCGAATTCTTTATTGCGAACACTGGATTATATCTTTATTTCTTGCTTAGAGCCTCTTTTAGTAGTCATGAGTTATCTCCCTCTAACCCTGTAAGTTACCACTGCTGTAGCCTGGTATTAAACTCACAACTCTTTGGGTCAAGTCACAGGAACTAACCAACGTCTAAGGCGTTCGGCTAGAAATTCTTAGCACCTGAAGGAGGCCGGAGCGTACAACGGCCGAAAGGTTGAAGGTTTAGATTTGGAAGAATAAAAGTATATCTTTTGTAAGTTTAAATAGAAATTTATTAATAGAACTATATTAATATATTAACTATATCTATCTATCTATCTATCTATCTATCTATCTATCTATCTATCTATCTATCTATCTATCTATCTATCTATGTCAGTCTGTTCATTATCTATCTATCTATCTATCTATCTATCTATCTATCTATCTATCTATCTATCCCAGCCTGCTCGTATCTATCTATCTATCTAGCTAGCTAGCTAGCTAGACCTTTTCATAACTATCTATGCCAAATGTTTGTCTATATAAATTGATATATGTATGCACGTGATAATATACACGTGTGTATACATTTTTGTATCTGAGCCAACGGATATATATGCATGCGTACACTACCGGCCATAATTATTAGGCCACCCCAGTTTTTTTTTTAAGATGTGTTTCATACTATTTTTAGCATTTATTGCCAAATGAAAATAGAATGTTTATTTTGTAATTATTACTTTGCAAAATTTTACAAGGCAAGGAAACAAAGATGAACTCATCTAAATCACCCTAAATTTTCTTCATACTTTCATTGATGAAACTTCTATAGTTAATTATTAAGTATTTATAAATTCATTTGATGCACATGTTATTGTGTAATATTAACAAAAGAACCATTCTATTTTCATTTACAATCATTCCCTTTGTAATAAATACTAAAAAATAGTATGAAATACATCGTTTTTTTAAAAACACTGGGGTGGCCTAATAATTATGGCCGGTAGCGTATGTATACTTGCGATGCACACACACACACACACACACACACACAAAGTTCCTTTTATAAATAAGTTTAGATCTATCTATCTATCTATCTATCTATCTATCTATCTATCTATCTATATGCCTATCTGTCTGTCTCTCTCACTATCTAAACCTTTTTTTCTATCTATCTATCTATCTATCTATCTATCTATCTATCTATCTATCTATCTATCTATCTATCTATCTATCTATCCCAGTCTCTTCATTATCTATCTATCTATCTATCTATCTATCTATCTATCCCAGTCTCTTTCATTATCTATCTATCTATCTATCTATCTATCTATCTATCTATCTATCTATCTATCTATCTATGTCAGTCTGTTCATTATCTATCTATCTATCTATCTATCTATCTATCTATCTATCTATCTATCTATCTATCTATCCCAGTCTCTTCTATCTATCTATCTATCTATCTATCTATCTATCTATCTATCTATCCTGTCTCTTTCATTATCTATCTATCTATCTATCTATCTATCTATCTATCTATCTATCTATCTATCTATCTATCTATCTATCTATCTACAGTCTCGCTCATTATCTATCTATCTATCTATCTATCTATCTATCTATCTATCTATCTATCTATCTATCTATCCCAGTCTCTTCATTATCTATCTATCTATCTATCTATCTATCTATCTATCTATCTATCTATCTATGTCAGTCTGTTCATTATCTATCTATCTATCTATCTATCTATCATCTATCTATCTATCTATCCCAGTCTCTTTCATTATCTATCTATCTATCTATATCTATCTATCTATCTATCTATCTATCTATCTATCTATGTTTATTCATTCATTATCTATCTATCTATCTATCTATCTATCTATCTATCTATCTATCTATCCCAGTCTCTCATTATCTATCTATCTATCTATCTATCTATCTATCTATCTATCTATCTATCTATCTATCTATGTATGTCTGTCTATCTATCTGTTCATTATCTATCTATCTATCTATCTATCTATCTATCTATCTATCTATATCTATCTATCTATCTATCTATCTATTTAGTCTGTTCATTATCTATCTATCTATCTATCTATCTATCTATCTATCTATCCCAGTTCCTCCTTCATTATCTATCTATCTATCTATCTATCTATCTATCTATCTATCTATCTATCTATCTATCTATCTATCTATCTATCTATCTATGTCAGTCTGTTCATCTATCTATCTATCTATCTATCTATCTATCTATCTATCTATCTATCTATCTATCTATGTCAGTCTATCTATCTATCTATCTATCTATCTATCTATCTATCTATCTATCTATCTATCTATCTATCTATCCCAGTCTCTTCATTATCTATCTATCTATCTATCTATCTATCTATCTATCTATCTATCTATCTATGTCAGTCTGTTCATTATCTATCTGTTCATTATCTATCTATCTATCTATCTATCTATCTATCTATCTATCTATGTCAGTCTGTTCATTATCTATCTATCTATCTATCTATCTATCTATCTATCTATCTATCTATCTATCTATCTATCTATCTATCTATGTCATCTGTTCATTATCTATCTGTTCATTATCTATCTATCTATCTATCTATCTATCTATCTATCTATCTATCTATCTATCTATCTATGTCAGTCTGTTCATTATCTATCTATCTATCTATCTATCTATCTATCTATCTATCTATCTATCTATGTCAGTCTCGTTCATTATCTATCTATCTATCTATCTATCTATCTATCTATCTATCTATCCCAGTCTCTTTCATTATCTATCTATCTATCTATCTATCTATCTATCTATCTATCTATCTATCTATCTATCTATCTATGTCAGTCTTTCATTATCTATCTATCTATCTATCTATCTATCTATCTATCTATCTATCTATGTCAGTCTCTTCATTATCTATCTATCTATCTATCTATCTATATCTATCTATCTATCTATCTATCTATGTCAGTCTGTTCATTATCTATCTATCTATCTATCTATCTATCTATCTATCTATCTAATAGATTTATTAATCAATTGGTAGAGTTAAAATGTTCAATGAGAAAACAGTAGTGAAGAGTTAAGGGTATCAAGAGTTCGTTGTAGTAACTTGTGTGTATGCATGTATGAGTGTTTATCGTTGGGTAGGAATGTCTTTGAAGTTAGCGCTCAGAGAGGCAGATGAGTGAACCGTGAGAGGAAAGAGGTTTGTCAAGAAACGTGTTAATACGCTCGTTGACTTTCGTTGCCTTTTAGTGTGTCATCTCTCAGCTTCCATATGACTGATTGATTTGGCTTTCTTTCTGCTTTTATACCGAAATACCTTTACCATAGACATGTTAACTTTTCTCTCGGTTTTTCAAATCATTTCCATTTGTCAGAAAATGAATTTAGCATCTCCTCGCGAAATCCGGTTTCGACTTTTTCTTTCGGCACAGGGTCAATCCTTTTTCCACTCGGCAAAACCAGGATTTCACTCGTCATTGTGAATTTTTGTAAAAGTGAAGAAGAGAGTTGTTTTTAATTCTTAATTTTCTATCCATCACAATACAACTTCATCTCAGAAACATCGACAAATAATGAAATCCTGAAAGTTTCATAAAAATCAGATATTTGGTTGATTTTTGCAAGAGTTTTCAAATTAATGTGTCTTTCAACGGAAAAATAACGACTTGCGTAATATTAAGTTTTCCTTAATAGTCACATTACGTAAACATAGCGTGAATCGCTGACGGAAAACAACAAAAAATTAACTGAAATTTCGAAAAAAATAATAACAACAAAATTTGTTATTTCCTCTTAATAATAACATAAACATTTTCATGATAAAACTTTGTTTTTATTAAGTTTGGAACCCTTTTAAAATCATGATATGCTGTTTTTTTTTTGTTTTTTTGTTTTTTTCGGCAACTGAGTGGAGGTATCTATTTTTAAATGTTCATCCTTGTCTATCAGAAAATATCATTAAATGTCATTTAACAAAAATTTAAATTGCTGTGATATTTTGCAGCACGAATGTAATCGTTGGGTTAAAGGCATTTATAATGTGTAAATCATGTCTTTATTCATCTTCATAATTAAACTTTTTTTTTTTAAATTTTCGCACAAGAGTTGCGATAATTTTGCTGGTGACATTATTAACAAAGGTGATATTTCTGAGAAAATAACTCTGGCTGGAAACATTTTCTCGTGGAACTTCATGAAAGAAAATAAATTTGAAATAAGCCAGAGAAAGGTAGTTAATACTTGGTAAGCAACAGCAGGAGGAAATAATCGTAGCCTTTTAAGGGCTGTCTAAGTAGCATTTTATCTATTTATTTAGAGCTGTCCACCCGTAGATAACGAAGCTAACGAGACGTTTGAAATGTCGATTCTTATAACGGAAGTGAAAAAATATTAGAACGGAAGTAGAATTGACAGACACAAGATGCGATTTTGTTAGCAGATGAAACGACAGTGTGGAAGTGTTCGACGCAAGCTAACAACCCGAAAGAAAAGATTGAGGAATTTAAAGGATAAAAAAAAATAAAAAAAAAAAGGCAGACTCCGAGATTGGTTTACATCAACCATTTTGCTTTCAGTAAGTTGATTTTCATTTTCTTTTCTTTTTTCCTGTAAAGAATGACAGTAACGTTTTAAATAAATTTCCTTCTATCTATATCTCCATTTGACCTGATTCCAACTTTTTTGCCTCACATCAACAACTTACACTCTGTATACAGGTGAATTTTGTACGCAGCGTTTTTTGTTTGTTTTGGGGTTTGTTTTTATATATATATTTGATACACTCTTGCTTATATATAAAGATAAATATAAAGTTAGCTATAGATATAAAGTTAGCTTTTTCGATCTTTTTAAAATAATTTATTTAGTTTTTAATTGTTTTTAAGTTCACTAACTAAGGAATTTATTAATTATTTTCATGTATTGTAGTCATTTATAATTTCTATATTGTTTAACTGAGCCGTTCGCTTGCATACAGAGAAGATTTGATTGTAGTAGAGAAGAGCAGTGTAAAAAAATAACCAGACATTTCGGGAAAGATAACGAGAAAGAAATAGTCAGTTAAGTGCCATACGTGATACACGCTTGGGCGATCATGTCTCGAAAGAGACATGACTGACTGGGCAGAAGATTATCCCGCAGTAGGTTGCCATTGCTTTCTGCGGTAGACTGGTTGCCGACCAAGGCTATAGAGCCCAATCTGTCCTGTTATTTGACTCATGGCTAGATGGGGAAGATATGTACTATATAATTAAGTAGTATTTAGTGGGGGATCAGTTTATTACTTCATAACAATAGAAAATTGATTCCCCATTTTATGACCAGTAGAAGCCTTAATCATCTTTCCAACTATTATATTCAGTCAGTCAGTTAAGTGCCATACGTGATACACGCTTGGGCGATCATGTCTCGAAAGAGACATGACTGACTGGGCAGAAGATTATCCCGCAGTAGGTTGCCATTGCTTTCTGCGGTAGACTGGTTGCCGACCAAGGCTATAGAACCCAGTCTGTCCTGCTATTTAACCCATAACTGGAAGGAAGAGACGGATTAATACCTTTCCCAAGGGTATTTGCGCGTAAGTGAATACAATGGATTCAACTGGAATTCGAACTCGGGTCCCCGGTTTCTCGTTCCGAGCCGATATCCAAACATCTCTACTCAGGATTCTTTTCTCCCAGACTGACTGGCACACAAATCTAAAGAGACCCGTCTACCCTATTATTTAACTCGACTAAATCCCGATACCTAAGTTTAAATATTTTTTATAAATGAAAACGGTTTCTTAAAGAAAGCTTTCATTTTGTCTTTAATTGAAAGTTAAATAAATAAATTTAATATTTCAAGTAATCAAAAAAAACCTGCTATGTTTCAAATAGAAATTATATTAATTGAATTCTCACTGTTTTGAGCGTTTTCAATTAAATCATTAAAATCAGCAATATTACACATTTGTAAACAAAAGTTAATTCTCGACTTTTAAAATCTTGCAAAAATAAAATATGTATATATCTGTGACACGTTATTAGAAGAAAATTAGCAAATTTAAATTTATATTAATCTTATTTTAAACACTTATGTTTATAGGATGAAACGTACTAAACTCCTTTCTTAATCACGGGGCTTACGGCCATATCACGGGGAATACACCGGTTCTCGCTCGATCACCGAAGTTAAGCAACGTTGAGCCTGGTCAGTACTTAGATGGGTGACCGCCTGGGAATACCAGGTGCTGTAAGCATTTAGTGACAGGTGTGCGTTGTGATGCAGTAGATATCGACTCGGAAAGAGAAATCAGTGAGCCGAGTTCGAATTCCAGTTGCATACCCTGCATTCACTTAAGCACTTGGGAAAGGTATTAATCCGTCCCTTCCCTCCAGTTATGGGTTAAATAACAGGGTAAGACTTAAGGACCCTGCCCTTAAAAACAAAATCCCAGTGAATCTTGAAACTCGAAAAGAAAAAAGTTTTACTAGACACAAAACCTATATAAAAACAACAATAAACTGTTGAAAAAGAAAAAGGTATTACCAGCAATAAATAAATAAAAATTTAATTAGCAATAAATGACCCGCCGAGGTTGATCTAAACTTATTTATAAATGGAATTGTGTGTGTGTGTGTGTGTGTGTGTGTGTGTGTGTGTGTGTGTGTGTGTCCGTTACCTATAGACTCCGAAACGGCTGAACCGATTTTCTTGAAAATTTACACAGTTGTACTATAAGTGTCTGCAAGTGTTCTTAGCTAGGTTTTGTGTCGCAGTACACCCGATAAATATCGAAAATTGATAATCGAAAAAAACGGGTTATAGAAGGAGTGATCCGATTTTAATCAAATTTGATACACTCATAGACAAAGACATAAGAAACGATATTCAGAAGTTTCAAAGTTGCAGTTCTTACAATAGTGCAGAAATTTTGATATCGATACCAGGGAACCAAAATTTGACTTACAGTAGGTTGCCATTGCTTTCTGCGATAGACTGGTTGCCAGCCAAGGCTATAGAACCCAATTTATCCTATTATTTAACCCATAACTGTACCAGTGCTTAAGTGAATGCAGGGTATTCAACTGGAATTCGAACGCGGCTCACCGATTTCTCTTTCAGAGCCGATATCCATTGCACCACAACGCACACCTCCAATAGAGTGTAGAGATTTTATATTGAGCAACATGAAGTACCTATTTGAAGAGATGTCGGTTTTGATAACTGACTATCCATCATACACGAAAATATGATGATTTCACTAAGATTTTTCGTTTAAAAAGTTTTACCATTATTAGTCAATTAAGTACCATACGATATACACGCTTGGGCGATCATGTCTCGAAAAAGACATAACTGACTTGGCATAAGATTTTCCCGCAAGTAGTTTGATATTACTTTCTGCGGTAGATTAGTTGCCGACCAAGGCTATAGAACCAAATCTGTTCTGCTATTTAACCCATAGCTGGAAGGAGAAGAGACGGATTATATTATATTTTTATATTAATAAGTAGTAATTAGTGCGGGACCAGTTTATTACTTCATAAAAATTTAAAACCGCTCCCCCACTTTAAGGTCAGTAAATCCTTTACTTATGTTTCCAACTATTCTATTTAGTCAGTCATTTAAGTGCCATACGTGTTACACGCTTGGGCAATCATGTCTCGAAAGAGACATGACTGCCTAGGCAGAAGATTTTCCCGTAGTAGGTTGCCGTTACTTTCTGCGGTAGACTGGTTGCCGACCAAAGCTATAGAACCCAATCTGTCTTGTTATTTAACCCATAGCTAGAGGGAAGAGACAGATTAATAAATTTTCAATGGTATTTGCGCATAAGTGAATGCAACCTGAATTCGAACTCAGCTCTCCGATTTCTCGTTCCAAGCCGATATCCACTGCACCACAATGCATATCCAAGTATATTTAGTAATATATGTATTATTAAAAATGGTATTTAATATGGAAGAACTGGTATTGAAAGTATTAATTCTTTGTATTTTTTGACTGATTAGGCGTATATATTTCGTTTTGGAAGAAAGTAAAAATCATAGAAAAATTTAAAATAAGAAAAAAACGACTTCAATATTCAACGTCCCATGGTTGACATTTTATTAAACGAACCAACCAGTCAAATTGTTTTCCGAATAGTCGTAGACGTAAAAGTCTCGCTTTGTTCGCATATTTAGTTTTAGTTTTTGGCTAGTTTTGGTGTTCTAGATTGCTTGAATCGGACACAAAGAATTCAATTTGAATTGGAGTTCCTTATGTGGTCGAAATCTGTTTAACTATATTTCACCTGGAATCTACCTGACTCGATGTATTTTGACTGAAACCTGCGTGACTTGATGCATTTTACATTGAATGAGGCTGAATGGATGTGTATCACCTTGAATTCAATTCATTCTACTTGACGTGATGTATTTTGAGTGAAATCTGCTTGACTCAATCTATTTTGACTGGAATATGTGTGGCTCGATGTATTTTAAGGGGAATCTGTTTGATTCTATGAATTTCCACTAAAATCTAATTGATTCGATCCATTTAGTATGAAATTTGCTGGCGTGACAGTCTTTTTTACATGTAATCTGACTGACGACCTATTTTTATGAAATCTAACTGACTGACTCAGTTTTACCTGAAATCTGACTGACTCAATTTGTTTATGAAATCTGATTCAACGTGTTTTATGAAATCTGCCTGACTCGCCTGTTCTAAGAAATCCATCTGACTCAATGTATTTTAACTGAAATCTGACTGACTCGACCTATGTTATGAAATCTGCCTGACGCAATATGTTTTACTTGAAATCTGTCTTACTCAATTTATTTTATGAAATCTGCCTGACTCAATGCATTTTATCTGAAATCTGCCTGACTCAAGCTGTTTATGAAATCTGCCTGACTCAATCTGTTTTATAAAATCTGCCTGACTCAATCTGTTTTATGAAGCCTGGCTGACTCAATCTGTTTTATGAAGCCTGCCTGACTCAAGCTGTTTTATGAAGCTTGCCTGACTCAATCTGTTTTATGAAGTCTGCCTAACTCAATCTGTTTTATGAAGTCTTCCTGGTTCAATCTGTTTTATAAAATCTGACAGACTCAATCTGTTTTATGAAATCTGATAGATTCAATCTATTTTATGAACTCTGCCTGACTCAGTCTGTTTTATGAAATCCGAGTGACTCAATGTATTTTACCTGAAATCTGACTAACTCGACTTCTGTTATGAAATCTGCTCGAGACAATCTGTTTTACTTGAAATCTGTCTTACACAATCTGTTTTATGAAATCTGCCTGACTCACTCTGTTTTATTAAATCTGCCTGACTCAATCTGTTTTATTAAATCTGACTGACTTAATCTATTTTACCTGAAATCTGACTATCTCGACCTATTTTTCATCATATCTATCTGACTCGACCTATTTTTCATCAAAACTACCTGATTCGACCTATTTTTCATCAAATCTATCTGATTCGACCTACTTTTCATCAAATCTTTCTGACTCATTCTATTTTGCTTCCTTTCCGGACCATTTATTTATTAACGAGTCAATATTCGCTGTAGAAACCAAAACAAAGATGGAACAACAGAAAAAAATAATAACAATATTTCTTTAAATAAATTCTGTGATCTTCGAAGTTTCATATTACTTTAAGGAAAATACAAATAACACTAATAAACCTGATAATGCTTTATAAAATAAACTGCCGAAATAGTTCCTCCCAATATATTGGAGAAACAAGTAGAAGTTTAAAAAAAACATATACGAGCACAAAAGAGACGTTAGAAGTAACAACTTAGCTAATGCACTATTCATACATAGAAATAAATTATAATAATCCTCGAGAGTGCCGCCATTGACTATGACCCAAATATTAACCGACGCCCAGGCTTGTTCCCTGTTTCACTTTTTAACAGAATTACTATTCTCCCAAACAAACGTACACAACAGTATCAAGAAATCAAAATAAAACGGTTGAATATGTCAACACAGCAATAAAAACAATATCTCCACACGTGACAGTATTTGACCTAATTTTCAGTTAACAGTATAAAAATAGCGTTCTTGAAATTCTTCCAGTTGCTAAGGACATTTTGTTTTGTTATTATTAGTTACTTTGTTTTTAATAAATTCATTTTTTGCCTTGAATATGTCCACATTGAATGAAACGCGTTGGCAACGAATACAGTTTTCCTATTGTCTTTTACATTTATAAATAATGCTTTATCTATTTCCCTCCTGTTGTGTAAGACGTGTGCGTCTGACTCAATCTGTTTTGTGAAATCTGCCTGACCCAATCTGTTTTATGAAATCTGCCTGACACAATCTGTTTTATGAAATCTACCTGACGCAATCTGTTTTATGAAATCTGACTGACCCAATCTCTTTTATGAAATCTGACTGACCCAATCTCTTTTATGAAATCTGCCTGACCCAATCTGTTTTATGAAATCTGCCTCTGACCCAATCTGTTTTATGAAATCTACCTGATGCAATCTGTTTTATGAAATCTGCCTAACCCAATCTGTTTTATGAAACCTGCCTGACCCAATCTGGTTTATGATATCTGCCTGACTCAATCTGTTTTATGAAATCTGACTGACTCAATCTGTTTTATGAAATCTGACTGACCCAATCTGTTTTATGAAATCTGCCTGACCCAATCTGTTTTATGAAATCTCAATATATTTTAAGTGAAATCTGACTGACGCGACCTATGTTATGAAATCTGCCTGACGCAATATGCTTTACTTGAAATCTGTCTTACTCAATTTATTTTATGAAATCTGCCTGACTCAATGCATTTTATCTGAAATCTGCCTGATTCAAGCTGTTTATGAAATCTGCCTGACCCAATCTGTTTTATGAAATCTACCTGACCCAATCTGTTTTATGAAATCTGCCTGACCCAATCTGTTTTATGAAACCTACCTGACCCAATCTGGTTTATGATATCTGCCTGACCCAATCTGTTTTATGAAATCTGCCTGAAAACTAAATCTAATGTGCAAGAATAGATACTTCTGTAAACCTAATAATGACGGCCCTTCATCTTTTAAATTCAGACAATTTAAGTTGTCTTAAATTTTATTCCCGTATTTATATTTCAGGACCAACACAAGTTACGTGCCAAAAATATGAAAGGGACTTATTTATTCCATTTTGCTGCCATTGCATTTTTGGTCTTCGAACCTGTCTTAACCGACACTGTACTGTTTTTAGTTATGCCATATTACGGGCATTTGAAACCCATGGTTAATTTAGCTCATGAACTACTGAAATACGGTCATACCAGTCACGTGATGGTCGCCGACAAATTCAAACATGCCATAAAACTTGAGAAAGGGGTACAATATCTCAAAGTGGAAGAATATCCGGAAATATCAGTATATGACGAGTTGGCTCTAAAATTCTTTGGTAGACAACCCAATGTTTCATGGCGCGACACCCAGAGGATTTTCCATCGGATATGCGATCTGTATTTATTTAATAAGCAGCTTTTCGAACGGATCAAATCAGTCAATGCTTCACTGGCTATCATTGACGAAGTATTCCCTGGAAACTTTTTATCTATATTTCCTTACAGGCTCGGAATACCGTTCATCTTAATGGGGGCACAAAATCAAGTAAACCTACATCGAACACCCTGGGCTATAAGCGTATTTCCGCATAAGTTATTTGTAAACTCAGATAGAATGCAATTTTCTCAAAGACTTTCTAACTCTCTTCTGATGCTAATGGAATATATTTTGCCGCCATTAGGAACACCTGGAAGGAAAGTAAGGGTATACGCACCTGAACGCCCGGATATTGATTTTGATGAGCTTTTGAGAAAGGCTGAATTATATATTATCGATTTTGATGTGTTCCTTGATTACCCTAGGTCTGCTCTTCCCAATGTTAAATACATTGGAGGTATCGCAACAAAACCAGCAGAAAGTCTACAAGGAGACATTCTCAGGTTTGTCAATGCATCTAAAAACGGGGTCATCGTTGTATCACCTGGCACTCTCTTCGACTGGCATTTAGATCACTTAAACAAATTGGAACAAGCGTTCAGTAAGGTTAAATACGATGTCGTCTGGAAACATTCAAATTCTTCTTATTCTCGCCCAAATGTTTTCCTCACAAAATGGCTGCCCCAGAATGACCTTCTTGGTCACCTAAACACTAAATTATTTATCACCCATTGTGGCAACAGTGGTCAGTATGAAAGCCTTTACCATGCTGTTCCCATGATAGGTTTTCCTGTTTTTGCTGACCAACCCTTTAATAGCTATCGGATGCAGGTAAAAGGTTATGGAATATCGATGGACACATATACGTACACAGTAGATGAGCTGGTAAGAAATATCAACGAAGTCATTGAAAATCCCAGATACAAAAAAAACATTGCAAAAGCTAGCGAGATTTATCGATCTCAGAAAGAGCGTCCAGTGGAGAAAGCGGCTCGCCATATTGACGAAATTATTAAATATGGCGGTGCCCATTTGAGGTCGGCGTGTCAAGACATTCCGTTATATCAGTTTTTAATGCTGGACATCTGGGTTGTTCTTTTTTCGGTAGTTTTTGTAATCTTGTATCTGATTTTTTTTATTCTGCGAAGAATTACCAGATTTTTTAGTAGAAAAATCAAAGCAAAGCGAGAATGACGCTTATCAGGTAAAATTGTTACCTTGTGAAAGAAAGGGAACATTTTCTGAGAAATTATTTTTGCAAATTTTTTCACTAGATCTTGCTAAAAGTGGGACATTTACCAGAATCATTTTTTTTTTTTAATTTCTTTTAGAAGTGGGTTCCTGTACCTAGCATCGATACAATGTAAAATCTGCACAATTATCAATAAATAGTTGTTCTCTGTACGAAAATAGACATTTTATTTTCGAAAAAACAATATGGATATATATATATATATATATATATATATATATATATATATATATATATATATATATTGTTTTGATCAAAGAATAAAAATTGACATGAATTAATCAAAGTAACTATCCGTTTATTCTTCCTTTAAAATTTTTAAAATTTATACCCCAATGATGATGAATGTCCTTACATATATATATATATATATATATATATATATATATATATATTTGTGTGTGTGTGTGTGTGTGTGTGTGTGTGTGTGTGTGTGTTTAAAAATTAATACAAACACGTTATTTCATGGTTAAGCGGAAGTTTAAACCTATTTCAGGCGAACCATCGTCACCTTCCGTCTTTATTGTACAGAAGATTTTCCACGAAACCTGTAAAATCTTGTAAAATCGTGTAAAACCTTCTGTACAATAAAGACGAAAGCAGATGATGGTTCGCCTGAAATAGGCCTATACTTCTGCTTAACCATGAAATAATGTGTCTGTCTTCATTTTTACATATATTTGCTCTATATGTATTTATATACACACATATTTAGAGCTCTCTTAGAGAGATATCTTATCACTGTATGCACAGGATACTCCTTTGGATTCTTCTATATCTACACCGCATATATATATATATATATATATATATATATATATATATATATATATATATATATATAATGGCCAGCAACTCGTATTCGAGGATAAAGTTCTACAAGGGTGGATAAGTAATTCCTATTGCAGACGCTTGCTCAGGCACAATTGTGTTTGAACAAACACCCACTGAACACACCTCTGTTTTATACTGCGTTATCATGTCCACACACACACACACACACACACACACACACACACACACACACACACACACACACATATATATATATATAAGTGTGAGTTTGTGACCCTGGGTTTCACGCTCTTGCGATCGTCAGACAAACTGATTCTTTTAAAAATTCGTAATATGTAGGGTTGCGTATATTGGTGTATTTTTGTGGAAGTGGAAGGAAAATTAGGAGAAAAATTAGTCGTCGTGACAAACGCAGACATATACACACTTGTACACCCATTAACGCGCGTCCACCGACCGGTGCTCACACAAACATAACTATATGTGAACCGTATGGGGCTTGGCATATATATGTGTGTATGAGTGTTGTTGTGTACATACATACGCATTTATATACATACACATTTCACATATATATATATATATATATGTGTGTGTGTGTGTGTGTGTGTGTGTGTGTGTGTGTGTTACGGAAATTAACGAAGATTAACGAAACTTGGTTATAAACAACCGACAATTTGAAATGATTTGTTTGAACATTATTTTTGATCGATACTCATATTTAAGTAGATATTCTGTTCTTTAATTAAACAGTATTATATATTTATATCTACCGGCCTAATTATTTACGATAAATTTTTATTACGAAAATGTGTGTCATTCGGCAGGATTCGAACCTGCGACCCCTAACTACATAGGGGAAGCTACCATGTGATCTGGAAACGTCTTACATCTCTCGATCACGAGTGACCTTCAGTCTAAACGAGGTTTTAATCAAGCCTATATAACACAATTTTCGATTCATCGCAATAACCATATCTGCTCTGAAATGTATCATAATGTCAACAAATGTAAACATGTTACGGAAATTAACGAAGATTAACGAAACTTGGTTATTTTTTCTAATTTTACAAAAATAATGTGTCACAGATATATATTTTATTTTTGCAAGGTTTTTAAATCCGAGAATTACCTTTTGTTTACAAATGTGTCGATCGCTCAAAAATGGTGGCAAATTCAAAAATTGAAAAAAAAATCTTAAACTTTTATATTCCAATCAATTTAATTTCTGTTTGAAATAAATCAGAGTATTTTGCTTGCTGGAAATAGTAAATTTAATCATTTAGCTTTTAATTAAAACTAAAATAAAAGTTTAAAAAAAAACTTTTCCATTTTCAAAAATTCAGTTTAGAATTAGCTATGCAGTTTTTTTCGCGAAATACTGGAAGTACCAAAATCACTCCATTCTTCTTGAGTTGGTCAATGTAGGTTCTCGAAGGGAACCCAGTACTACGTTGCCCGTGAAATTGTCTTCAGAGAAAAGCAACAAAACTATAGCAGATCTTTAGATCTTTTGGTGGTTAATCAGAAATATCTACCAGTATTAAGTTAATCAACGTTGAGCCTGGTCAGTACTTAGGTGGGTGACCGCTTGGGAATACGAGGTGCTGTAAGCGTATAATGACGGATGTGCGTTGTGGTGCAGTAGATATCGGCTCGGAAGGAGAAATCGGTGAGCGAGTTCGAATTCCAGTTGAATACCCTGCATTCACTTAAGCACTGGTACCCTTGGAAAAAGTATTAATCCGTCCCTTCCCTCCAGTTATGGGTTAAATAACAACGGTAGAACTTGGGGACCCTGCCCTTAAAAACAAATCCCAATGAATTTTGGTACTCGAAAAGAAAAAAGTATTACTAGACACAAAACTTATATAAACAACAATAAATTGTTGAAAGAAAAAGGAGTTACCAGCAGTAAATAAATAAAGTTTAGTTGGCAATAAATAACTCGCCGAGGTTGATTTGCCATAAAAACAAAACAACCAACCAATCTACCAGTATTATAGCCGTAGCAGTAATTCAGTTTGGGGTGTATGTGATCCCGACACTCCGACCTGTTTGTCTGGAGCTGCCGGGCATGAGAGTCTTGGTGGCGTCGCTCTTTGTACTTTGTCTTGCCGATATTTATTAACTTTAGTATAGTGCAAGTGAAGCCGAGTTCGAATTCCAGTTGATTTCATTGCATTCACTTACGCACAATTATCCTTTGGAAAGGTATTAATCCGTCCCCTTCCTCCAGTTACGGGTTAAATAACAAAACAGTTTGGGTTCTATAGCCTTGGCTGACAACCAGTCTACTGCAGAAAGCAATGGCAACCTACTGCGGGATAATCTTCCGCCCAGTCAGTCATGTTTCTTTCGAGACATGATCACCCAAGCGTGTGTCCCGTATGGCACTTAACTGACTGACTGACTGACTATAATAGTTGGAATCATGATTAAGGCTTCTACTGGGTATAAAGTGGGGGATTAGTTTTCTATTGTTGTGAAGTAATAAACTGATCCCCACTAATTTCTACTTAATAATATAATACATCTCTTCCCCTCTAGCTATGAGTCAAATAACAAGACAGATTGGGTTCTATAGCCTTGGCTGGCAACCAGTCTACCGCAGAAAATAATTGCAACCTACTGCGAGATAATCTTCTGCTCAGTCAGTCATATCTCTTTTGAGACATGATCGCCCAAGCGTGTATCACGTTTCGCACATTACTGACTGATAGTACAAGGCAAAAAAGTACTTAATTCCCAGTGGGTTTCGAATTAATTACACTTACACTAATCATTGCTTTACAAGAAAAATTGCTGAATGTTTTTCTGTTATTGTTCATCTAATACAAAGCACAAGAGCCATTCAAGATAGCGAATTGTTAAATGAGGTTGGTGTAAAAGGGGTAAGTGCATCCAAAAATATGTCCTAATGGGAGACGAACTATATATATATATATATATATATATATATATATATATATATATATTAAAAGTTCGTCTCCCATTAGGAATATATATATATATATAGTCATCCGCAGACAGATCTGTTTCGCTGGATCACAGCTCATTAGTACGGTTAGACATCCGATTGCTTTTTACCCAGGATTGAAATCCGACCGAATTGGCGTCAGTCGGCGATTCTACCTCTGAGCTACGGGCGCTCGGTAGAAGGGGGTAGATTTTAGCGTCTTATATATCATCTATATACACGCCAATAACTGAGAGTGTTCTAATTCATTACTGAATGAACGATGCGTAGATGCTAGAGTAGCTACTGTTTTTTTTTTTTTTTTTCAAAATATAACCATTCTTCCAGAGTGCTTAATCAGGGTGTGAGAGCGTAAATATATTCAAACAAAACTCTAAAAAATTACACATGCCGTATGGCCATTTCAGCGAAGGAAAATGTCAAAATGTTTGTTTCTATCACTTTATTTGGTGATTGCAGATTATTAGTATTATTATTAATATTTTCCTTTTTTTTTCTTTTTTTTTTTTTGTTTGTTTGTTTTTTTGCCGCGACAGTAGATTTTTTTTTTTATATAATCGTTTCACCCAGAGTAAGGCATTCCACTGCCACTATTGCGCAGGGGTTACATAGTGGGGAAAGTGATGAGAAAGGATGGTTAGATATAGGAAATGTCAGAAGGAGGGTGATAGACGGGTAAGGATACCGAGAATGAGGGTTGGGTAGATGGTGATAGTGTTGGGAGAATAGATGCAAGTTAGTTTGACAGGAGGTGTCTGTTGTCCTTACATTTAAACTCCTGGAGATTGTAGCTGTCTCGAAAGCAGGCATGTGGAAGGGAATTCTACGGGCGGGAAGTGCGAGAAAAGAAGCTGGTGGAGGAGAATTTACGGTTACATCTTATCTGTTTAACTGTAAATGGGTGGGACCTAGTTGCTAATCTAGTATCTCGTGTAAATTCCTGCTTAGGCGGCACCAGTGCTCTAAGTTCATCGGAGCAGAAGCCATGAAAATACTTGTAGAAGAGGCACAGGGAAGCCACATCACGCCGGTGAGAGAGTGGTTGCAGCCGGTCTGCCAAGTCAGTGTCGATCACGTTACAGATTCTCCGTTGTATATTGTCAAGAATCCTGAGGAGAGTAGCAGAGGCACTCGACCAGATGTGGCAGCAGTATTCAATACACGAGCGGATGGTAGATTTATATATGTGCAGGATAGATTCAGACGGGAAAAAACTACCGGACCCTGCACAGAGAACCGACTTTCATAGCAGCGGATTTAGCAATGGATTCGATATAGTCATTCCATTTGAGGTCCGCCGAGAGTGTAAGGCCAAGGAGGAGGCAAGCCTGTTCCGTGCTAATGGGAGGGAGGTGCGATTGTCTATGGTGGTTGATTGATAGCAGCTTCGTTTTGGAAGCATTGAAAATTACGAGCTATTTCCTACTCCAGTCCACTACGGATTGGAGGTCCTTTTCAAGCTCGGCAGCGAGGTTCGCTTTGTCGCCCACGCCGGGTTTATAATCGAGGTATGGTCTCCTTGTTATTCTTCATCCACTTGAAATTCCATTTTGAATTTATTAGCTCATTTATTACTAAATAAAGCTTCATATTTCAATCGTGTTCTTTGGCACTAGTCTTCATTTAGCCTTCTGCAGCTTCTACATAATTTTTGAAAACCGATTGTTGTAGGTTTCCTTGACAATTTTAGTTGAACTAATCCTCTGTCTTCTTCGGATCTGGTTATTATTATAATAGTTGCTATTATTGTCTCTTAGTGACCGTGTGTTTTCCTCGAGTTTTCAACCAATTCAACATTTGTTGTTTAAATGTTTTCGCCTATTTATAATCGATGTTTGAAACAGTCACATTTTTGTGCCTAAAATATTATCTCCATTTGTTTGGCGATATACGCCTCTTAAAAAACTTATTCCTCAGCTGTGACATTTGATCTCCTTATAAGATAAATAGCTTTTATGCGTTTGGGAACTCTATTTCAGTCTCTGTTAACTTTTTCACATGAAGGAGTTTAGCTAAGCTAATATTAAACTTCAACAAATATATTTTGTTATCAGAAATATTCTCTTGGTCTCCTAACCCGATACTATTAAAGATACAAATGAAAATATGCAGATGGGGAAATTTCAAACAGCTACTTGATACTAGCAAAGAGTTAGCAGTTATCGAATAAAGCTACTCATTTTTAAGCATTGCCCCGACCTACATACGGTTTTAGTGCAAGACAACTTATACATTTTCGCTCTGAATTTCGGGACATTGAGTTCAAATTTCAAGTCTTTTGTTACTGCTTTGCTCGACATTTTACTCTACAGTAATTTTGTAGGTCATGAATGGAAACAGAATAAAAATCTTTGACATAATACATGAAGATGGTGACAGTGAGAGTTTAATTAATTTAGACTAGATTAAAGTTTAATCTAGTCTAAATTAATTAAACATTAATCATTTAATCATTTAATCATTTAATCGTTTAATCATTAAACCTCGATATGTAAACAAAAAAATCATTTTGATGTCCTAGCCTGATCTAAATCTATCTATACTTATTTATAAATGGAACTTTATCTATGTGTGTGTGTGTGTGTCTGTGTGTGTGTGTGTTGTGTGTGTGTGTGTATCCGTTACCTATAGACTCCGAAACGGCTGAACCGATTTTCTTGAAAATTTACACAATTGTACTATAAGCATCTGCGAGTGTTCTTAGCTAGGTTTTGTGTCGAGGTACCACCGATAAATATCGAAAATCGATAATCGAAAAAATCGGTTTATAGAAGGAGTGGTCCGATTTTAATCAAATTTGATACACTCATAGACAAAGACATAAGAAACGATATTCAGAAGTTTCAAGGTTACAGTTCTTACAATAGTGCAGAAAATCGATTATATATATATATATATATAAGGCAAGATGTTTGTGTGTGTGTCTGTTTATCTGCCGGTATGTTTGTATTTTTTTTTTTTAAATAAAAAAAGACTGAAAAAAAAATACAGACATACATATATATAAATTTGTGTGTGTCTGTTTATCTGCCTCTATGTCTGTATTTTTTTCAGCCCTTTTATTTTAGTTTTTGCTTCGGGTTTGGCTCTAAGTAGGTATAATTGTAGTTCTTAGTCTCAGCCATGATACCATTTACTCAGAAGACTTATTTCGCCTTCAAAATTCAGTTTACGACGAAAAAAACTTATTTGATATCGATACCAGGAAATTAAAATTTGATTTACATCCATTCATTTTTCTTTCAGTCTACGGTTTCGCTTTTACTGGAAACAACTATTGCTTTTTAGTCTTTCGTGCCAACGTCCAAAGAATTTGAGCTGCAGGACCATGGATTAGTTTTAAAGCTTTCATTACACCCGAGCAACGCCGGGCTATACTGCTAGTACTCTTATAGATACAAATGAAAATAAACATATGAGGAAATTTCTTACTGCTATTTGATACTAGCGGAGAGACAATTGTTGTCGAAAGAAACCACTCATTTTAAAACATTACTTCGGCCTACATATATTTTTGGTGCAAGGCGAGTTATACACTGATTCCAAAAATAATTTCTGATATTTACTGCTTAGCTCAAATTTTGTTTTCCAAAACTTATCTGGGCTATGAGTGTAAACAAAATAAAATCCTTTGATATTATACATGATGCTGATGACAGTGTAATTTTATTCGTGAAATCAAAAATATAGAATACCGACAATTAAGACATCGTACCATGTCAGTTAAGTGCCATCCGTGATACACTCTTTAGGCGATCATGTCTCAAAAGAGACATGACTGACTGGGCAGAAGATAATCCCGCGGTAAGTTGCCATTACTTTCAATGGTAGATTGGTTGCCAGCCAAGGTTATATAACCCAATATGTCCTGTTATTTAACCCATTACTAGATTGAGAAGAGATAAATTATATTATATCATTATATTAATAAGTAGTAATTAGTGGGGGATCAGTTTATTAATTCATGACAATATAAAACCGATCCCCCATTTTATGCTTAGTAGAAGTCCTAAATCATGTTTTTAACTATTTATTTTCGGTCAGTCACTTAGGTGCTATACGTGATACACTCTTTGGGCGATCATGTCTCGAAAGAGACATGACTGACTGGGCAAAAGATTATCCCGCAGTAGGTTACCATTACTTTCTGCGGTAGACTGGTTGCTAGCCAAGGCTATAGAACCCAATCTGTCCTGCCATTTAACTCATAGCTGGAGGGAGACGACATTATATTAAATTATTATATTAAGTATAAGTGGGAGATCAGTTTATTATTTCACAAAATAAAAAACCGATCCCCCAATTTACGCCCGGCAGAAATTTTAATTGTTTCCAACTATTATATTCAGTCAGTCAGTTAAGTGCCACACGTGAAACACGCTTTGGGCGATCATGTCTCAAAAGAGATATGACTGACTGGGCAGAAGATTATCCCGCAGTAGGTTGCCATTTCTTTCTGCGGTAGATTGGTTTCCAGCCAAGGTTATAGAACCCAATCTGTCCTGTTACTTAACCCATTACTGGATTGAGAAGAGATAAATTATACTATATCATTATATTAATAAGTAGTAATTAGTGGGGGATCAGTTTATTACTTCATAACTATAGAAAACCGACCCCCCACTTTGTGCTCAGTTTGAAGTTTTAATTGGAGGGAAGAGACGGATTAATACCTTTCCCAAAGGTAAGTGTCAAATGAAATTTTTGTTTGCATGTCAATCTGTTCTGTTCAGTCAGTTAAGTGCCATACGTGAAACACGCTTGGGCAATCATGTCTCGAAAGAGACATGATGGACTGGGCAGAAGATTATCCCGCAGTAGGTTGCCATTTCTTTCTGCGGTAGACTGGTTGCCAGCCAAGGCTATAGAACCCAATCTGTTCTGTTATTCAACCCATAACTGAAAGGAAAAGACGGATTAATACCTTTCCTAAGGGTATTTGCACATAAGTGAATGCAAGGAATTCAACCGCAATTCGAACTCGGCTCCCCGATTTCTCGTTCCAAGCCGATATCCACAGCACCACAACGCACGTCCCTGTAACCATGTTAAAACCGTTCCTTAAAAACGCATCCGCAACATTTCATTTCAGTTTTGGTACCAGGAACGAAACATTGTAACAGAACCTGATCCAGATCAAGTGCATTCTCATTCCTAGAGGAACCCACCTGTAACACGCTCGCCCGGTGCTGGCTCGTTAATTGTGACGCTCGTCCTCGTTGTGACACTGCCACCCGGCTGGCCGGCTGGTTCGGTCGCTGTTGCCGGTCGCGACGATCTCGTCCGACGATGTTGTCACAAAAGCTGGTTTACAAAACGTCTATTGCAACAACGCGCCACTGTCCCACGTTGTGAATGGATCCCATAGGTCGCATCATGCAATCTTAGTAGTCGTCCTTCCACCCAAAGCCAGTCCGGACACTGGTGTACACTTGTAGTTAAAAATAAATAAATACAGCACCAAAAAAAAAAAATTAATAAAATAAATGAATAAAGTCGAACACGTCTGGAGGGTTACGAAAAATATCTTTATAAAAAAAAAGACAATGTTTTTTTTGTTTTTTTGTTTTGTTTTGTTTTTTCACAGGAGCAGACAATACAGTTGTCAGTACGATAATACAGTTGTCAAAATGCCGGTTTACACAGAGAGAGAGAGAGAGAGTTTAAAAAATCTCAGAGCGTTCAATCTTTAAATAAAAATGTCTTTTCTAAGTTTCGTTAATCATTAAATTTCCATTAAAGTCTTTTCACGTATTCATTAAATTTTCGTTAAAGTCTTTTCACGTATTCATTAAATTTCCATTAAAGTCTTTTCACGTATTCATTAAATTTTCGTTAAAGTCTTTTCACATATTCTCTGTAATCAGGGCTGTCAATTCTCTATGCATCTTCTAAAATAACAAAGTCCTTTCGGGTCCTTATCGGAGTTTACTGAAGTAGAGCGAACGAGGAATCAGAATTTTCGATTCTCCCGTGATTAAAAAAATCAATAACGTTCTTTTGGGATTCATATTAAAGGCGCATTATTCCAAATTAACTCTTTAGGTTAATTGGCGGCAGGCTTCATTCGACGTTAACTCTTTAGCCATCAGTTCTGTGGTAGGCGACCGGCTGTGGGTCATGCCTCCCCCAGTTGGGAACCCTTTTCTACGGTCGTTACATTTCGACTCACAGACTGAACAAACTGAGAATAACTCACGGCTTCTCACAGCTACTGATAGCTACTCAACTGAAAAAACTGAAAAACTGATT
Organism: Ascarosepion bandense; assembly: GCA_037127315.1. Taxonomy (NCBI): domain Eukaryota; kingdom Metazoa; phylum Mollusca; class Cephalopoda; order Sepiida; family Sepiidae; genus Ascarosepion; species Ascarosepion bandense. Next base: position 1,142,746 of record JBBBDQ010001574.1, read on the forward strand.
TTTTCTCGCCGTGTCCGGATTTTTATAACCATCCCCAATCCTCTCGGGGGATTTGGCCGACTCAAAGCTTTTGACCAATGAGATCGTTTCCACCCACACGATTTGTGGCTCGACGAATGAGGTATAATCCTGAAACTGGGAATATTTAAATTACCACAATTTCTGTTCTCAGGGAACATCTGTTGAGGGATCTAACCTTACTTGACCTCATCAAATAATCCTGACATTTTATTATGACTGCGACCATTTCGTCAAATTTCCACCTGGTCCAAAATAATGCGTATCGTATATGAAAAAGAAAGAAAACTATAATGAAAAAGAAAGAAAATTATATTTCACTCCTTCCCTCAAATTGTCAGCTAACTTATCTATTCCCCGGATTTTACAAGTATGTGATAGTATTAAAATATTTTTTACATACAAATTACAATAAGCATAACTAATAATACCGCTAATATTAATTTCTCTCTCTCCGCTGTAGTAAACCAAACAAAAGAAAGTGTCCCCGCGGGAGATAGTGTCACACATCTCTGATCCCGTATCTCTGTCCACTTATCCTTGACCATATCTTCGGGTGTGTAGCCGTATTCACCGCTCTTGGACAATTGAAGGTTGATGAGGCTTTTTAACTCATGGTTGGGAGGTTTAGGCCAGAGTTGGGTTTTTTTTTCTAGACCGGTTGCCATCTCTATTTCAGTCCCCGGTGACTTTTTTTTTTTTTTTTTTTTTACGTGAAGTCGTTTAGACTAGATTAAGCCGCAACAAATATAGAGAAATTCTCTTGGTCTCCTGTCCTGACACTTATCTGTATACAAATGAAAAAAAAGCAGATGGGAACATTTCTAACAGTTACTTCAAACTAGCAAAGAATCAGCAATTGTCGAAAAAAAAAACACTTTTTTTTAAACATTACCCCGACCTACGTACGTTTTTGCTGCAAGATAATATATATTTTTGTTGGGAATTTTGGGATACTGAGTCCAAATTTAAGTCTATTTTTACTGGTTAGTACAACATTTTGCTCTACAGTACTTGTTTGTAGGTTATGAATGGAAACAATATAAAATCATTTGATACAATACAAGATGATAATGAAAATGTAATTATATGGTTCTAAGTTATGATTGAAAACAATATAATATCCTTGGCTATAATATATTACGATTATGTGATTTTATTGTTCTCTGTTATGAACGGAAGCAATATAATGTCCTTGGATATAAAGCATGATTATAATGACAGTGTAATTGTATTGTTCTAAGTTAGAATGGAAACAAAAAAAATCTTTGTATAAAATCACTTCACATATCCAGCGTCAAACTGTTGGATAGAAATTTGACTTTGTCAATGATATAATTCAATATGGGCGTTTTTACGTGTGAACAACACAAAAGATTCTACGACAACATTAAAGTTATGGAAGAACCGTATACAGAAGATGGAACAAAGAAAGATGCCTAACTACTGCTGGAACTAAAAATTGGACAACTTCATTTGGTATTCACGAAAATCTAATAAGCGAAAGTTTTTGCTGTGACAAACAATTGCTGTCTGTATTCGGATTTTAATCAATTATAGTTTTATGTTTCTTTAGTATTTAACCCACTAGAGCCATTCGTATCATATTAGTGGGGGATCTGTTTATTACTTCATAACAATATAGAACTGATCCCCACTTTATGACAAGTAGAAGCCTTAATCATATTATATTATTAACACTCTAGGGCCATTCGTATCATATTTGATACAGTATGAAAACAAGCCTTGAAAGAAATATTTTCCTGAAAATTTTTTTAAGAGAAATATTTTATAAATTTCAAATGAAAGCAGTACTGACTGCTCAGTCAATGAATACCAAATGTTTCCTTATAGGGAAATACTGTATCAAATATGATACGAATGGCCCTAGAGGGTTAAAAATAGTATATTGTCTTGGAGATGGTGGTAAAGACTTGTGCATTGTCTTGGAGGTGGTGGCAAAGACTTGTGCATTGTCTTGGAGGTGGTGGCAAAGACTTGTGCATTGTCTTGGAGGTGGTGGTAAAGACTTGTGCATTGTCTTGGAGGTGGTGGCAAAGACTTGTGCATTGTCTTGGAGGTGGTGGCAAAGACTTGTGCATTGTCTTGGAGATGGTGGCAAAGACTTGTGCATTGTCTTGGAGGTGGTGGCAAAGATTAGTGCATTGTCTTGAAGGTGGTGGCAAAGATTAGTGCATTGTCTTGAAGGTGGTGGCAAAGACTTGTGCATTGTCTTGGAGGTGGTGGCAAAGACTTGTGCATTGTCTTGGAGGTGGTGGCAAAGATTAGTGCATTGTCTTGAAGGTGGTGGCAAAGACTTGTGCATTGTCTTGGAGGTGGTGGTAAAGACTTGTGCATTGTCTTGGAGGTGGTGGCAAAGATTAGTGCATTGTCTTGAAGGTGGTGGCAAAGACTTGTGCATTGTCTTGGAGGTGGTGGTAAAGACTTGTGCATTGTCTTGGAGGTGGTGGCAAAGACTTGTGCATTGTCTTGGAGGTGGTGGCAAAGATTAGTGCATTGTCTTGGAGGTGGTGGCAAAGACTTGTGCATTTTCTTGGAGGTGGTGGCAAAGACTTGTGCATTGTCTTGGAGGTGGTGGCAAAGACTTGTGCATTTTCTTGGAGGTGGTGGCAAAGACTTGTGCATTGTCTTGGAGATGGTGGCAAAGACTTGTGCTTTGTCTTGGAGATGGTGGCAAAGACTTGTGCATTGTCTTGGAGATGGTGGCAAAGACTTGTGCTTTGTCTTGGAGATGGTGGCAAAGACTTGTGCATTGTCATGGAGATGGTGGCAAAGACTTGTGCATTGTCTTGGAGATGGTGGCAAAGACTTGTGCATTGTCTTGGAGATGGTGGCAAAGACTTGTGCTTTGTCTTGGAGATGGTGGCAAAGACTTGTGCATTGTCATGGAGCTGGTGGCAAAGACTTGTGCATTGTCTTGGAGATGGTGGCAAAGACTTGTGCATTGTCTTGGAGATGGTGGCAAAGACTTGTGCTTTGTCTTGGAGATGGTGGCAAAGACTTGTGCATTGTCATGGAGATGGTGGCAAAGACTTGTGCATTGTCTTGGAGGTGGTGGCAAAGATTAGTGCATTGTCTTGGAGGTGGTGGCAAAGACTTGTGCATTTTCTTGGAGGTGGTGGAAAAGACTTGTGCATTGTCTTGGAGGTGGTGGCAAAGACTTGTGCATTTTCTTGGAGGTGGTGGCAAAGACTTGTGCATTGTCTTGGAGATGGTGGCAAAGACTTGTGCTTTGTCTTGGAGATGGTGGCAAAGACTTGTGCATTGTCTTGGAGATGGTGGCAAAGACTTGTGCATTGTCTTGGAGATGGTGGCAAAGATTGTGCATTGTCATGGAGATGGTGGCAAAGACTTGTGCATTGTCTTGGAGATGGTGGCAAAGACTTGTGCATTGTCTTGGAGATGGTGGCAAAGACTTGTGCATTGTCTTGGAGATGGTGGCAAAGACTTGTGCATTGTCTTGGAGGTGGTGGTAAAGACTTGTGCATTGTCTTGGAGGTGGTGGCAAAGATTAGTGCATTGTCTTGAAGGTGGTGGCAAAGACATGTGCATTGTCTTGGAGGTGGTGGTAAAGACTTGTGCATTGTCTTGGAGGTGGTGGCAAAGATTAGTGCATTGTCTTGGAGGTGGTGGTAAAGACTTGTGCATTGTCTTGGAGGTGGTGGCAAAGACTTGTGCATTTTCTTGGAAGTGGTGGCAAAGATTAGTGCATTTTCTTGGAGGTGGTGGCAAAGACTTGTGCATTGTCTTGGAGATGGTGGCAAAGACTTGTGCTTTGTCTTGGAGGTGGTGGCAAAGACTTGTGCATTGTCTTGGAGGTGGTGGCAAAGACTTGTGCATTTTCTTGGAAGTGGTGGCAAAGACTTGTGCATTGTCATGGAGATGGTGGCAAAGACTTGTGCATTGTCTTGGAGATGGTGGCAAAGACTTGTGCATTGTTTTGGAGATGGTGGCAAAGACTTGTGCATTGTCTTGGAGATGGTGGCAAAGACTTGTGCATTGTCTTGGAGATGGTGGCAAAGACTTGTGCATTGTCATGGAGATGGTGGCAAAGACTTGTGCATTGTCTTGGAGATGGTGGCAAAGACTTGTGCATTGTCTTGGAGATGGTGGCAAAGACTTGTGCATTGTCTTGGAGATGGTGGCACAGACTTGTGCATTGTCTTGGAGGTGGTGGTAAAGACTTGTGCATTGTCTTGGAGGTGGTGGCAAAGATTAGTGCATTGTCTTGGAGGTGGTGGCAAAGACTTGTGCATTTTCTTGGAAGTGGTGGCAAAGATTAGTGCATTGTCTTGGAGGTGGTGGCAAAGATTAGTGCATTGTCTTGAAGGTGGTGGCAAAGACTTGTGCATTGTCTTGGAGGTGGTGGTAAAGACTTGTGCATTGTCTTGGAGGTGGTGGCAAAGACTTGTGCATTGTCTTGGAGGTGGTGGCAAAGACTTGTGCATTTTCTTGGAGGTGGTGGCAAAGACTTGTGCATTGTCTTGGAGATGGTGGCAAAGACTTGTGCATTGTCTTGGAGATGGTGGCAAAGACTTGTGCATTGTCTTGAAGGTGGTGGCAATGATTAGTGCATTGTCTTGAAGGTGGTGGCAAAGACTTGTGCATTGTCTTGGAGGTGGTGGTAAAGACTTGTGCATTGTCTTGGAGGTGGTGGCAAAGTTTAGTGCATTGTCTTGAAGGTGGTGGCAAAGACTTGTGCATTGTCTTGGAGGTGGTGGTAAAGACTTGTGCATTGTCTTGGAGGTGGTGGCAAAGACTTGTGCTTTGTCTTGGAGATGGTGGCAAAGACTTGTACATTTAAGCCTTAATGAGAATTTTTGTTTGACTTGTCTTAAATTGAGTAAATATTTCAAATTGCTTCGCCATTAACCAGTAGTTAGGAAACTCATCTTGGAAATCTTAACAGCTGTAGAAACTCTAAACCTTTATCCTTGTTCCAGGCTAGATCATGCCAATTAGATTTGCAACATAATATTTACAATATTTATATTATTCGGACTGTCGTCTTTGTTGCCATTTCTACGACCATGCGGTTGTTGTACGCTCCAGCCTTAAGGACACATGGCCCAGTGGATACAGACGGTTAATTCCTGTGACTTGACCCAAAGAGTTGTGAGTTCAATACCACGCTAGAGCAGTGGTGAACAAGTAACTTGCAGAGTTAGAGGGAAATAACTCATGACTTTCAATCGAGGCATTGCTAGGCAAGAAATGAGGATGATATACCCCACTGATTGTAATAAAGTGTTCGGTTCGAAATTCCTAGCACCTGAAGAAGGCCAGAGCGTAAAACGGCCGAAGCGTCGTACAAATGGCAACAAAGATGGGGGCAATAGTCCGAATAACGTAAATACTGCAAATACTACCTCATCTCAGAAATATAGACAAATAGAATGATCTATTATTAAACGTCGTACAAATGGCAACAAAGATGAGGACAATAGTCCGAATAATGTAAATACTGTAAATACAACCTCATCTCATAAATATAGACAAATAGAATTATCTATTATTAAACGTCGTACAAATGGCAACAAAGATGAGGACAATAATCCGAATAATGTAAATACTGTAAATACTACCTCATCTCATAAATATAGACAAATAGAATGATCTAGTATTAAACGTCGTACAAATGGCAACAAAGATGAGGACAATAGTCCGAATAATGTAAATACTGTAAATACAACCTCATCTCAGAAATATAGACAAATAAAATGATCTATTATTAAACGCCGTACAAATGGCAACAAAGATGAGGACAATAGACCGAATAATGTAAATACTGTAAATACTACCTCATCTCAGAAATATAGACAAATAGATTGATCCATTATTAAACGTCGTACAAATGGCAACAAAGATGAGGACAATAGTCCGAATAATGTAAATACTGTAAATACTACCTCATCTCAGAAATATAGACAAATAGAATGGTCTGTTATTAAATGTCATACAAATGGCAACAAAGATGAGGACAATAATCCGAATAATGTAAATACTGTAAATACTACCTCATCTCATAAATATAGACAAATAGAATGATCTAGTATTAAACGTCGTACAAATGGCAACAAAGATGAGGACAATAGTCCGAATAATGTAAATACTGTAAATACAACCTCATCTCAGAAATATAGACAAATAGAATGATCTATTATTAAACGTCGTACAAATGGCAACAAAGATGAGGACAATAGTCCGAATAATGTAAATACTGTAAATACTACCTCATCTCAGAAATATAGACAAATAGAATGATCTGTTATTAAACGTCGTACAAATGGCAACAAAGATGAGGACAATAGACCGAATAATGTAAATAGTACATCATCTCAGAAATATAGACAAATAGAATGATCTATTATTAAACGTCGTACAAATGACAACAAAGATGAGGACAATAGTCCGAATAATGTAAATACTGTAAATACACCCTCATCTCATAAATATAGACAAATAGAATTATCTATTATTAAACGTCGTACAAATGGCAACAAAGATGAGGACAATAGTCCGAATAATGTAAATACTGTAAATACAACCTCATCTCAGAAATATAGACAAATAGAATGATCTATTATTAAACGTCGTACAAATGGCAACAAAGATGAGAACAATAGTCCGAATAATGTAAATACTGTAAATACAACCTCATCTCAGAAATATAGACAAATAGAATTATCTATTATTAAACGTCGTACAAATGGCAACAAAGATGAGGACAATAGTCCAAATAATGTAAATACTGTAAATACAACCTCATCTCAGAAATATAGACAAATAGAATGATCTATTATTAAACGTCGTACAAATGGCAACAAAGATGAGGACAATAGTCCGAATAATGTAAATACTGTAAACACTACCTCATCTCAGAAATATAGACGAATAGAATAATCTATTATTAAACGTCGTAGAAATGGCAACAAAGATGAGGACAATAGTCCGAATAATGTAAATACTGTAAATACAACCTCATCTCAGAAATATAGACAAATAGAATGATCTATTATTAAACGTCTTACAAATGGCAACAAAGATGAAGACAATAGTCCGAATAATGTAAATACTGTAAATACTACCTTATTTAAAAAAGATAGACAAATAGAATAATCTATTATTAAACGTCGTACAAATGGCAACAAAGATGAGGACAATAGTCCGAATAATGTAAATACTGTAAATACTACCTCATCTCAGAAATATAGACGAATACTAATTATAGTTACAATAAACACGTTCGAGGTTTTTAAAAAAAACCCTGCACATGTAACGATAAAAATCTCCTGTTTGGGACTCTGTTTTTGATTCTACACCTACAGGAAATTTAGGATTCACTAAAATGAAAACTTTAGCATCATTATTTTGGATTTTAATCTATAGAATCTAAACCTGTACTGCTCCATTTATTTTTTAATTTATCTAATAACCAATTCTCTTCTGATATGAGGCCTAAATTTTCGTTGGACGACGTATCGGTAAGTAATACAACTATTCTGTTTCTTTCTTTTTAATTCATTCTAATATACATTTTCTGAAATATTTCAAACATGTAAAAAAAAATGCTTTTTCTTTAATGAAAAGGAAAAGATCATGCTTACCACTAAATGATATGGAGTTGTGGGCTTGTGTCAGTTTTAATATCAGTCAGTTAAATGCTATACGTGATACACGCTTTGGCGATCATGTCTCGAAAATGACATGACTGACTGGGTAGAAGATTATCCCGCAGTAGTTTGCCATTGCTTTCTGCGGTTGACTGGTTGCCTGCCAAGGCTATAGAACCCAATTTGTTCTTTTATTTAACCCATAACTGGAGGGTAGAGACGGGTTAATACTTTTCCCAAAGGTTTTTGCGCGTAAGTGAATGCAATGAATTCAACTGAAATTGGATATACTACCTCATCTCAGAAATATAGACAAATAGAATGATCTATTATTAAACGTTGTACAAATGGCAACAAAGATGAAGTCAATAGTCTGAATAATGTAAATGCTGTAAATACTACCTCATCTCAGATATATAGACAAATAGAATGATCTGTTATTAAACGTCGTACAAATGGCCACAAAGATGAGGACAATAGTCCGAATAATGTAAATACTGTAAATACTACCTTATTTAAAAAATATAGACAAATAGAATGATCTATTATTAAACGTTGTACAAATGGCAACAAAGATGAAGTCAGTAGTCTGAATAATGTAAATACTGTAAATACTACCTCATCTCAGAAATATAGACATTATCTAATTCAGTCGTAATTTCAATTTTTTTATTATTGATTGTGGCAGAATAAGAAGGAAACGATTTTCACCAAGAGGTACAGAATTATGAATCAAAAACAGTTAAGTACCCTACGTGATACACGCTTGGGCGATCATATCCCAAAAGAGATATGACTGAGCAGAAGATTTTCTTGCAGTAGGTTGCCATTACTTTCTATGGTAGACTGGTTGCAACCCAAGGCTATAGAACCCAATCTGTTATTTGACCCATAGCTGAATAGAAGGAGTGGATTAATACCTTTCCCAAGGGTATTTTCGCGTAAGCGAATGCAATTAATTCAACTGGAATTCGAACTCTGATCTCGGATATCTCGTTCCGAGCCGATATCCACTGCACCACAATGCACTGAAAATATCCACTGCATATATCTGAAATATCCACTGCACCACAATGCACACGAAACCCTTAAAATTTCTACCCTCCTATATATTGGGTGTAAGATAGCATTAAATATGATGGTTTCTTAGGTTAAATTAACGTGATGCGGTAGTAAAATGTTGGAACAAGTTGCGAGGTAAATGAAAAATGGAGGATTATTAATCTTCTAGATAAAATTTCTGCCTATAAAATGAAATATTTCTTGGCCAAAATCATGTGTGAAATATAAAGGAAGGAAACTAATCAATTCATATTTTTTTCTTACTTAAATTAAAAGTTCATGTGTTTGTTTAAATCACATTTTAATCTTTCTGCTTTTTCTTCCAGAAATACCAGATCATTGCCATGAAGCTGAAAACAGTTTTGCTACTTGCAATAGTCACCATTCTCTCATTGCAAATGACCACCGGGCGAAATATCCTCTTTTTGTCCTTACCTTTTTATGGTCACTTAAAACCGATAGTTAAAACAGCCAGTGAACTCTCTCTCTTCGGACACACAAGCTACGTTTTAATTCCCGAAAGTTATCGCACAAAATTCAATCCGCCAATAACCGGTGTGAATTTTGTCATCTTCGAAGAATTCCCAGAATTCTTGAAATTAAAAGAATTGGTTATCAAATTCTTTGCTTTAAGGGGTGAGTTTTCTATGGGACCCATGATACGATCTATAAACAAAGTATGTGACCATTACCTTTTCAATGAAGAACTTTTCTTAATGCTGAAATCCCTAAATGCCAGCCTGGTCATTGTCGACGGCAATTTTGCGAGTATGTGCTTATCGATTTTTGCTTACAAACTTGACATACCATTTTTGTTTTTAGGCTTGCATATACAAATATCTTGGCATCGTACGCCCTGGGCACCCACTGTATTTCCAATGAAACTTTTTCATTTTTCAGATAGAATGTCATTTCTGCAGAGATTGGTGAATTTCTTACTTATAACTGCTGAATATATCTATCCCCTGGGAATTCCAAACAGAAGTGTTCAAGAATACGCCCCTGAACGACCGGAAATTGCCTTTACAGATCTGATGAAAAAGGTAGAATTGTTTATAATTGATACGGATTCGTATCTGGATATTCCTCTCCCAGCACTGCCCAATGTTAAATATATTGGCGGCCTGGCAACTGAACCAGCAAAACCTTTACAAGGAGAGTTACTTGAGTTTGTCAGTAAATCTAAACATGGAGTCATTGTTGTATCACCGGGAAGCGTTGTCAGTTGGCATGGTGATCACTTAAATAACATGGAAGAAGCATTCTCTAAGATTAAATACGATGTCGTCTGGAAACATTCAAATTCATCTTATTCCCGCTCAAATGTTCTATTAACAAAATGGTTGCCTCAAAATGACCTTCTTGGCCATCCAAACACCAAATTGTTTATCACTCATTGTGGTAACAGTGGTCAGTATGAAAGCCTCTACCACGCTGTTCCTATGATTGGCTTTCCTGTTTCTGCTGACCAGTTTTTTAATTGTCATCGATTGCTCATTAAAGGATTCGGCTTATGCATGGACACGCATAAATGTCCAGTAGACGAATTGGTCAGAAATATTGAGGAGGTTATTGAAAATCCCAAATACAAGAAAACCATTGCCAAAATTAGCGAGATCTTTCAATCTCAGAAAGAACGTCCAGCAGAAAAAGCAGCCCGCCATATTGATGAAATTATTAAATATGGAGGCGCTCATTTGAGGTCGGCGTGCCAAGACGTTCCTTTGTATCAGTTTTTAATGTTGGACATCTGGGCTGTTCTTTTGTCGGCAATTCTTGTTTTTTCGTGCCTTATGTTTTTTATGTTACGAAAATGTTTCAGATTTGTTTTTAAAAGAAAATCAAAAACAGAATAAATACTTTGGATTTCAAGTATGGCTATTTAGAGAGGGTCGTTGATGCTTCTGTAACTTGTCTTTTTTTACAGGTGGGGGTGGTGCCTCTATACAAACGCTTTTATCTTCCTGGTGAAGTTACAGTCAGTCCAGTGCCATATGTGATAGACACTTGGCCGATCAGTTTTCCGAAAAATTACTTTCTGAACCCCAACAAAGTATCGACTCCCATAGGATATCTCGGGAGAGTAACTTTTTATATATTTATTTGTTTATTTATTTTCTGACCCAAATCTCAAATTTTAGTCAGCAGAAAAAAAATCTCTAAAACTGCGAGGTTAGATTTTTACTTTGTCTTACTTCTCCATAATCGCACATCACTTCATTTTTCATTTACTCATATCGGAGACCTTTTCTTTGAGACAAAACTTTTAAAAGTAGGAAAGAGATCAATTCTAAATTATCAGAATTATTTCTGACCATAATTATCATCATCATCATATAATAATTCTGCATGTTCCTTAGTTACCAAATTTAAAAAGAAAAAGATTTTGAAAGAGAAAATGTTTTTTTTATTACTGAAAAATCATGGCTCCTGTGTCCATTGTAAACAGAAAAGACCAACTGAGTAATGGCCAAGGGTGTAAAAGAAGCCAGAAATTATGTTATTAGGTCGCGGGATACGATAACAAACCTAACTATTTTTATTATATTGTACAATACACAAACATATACACCCAATAACTTCTACAACCACCAGCTTAAGCTGCTACTGCTACGGTAATGCTATAGGCTATCTCTTCCTACTCTCTCACTCTTTGCTACCCTTCCGTTTGGCAAAGGTGAGAGACAGGCTGAGGAGAGTAGCATTTAGAAAAAGATAGAGAGGAAAGACAAGCTTGTGTAGAGAGTAAGTGTGTTATCTTTCTTCAGTGGCGTAACGGACGGAGGAACTAAGTAACTAACAAAGGAAGGAATAAGCAGAATTATTATTTATTCTGTTCGGCAAAGGTGAGGGAAAGGCTGAGGAGAGTAGCGTTTATAGATTATAAAAAGATAGAGGGGAACGAAAAGCTTGTGTAGAGAGTAAGTGTGTTATCTTTCTTCAGTGGCGTAACGGACGGAGGAACTAAGTAACTAACTAAGGAAGGAACAAGCAGAATTATTATATGATTCTGTTCGGCAAAGGTGAGGGAAAGGCTGAGGAGAGTAGCGTTTATAGATTATAAAAAGATAGAGGGGAACGAAAAGCTCGTGTAGAGAGTAAGTGTGTTATCTTTCTTCAGTGGCGTAACGGACGGAGGAAGTAAGTAACTAACTAAGGAAGGAACAAGCAGAATTATTATGTGATTTATCTTATTTACAGTTGATCTAATATCCTTATCTGTGTTGTTATTATTACAGAGTTTCGACCGTTTCAGTTCTCACTTCTTCAGTTGCCTGCCAATTCGAGCAACTTTCACGGAACTGAACCCTATTTTATCTACGGGGATTTCTCTTTCCTCTGTTCATGTCTAGTGATATCTGGCCTTGTCCTATTTTTATTAGTAATGTTCAGTAAAAGCTTTCAAATACATGGGATGTATTTTCACAAAGGATAGAAAGTGCGACATGGAGATCCAAAGACGCATTTGCATGGCCAAAGACGCATTTCAAAAGCTAAGCAGAATACTGAAAGAGGAGAAAATCTCATTAGAAAAAAAGGAAAGAGTGCTGGGTTGCTATGTGATATTTGTCCTTCTGTTTGGCAGTGAATGTTGGACAATCTCATCAAGGATGAAGGAGAAGCCTACCGCATCTGAAATGTGGTTTTACAGAAGGATGTTGAGAATACCATGGAGTGAGCATGTGAGTGACAATGAGGTGTTTGTGAGATTGCAAATGAAAAGAAAACTCATAGGAAGAGACAGCTGAGGTTCCTGAGACATATAATGAAGAAAGAGGGCATGGAGAATTTAATACTTACAGGACGGATAGAAAGTAAGAGATATAAGGGAAAGCAGCACAAAACGATGCAAATCGATGGTGGGGTGAGGTTTGGGAGAGATGCCAAAGAGAAAAAATATTGAGAGTGACAAGAGACAGAGCCAAGTAAAAGTTCATGATTGTATATGTCCTGAAGGGACATGTCACATGATGAAGTGACAATCAGTTGCATTCAGTTATTACTTGGACTGTAACCATTAGTTTCACTCTTGCGGGCTACAGATCTGAGTCATTGGCACAGATCAAGAACGAAAGATACCAGATTGGATTTTGACCAAACAGGGCGCCACCTTTCTGAACATAATCCTCAAGAAAACTGAATGTATGGTCATCAGCAAAAGGAAGAAAATAATATGCCAACTGCAATTTGGAGAATCTAAAATAAATCAAGTTTTGACAGAGGATTGAAAGTGCGACACGGAGATCCAAAGACGCATTGGCATGGCCAAAGACACTTTTCAGAAGCTAACCAGAGTAGTGAAAGACAGGAAAATCTCATTAGAAACAAAGAAGAGTGATGGACTGCTATGTGATATCTGTCCTTCTGTATAGTAGTGAATGTTGGACGATCTCCTTAAGGATGAAGGAGAGGCTTGAGGCAGTAGAAATGTGGTTTTACAGAAGGATGCTGAGGATACCATGACCAGAAACTAACCAGAGTACTGAAAGACAGGAAAATCTCATTAGAAACAAAGAAGAGTGATGGACTGCTATGTGATATCTGTCCTTCTGTATAGTAGTGAATGTTGGACGATCTCCTTAAGGATGAAGGAGAGGCTTGAGGCAGTAGAAATGTGGTTTTACAGAAGGATGCTGAGGATGCTATGAACAGAAACTTACCAGACAACTGAAAGACAGGAAAATCTCATTAGAAACAAAGAAGAGTGATGGACTGCTATGTGATATCTGTCCTTCTGTATAGTAGTGAATGTTGGACGATCTCCTTAAGGATGAAGGAGAGGCTTGAGGCAGTAGAAATGTGGTTTTACAGAAGGATGCTGAGGATACCATGACCAGAAACTAACCAGAGTACTGAAAGACAGGAAAATCTCATTAGAAACAAAGAAGAGAGTGCTGGATTGCTATGTGATATATGTCCTTCTGTATGGAAGTGAATGCTGGACTATCCCGTCAAGGATGAAGGAGAGGCTTGAGGCAGTAGAAATGTGGTTTTACAGAAGGATGCTGAGGATACCATGGACGGAGCACGTGTGCAACGATGAGGTGATTGAAAGGATGCAAACGAGAAAACTGATACTAAATATCAGGAAGAGACAAATGAGGTTTCTGTGACACGTAATGAGGAAGGAGAACTTAATACTCACAGGTCGAAGAGACAGAGAAAAGCATCGCGAGACGTACTTGTTAGGTCTGCGCAAATGGATGGCGGAGCGGAGCTTAGAAGAGATACCAAAAAAAAAACTATTGAGAGCGACAAGTGACAGAGCCAAGTGGAAGTCTATGATCGCCTACGTCTTGGAAGGACACAGCAGATGAAGAAAAAGAAAAAAGTTCAGTTATTACTCACCTTGTTTCCTTCTATAGCGCCCAATTTACAAACCAGCAAGTTGGCCTCGGCCTAAATTAAGGTGGGGGAGGAAATTTTCTGATTACTTAATAAATGATGTGGTTAGAATAAGAATACCTAGGGAAGCATTTTCTCAATAAATAAATAAAATAAAAAAGTAAATTAAAATGCCCAGAGGTCAACAATTTAGGGCTTAAAGGGCATGACTTGAAATTTTTTATGCAATTTACGAAGCGAAGGTCGATCATAAGCACATAATCAGCCTAAAAGTATACTCTGATCGTTAATGTCTAAGCGGCTACTACAACTATTTTTTAATCATTTCACCCCAAGCAACGCGGTACCACCACTGATGCGCAAGGGGCTACATAAGAGTAAAAGTTTAGACAAGAGGAAAGTGAAGAGAAAGACGGACCAGTTACAGGGTGTGTCAGATAAAGATCAAGAGAAGGATGAGAACACGGGTGTGGTGACAGTTGCAAAGGTAGAGAGAAAGAAAAGAAGATATAGAGGATGATGTAGAAAGAACTGGAGTCAAGTGGATAAGAGATGGGAATTGACATTGCATTTAAATTCAGAGAAAGGGTAAGAGAAGGACGAGAACACAGGTATGAAGACAGTTGCGAAGGTAGAGAGAAAGTAAAAGAACAAGATATACGGGGTGATGTAGAAAGGGCTGGAGTTACATAAGAGAGTTGAAGTATTAGGCAAGAGGAGAGTGAAGACAAAGACGAACCAGCTATATGGGGTGGAAGAGAAAGGACAAGAGAAAGATATGAACACAGTAGTGAAGACAGTTGCGAAGGTAGAGATAAAGTAAAAGAACAAGATATACAGGGTGATGTAGAAAGAGGATAAGAGATTGGTATTGACATTGCATTTAATTTCCTGGAGGTTGTAACCATCAGGAAAGCAAGCGTACGGAAGGGAGTTCCACAGGCGGAAAGTGCGAGAAAAAAAGCTGGTAAAGTAGAATAGCTTTCTGCATTTAGTTGATCTAACTGTAAATAGGTAGGACCTTGTTGTCAGTTTGGTTGTACGAGTAAACTCTTGTGAAGGGGGCACCGGTGATTTAAGTTCGTCACTATAACTGTAAAGTTATTTATAGGTGTACTATAATGACCAGAACCTAGCAGTCTATTCCTTTTCTGAAGTAATCCAGGTGGATCAATTGTGGGGAGTGGAGGTCTTTCATCTATTATGATGGATGGTTCTTCTTACTAGGAGGCTCCTTGCCTCGAAAGTCTGTTCGAATTCAAGCTTAACCCAGACCTCAATTAAAACCGATATATATGATCTATTGCTAAATATGTTGGAAAAATCATCAGTTTATTGTATCCGTTCCAGTAAGTATGGCTCCTTTTATTATACGCTCTTTACATGAACCAGATTATGAGTAAAATAGAGTGTCTTGCTGCCATATCTGGGCTGGGGCTATCTAGTCCTCCCTCGATTTGAGTCCAAAAGCTGAAATAAAGTATAAACTAATCACTGCGTGTTGTTTCCGATAGTGCATAGTTGTCGTAAGTTTCAACAAGAATTCTGTGTGCTTCAGCTGCAGATTTCTTTTGAATAAAGTAGTGCATCAAAATTCCCCACGAATACAATGTCTTTGGCACAATATGCTTAACGCTATGAAAAAGAAAGTTGTTTACACTTTGGCGAAGTGACATTTCAAGCTCGCTCATAGCACTTCTTTATAGATGCATTACTGTCTGAAACTACACGCAAAAAAGCTGATTTGTTTCCAAAAGCATCTACGCCACCTTATGGGTAAGGAATCATTTCCTATCCTATACACCTTTTCTCACAACCCAGACGTCTCTCGCCTCTCGCCTCTCGCCTCTCGCCATTCTATTGTTATTTCTATGACTTCTACCAACCCACCAACAGGGCTTCGCCACGAATGAATCATACTCGCCCCCGACGTATTCCATCATAATAGGTGAAAGACCAAACTGGTCCACCTGGATTACGTCAGAAGAAGGATAGACTGCTAGGTTCTGGTCATTATAGTAAACCTATAAATAACTTTACAGTTATAGTCACGAACTTAAGTCACTGGTGTCCCCTTCCCAGGAATTTACTCGTGCAACCAAACTGACAAGAACCCATCGATTTACAGTTAGATGAACAAAATGCAGCCGACACTTCTACTATAACAGCTTCTTTTCTTGCGCTTTCTGCCTGTGGAACTCCTTTCCGTACACTTGCTTTCCTGACAGCTACATACTCGCTCCATACGTATTCCATTAGTTTATTTCTACTCAAGTACTTTTTTAGAGCTATATCAACATCTCTATGGGTCATTTAATAAGACAATCGAAATTATTTTTGCAGATACTAATGGTTTAGTGAGACAAGTCTTACTAATTAATCCGGTGTTGGAGAAAATTGGATTCGTACCTTTCCCAATAATATTTGAGCGTAATTGAAAATGACGAACCCGACTGGAACTGGAACTCGGTTCTCCGATTAACAAACAATTCTGGGTCGTTATCTAATACACCACCTGCACATCCAAGCTTGCAGCGCCTGGTATCCCCAAGCAGTCACCCATCTAGGCACTGACCATGATCGTTACTGTTTAATTTTAGATAATAATGGTCTTAGTTATACAAATCTTACTAATTAACCCATAGTGGGGGAGAAAAGGTGAATTCATACCTCTACCAAGTGTATTTGCGCGTAAGTGAAAACAACGAACCCAACTGGAATTGGAATACACTACCCACACAACCACGCTCACAGTATTCCAAAGTAGTACCCCATCTAGATATTGACCGGACTTGATGTGGCTTAACTGCGGAGTAGTGTACGGAACAGGTGTTTCAAAGTGATGTGGCCGTTAGCCTTTCTATTTGGATAGCTTCTTCAAAAGAACTGCTGTTTTGTGGGACATACTGCCAGCAGGATATTTTTGGCGATTACTACAAGCTTGTTGTCTTTTTTTAAAAAAAAAAAAAAAAAAAGAGAAAAAAAAGATAAGCGTTATCGTTCCTTCACGGCTTCTGCTATGATGAACTTAGCTCACTGGTGCCCCCTATATATGAATTTACTCGAGCCTCAAGACTACCAACTAGGTCCCACCCTTTTACTGTGAAACCAATAAAATGTAAACACAAATTCTACTCCATCAGCTTTTCTCGCACTTCCCGCCTGTGGAATTCCCTTCCGTTTACTTGCTTCCCCGATAACTACAATCTCCCAGAATTTAAATGTAAAGTCAATTGTCATCTCCTATCTCACTAACCTGCATCCTCTCTCTCTCTCTCGTGCTCCTTTCTCCGTCCACTCCACTCTCATCAGGATTCTCATCTTTCTCTTACCCACTTCCTGAAACCCCCTATAACCTGTCGCTCTTTCTGATAACTTTCCTCCTGTGTAGCCCCTGCACAACAGCGGAAGTAAAATGGCTTACTTGGGGCGATATGATTTTAAAAAAAAACAGCATTATGAAATTCACTTATTGCCATTTTTTACGCTCGTACAAAATCCCACAGTAACAATCTGCTTTTGAAACATTCCTAATTCTCACAAACATTTCGAAAGTGTTGTGCGATCAACTTTTAGTGATTTTAGCGCTTTACATGAGTCTTCATGAAGTAACGTCTTCAATTTTTCATCTTCAAACCTTTTCAGTGCACCAGAGCGTTCTTTATCTTCAACATCAAAATCATTATTTTTGAAGCGTATAAACTAATCCCTGCGTGTTGTTTCCGATAGAGCATAGTCGTCGTAAGTTTCAACAAGAAATCTGTGTGCTTCAGCTGCAGATTTCTTTTGAATAAAGTAGTGCATCAAAATTCCCCACGAATACAATATCTTTGGCACAATATGCTTAACGCTATGAAAAACAGAAATGTTCACACTTCGTCGAAGTGACATTTCAAGCTCGCTTATAGTACTTCCATAGAGATGCATTGCCATCTGAAACTACACTCACGCTGTTCTGGGCACGCTACCTGTTAGAAAACAGCGAATACTTTATCAAGGGATTTAATAATTTTGTTTCCTTTGGCTTTCTCAATATTTTATTTCTATGAACACATATTTGTCTGTGTTATGGGGTTCCCCTTTTTCATAAAGATGGACTCATCAAGAGTATACTTATACTACTGCTATAGAAGCGAGACGAGAAAAGACCATTTTCTCATAGAGAGTTAACTAGAGAATATATTAGCAGTCAGTACACAGTAGCTCTGTGATACACTCATTGAGAAGATTACGCAGTACCCGACAGCTTCCGATGCGGACATACTCAATATACTACAGCTTCACTGACAGAAACTTGTACATGTACTTTTTACTAATCCTCATTCCTGGACGACTAATCTTCATTCAAGTCTTTATCCTTACGTTAAATACTTATTTTCTATCTCAGTTACTGGTCATTGTTCATTTATTTGTGCGGATCCCATTCCCAGGATGCACAACAGTCTGGGAACGAATAAACGTCCAGTCAGTATTTATGCTTAGCCTCTGTAAAATAGAGTCCCCTGACTATGTAGTGTACTCCACATCGTGAGCTTCATCCAAGCAAAATTTCACTGCCTTTCTAACTAATTAATCCCTTTTCACTCTCCGTAGAAAACGATAGAAACATATTTTCTCATTACCCAACCTGTCAGTCCGATAAGTGCCATACGTGATACACAATTGGGCGATCATGTCTTGAAAAAGACATGACTGACTGACTGAACAGAAGATTATCCTGCAGTCGGTTGCCATTGCTTACTACGTTAGACTGGCTGCCAGCCAAGGCTATATAACCCAGTTTGTCCTGTTATTTAACATAACTGGAAGGAACAGACAGATTAATAACTTTACCAAGGCTATGTGCACATAAGTGAATGCAATGAATTCAACTGGAATTCGAACTTGGCTCCCCAATTTCTCGTTCCGAGCCGATATCCACTGCACTACAATGCAGTAGATCCGTCCCCAACCTGTACCACTGGTATAGATCTGTTTCTATCTTATTTATACTGAAGGATTACGACCAAATCACATTGAAACATCGATTTCCGTATAATAGCTGAAGTACCTAATCGGAGAGATCCAATTCCAGTTGGGTTTGTCATATTCACACACGCAAAAAGCTTTGGAAATGGTACGAATCCAACACTTCTTCCCCAGCTATGGATTAATTAGTAAAAACTGTCCCACTAAATCATTATCCTTTACAAAAAATGAAATAAGATTCTTATAATATAGAAATATTTTAAATAACCTGCAAAGGGTTGATAAGCCATAGAAAATGAATGAATCAATTAAATTGAATGCAATAATAAAGGTGCTGCTACAGGTTTGGTGTCTCATGGATCAGGCTTACCTGTTGATTTTTTTAAAAAAATTAGCAAAGGAGTAACTTTTTACCTCTACCTAACACTACTACCCCAATGATCAAGCCACAAGCCTCCTACTACCATAAGAGAAATTACTACTAAGATTCATCAGGCTTAACCCCATTGTAGCCAACATTCCACCACCCCTTCCGTTACTATCTCCTGCCTTCGGCATTAGAATTTTATCATTCTTTGATAAAAAGGGGTTGACAATGCATATCTTAAACTGACATGTCAAAAATAGATATTCCCCCACCTCTAATTTTTTTCTGAACTTAGAGATAAAGAAATAAACACTATATGTTTAGAAAAATTATCTGCTGCCTAGATATATATATATATATATATATATATATATATATATATATATACACACATATATATATACACACACACATACATGTATATATGTAAAAAACATTAATCCTGAAAACTGACCTTGGTTATTTGGTGAGGTGACATGACAATTGATCTACAACTAAATTAGGAGAGTAGTGGGTGGTAGTAAAACAAACAAATTGCTAACACATATTCCAAGTGCATTTTACCTTAAAATGTCCTATGTGTCTAATACAAACTTAAAGTAAAAAAAAAATTTAAAAAAAAAAAGCCAATATAAACTAATCCATTTCAAATAAATTTCAGAATGTTCTGGTCTGGATTTTCTTTTATTATTGTTTTTTTTACATTTAAACATTGCAATATCTAAACTTATTTATAAATGGAACTGTGTGTGTGTGTCCGTTACCTATAGACTCCGAAACGCCTGAACCGATTTTCTTGAAAATTTACAGTTGCACTATATGCAAATGAGTGTTCTTAGCTAGGTTGTGTGTTGAGGTACACATGATAAATATCAAAAATAGAAAATAATTAGATTATAAAAGGAATGGCTCGATTTTAATCAAATTTGATTAACTCATACAAAAAGATGTCCATACATGGATATTTTCTTCCATTCTCCTTTCAAATTAGTCTAGAGTTCTTTGACGTTTGTTGGATTCTTTTCCTTAGCTCTCTAGTAACTTCCAAGCATTCTCAATAGGATTCATGTCTGGGCTTTGAGCAGGCCTCTCCATAACAGTAACATCCTCCTCAGAAAGAAATGTCTTAACAGACTTTGCTGTGTGATATGGTACGTTATGTTGCATAAATACAGCTGGTTGATTAATTGCAGTTCTCAAATTAGGTACAAATATTTATTCAATATCTTTGTATACAGATGTGTTAATTTTACTGTGTAGCCCAACAAGAGGTGTGGTAACAGCAGCTGAAATCATGCCAAACACATCACACTTCCTCCTCCAAATTTAATGCTACTTTTAGTGCACTGAGGCAAATGCTGTTGCTTAGGACTGCGTCCAACGAACTTACCATCACAACTGAACAGGTTCAACTTTGACTCATCACTGAAATGAACACAATCTCACTGTTCTCCTGTCCATATGAGGTGTTCAGTGGCAAATTTCAATCGGCTCATTTGATTCTTTTTTAGAGGCTTCGTAGAGGCTACTTGACTGTTCAGAATTATTTTATTAAATCTTCAGAAAATATTGTGCTTTCAATTTTTTAATGCCAAGGTTAGCATTAGCTCTTTTTTATTCTTTACCAATCCATCTTTCTTCCCCTGCAGTAGTTTTCCTCGTCCTGCCAGGTGGTTTCTTCGGTTCACATGACAGTTTCTTCAAGATTTATTAAAATACTATGAACACTTAGATTTTCCCACACTCTGAAATATCCCCAATCCACAGTTTATTTTAATGATGTAACTTGGCTATCAGTTTTCTCAGTTCCCATGGCGTCACAGATTTTTTTCACCATGTTTACAATACAAGAGCTAGTAAAAAGCCGGTGTAATTTAGTAAAATTACCCAATTTTAAATTCTTACCCTAAAAAATTTTCAATAACACAAAATAGAAATTTTATGGGCTTATTTAATTCTGATGTTTTTGATCATCTATTTTTTGAGAATGTTATATGATTATTCTTATAACAATCAAAATACGTTCATTGAACTTTATATTTTGGAATCATAATTTATTTTATATCCTTGATAAAATGTTCTTTAAACTTTAAAATCTGAAAATTTAGGGTCTAATCGATTAGAATACACTGAAAAAAAGTCAGAAAACATGAAAAGCAAAAAATTACAGGGAGTACCGGTCATACATGTCCACCGCATTTTCAAAGGGTTACCTGGATATTAAAGTTGACTAAAATACAACATATTCCAAGTATAACGAACAAGTAACGTAACAAAAAGTACGTAAAATTGAAAATTGTATTTTTCAATTTGAGAAAGTTTATATTTTTGAGAGGGTTTCTCAATGTAAAAGTGGTACTTTGGAAGATTTGAAAGTGTTTTTAAGAGAGTTGTGCAGTTAGTTCCCATAAAAGTATAAAATAGAGGCATTTAAAAACAGAAATAATAAATATACATTTACTATTATTCAAAAGACGAGGAAAGAGGTGCAAACTTCATCTCACCGCCCACAAACTGTTCTCCGACAGACAATACGGATTCCGCTTTGCCAGGTCCACGGCCGACCTGCTAACAACCGTAACGGAGTACATGCTACAGTCCCTTGATGAGTCTGACGAGGCTCGTGCTGTTGCTCTGGAAATCTCCAAGGCTTTCGACAGGGTTTGGCACTCTGGCCTCCTATGCAAACTACACGGTTATGGTATTACCGGTCGCCTGCTTGACCTAATCCAATCTTTCTTAAATAACCGCAAAATGAAGGTCGTTCTGAATGGGCGTGCCTCTTCGTCCTACAGCACGAATGCTGGTGTCCCACAGGGCTCTATCCTGGGCCCGACGCTCTTCCTTATTTTCATCAACGACCTCCCAGATGAAATCAAGTCCCAAATAAGCATCTACGCAGATGACACTACAATATACTCCCGCTCCAGTAAGAAACCTGTCGTGGCGGACAGACATAATCTCGCTGCTGACCTTGAGCGGGATCTACACTGTGGTGAACTGGGGCAAGAAGTGGCTTGTCAACTTCAATTCATCTAAGACCAAGCTGTTGTCTGTCAATCATTACAGGCAACCTCTTCTGCCTCCCATAAGCATGGACCAAGTGATTCTCCCTGAGAGTAATACACTACGCCTCCTCAGACTTACCCTGTCCTCAGACCTCAAATGGAACCACTATATTGAATCCATAGCAAAATCTACTGCTAAGAAGGTTGGGTCACTATGTCGATCCAGGATGTTTTTTTCCACCTGAATCCATCCTGCATATATACAAGTCAACCATCCGTCCGTGCATGGAGTACTGCTGCCATTTATGGTCAGGTGCCCCTGCCGTTCTCCTCAGTGTTCTTGACAAGCTCCAAAGGAGAGTCTGTAATGTGATAGGTACTGATCTGGCAACTCGACTGAAGCCACTTCCCCATCGTTGAAATGTGGCCTCCCTTTGTCTGTTCTATAAATACTTTCATGCATCTGCTCGGATGAGCTTAAGTCACTGATGCCTCCTCAACAGGTGTTTACTTGTGCAACCAGACTGGCAACTGGGTCCCACCCATTCACAGTCAGGTTAGCCAAATGCAGAGGACCATTCTACTCCTGCAGCTTCTCTCGCACTTCCCACCTGTGTATCTGTCATCGCACCTGCTTTCTCAGCTTTCTATTGTTCCTTTCTTACTAGTTTGTACTCCTCACTCTTTTCTAATTAATCTTTTTAATTATATGTAGCCCCTTGCACATCAGTGGCATTTCCGCCTTGCTCGGGGTGAAATGATTAAAAAAAAGAAGAAAAAAAAGAAAAACCCAGCAAGAGGTGAGCCTATCTGCTCATAAAAAACAAACTCAGTATTCCAACAATAGTGAGCAGCCATTTCGATGACTCCAGAAATGGGGGATTGATTCCAGATAAAATCAAAATCTCAAATGCTCATTTTCAAATCAGGTAAGCTCTCTCTCCACTAGGATGACCAGTGTCATAATAAGAAGTTGAACTTCAGGGATAACATTCACTGAACCTGTTAACTGCTGTTATAAAGTGAGTCGACCGTGGTTATCCACATTACTGGAGTAAAGTGTCGATGTGTTATACATGTAAAATACACTGAATCACAGCAATGCATACAAACAAGTCATTGATTGACACAACTTGACTTTAGCTGAGCTCACATGGAAAAAAAAAGAAAAAAAAGACAAATTTGGTAGTTTAGCATCCATTAGATCTTCGTCAAGCCACAACATTTGTCAGAATGAAAAAGTATTGCTTCTATTATAATTTCAAAATAGTCATAGTGTAGTGTCAAATAACTTTTTGAAGATGTTCTTTAAGATTTACTTTTTTAATTTAAAAAAATGTCAAGTTGGGAAATGCGATTAATACGCATGTGTTATTATAAATGGATAAAAAAAGAAATCAGCAACATGCAAATTAACAATGGCATAATGTTGACATGTAAATAAAACAAAATATCGATAGCTATTTGTATTCAATCGATTTGACATGG
Source organism: Ascarosepion bandense (assembly GCA_037127315.1). Classification (NCBI taxonomy): domain Eukaryota; kingdom Metazoa; phylum Mollusca; class Cephalopoda; order Sepiida; family Sepiidae; genus Ascarosepion; species Ascarosepion bandense. The sequence continues at coordinate 1,166,637 of JBBBDQ010001574.1, forward strand.
TATCTATTTAAAAAGGATCCGATTCTAAAAGCATAAAACAATATTTTTCATTCATGACAAATGTGGAGAGTAGAAGACGGTCTTGTTGCGGGTGAGGTATACTGATCCACAAACACATTAAATGACAGAAGATAACAAACAAAACAAAGACAAAAATATTGTTAAGTTCATCTTTTTGTTTTAGAAAATACATCAATAGAAATATAGGGTGCGAGGCGAAAAATAATTCTGCAAGCTCATGTAGAGTGCAACAAGGGTTTTGTCTTGAGGAAAAGAGTTGGTGTTAGCTGAATTGCGATGTGACAGTTTGGTTTGTATTTGATAAAGAAGACTGTTCCCATGTGTGCGACGGGACAGATTAATTGTTCCCAGGTGTGCTACGGGACAGTTTGGTTTGTATTTGATAAAGAAGACTGTTCCCAGGTGTGCTACGAGACAGTTTGGTTTGTATTTGATAAAGAAGACTGTTCCCAGGTGTGCTACAGGACAGTTTGGTTTGTATTTGATAAAGAAGACTGTTCCCAGGTGTGCTACAGGACAGTTTGGTTTGTATTTGATAAAGAAGACTGTTCCCAGGTGTGCTACGGGACAGTTTGGTTTGTATTTGATAAAGAAGACTGTTCCCAGGTGTGCTACGGGACAGTTTGGTTTGTATTTGATAAAGAAGACTGTTCCCAGGTGTGCTACATAACAGTTTGGATTGTATTTGATAAAGAAGACTGTTCCCATGTGTGCTACAGGACAGATTAATTGTTCCCATGTGTGCTACAGGACAGTTTGGTTTGTATTTGATAAAGAAGACTGTTCCCAGGTGTGCTACAGGACAGTTTGGTTTGTATTTGATAAAGAAGACTGTTCCCAGGTGTGCGACGGGACAAATTCATTGTTCCCATGTGTGCGACGACACAGTTTGGTTTGTATTCAATGAAGAAGACTGTTCCCAGGTGTGCGACGGGACAGTTTGGTTTGTATTTGATAAAGAAGACTGTTCCCATGTGTGCCACAGGACAGTTTGGTTAGTATTTGATAAAGCAGACTGTTCCCAGATGTGCCACAGGACAGTTTGGTTAGTATTTGATAAAGCAGACTGTTCCCATGTGTGCAACAGGACAGTTTGGTTTGTATTCAATGAAGAAGAATGTTCCCATCTGTTCCCCCCCACCCCATCAGTCACATTATTTACATATCACAATCATCACAGCCTGTCAGAAAATTAATTTATCACAGTCAAAACTATAACTTGACAGGTTACATATTTTACCTCATCAAATGAATTAACCCCCCCACCCCATCAGTCAGATACATTATTTACATATCACAATCATCACAGCCAAAAGCATAATTTCACCGGTCACACAAATTACCTCATCAAATAAATTAACCCCCCCATCAGTCAGTCGCATAATTTATATATCACAGTCATTTACATAATTTACACATCACGATCTCTTATCATAATCTCACAACTAGTCAGAGAATTGACTAATCACACTCCTAATATGCATACACAGGTCACATTTTACCTTATGAAATAAATTAAACACCCCACCACCACCACCATCAGTCCAATAAGTCATGTAGTCACAGCCAGTCAGAAAATTGACTTCATCAAAAAGATATTGATCGCACACACGGTGTAAAGCCTGAAATGTTTCCTGCTCAGAAGCTTCATCTTCAAATGAAAATAACTTCAAACAAAGTTTGTCAAAAGCAGCAATTTCTGAGAATTGCTCAACATCCAGGAAATTGAATCCATTTTTTATAGACTTGAAATTTGAACGATACCTCTCTGGAATTGTGATAAAGCTAGAGTGGCCAACGCTTTACAGTTCTACAGCCACTTTTGGCCATTGGGTTTAAGTGACCAAAATAAAGGAAGTGACAATGAGGAATTTTGTCAGTTCTAGCCAGATGGTACAAGGCAAAAGCGTGGATTCCAAATTGTACTTGAGGGAAAATTTTCATCATGATTGCTTCTTTTACACCTGTAAAAGAAAAAACAAATTAGAAAATAGCAAAATAATGCTAAAATAAAGGCAAAATTCTATAATAAATGCAGCATATATTAAGCAGACTGGTCCGTAAATAAATTCAGCCTTTCTTCCCATCATGTGTAAAACACACAAGTGCAGATCATTAATAAAAACAAAAAAGTCAAGATATACAATGCATTCAATTTTGACAGTCATCAAAATGTTAGAATTCATTGTTTGATAACAAATCAGTAAATACTAATGACTTCTAGATTATATATATTGAATGTGCACAAAGTTCCAAGTGTATATTTATTTAATAGTAAAAACAATTTTCTGCTTTAGGAGAAATGAGGAGGAGAAAGAACAATAAAACAAGGTGGTTCAGAAAAACATAGCAATTGGCATTGCATTTAAATTTTTGAAGATTGTGGTTGGCAAGGAAGCAAGGAATTGGAAAGGAGTTTCACAGATGAGAATTGTGAGAAATTAAACTATTAGACAAGAGCAAATGATAACTAGCTAGTTTAACAGTAGAAAGACGAGACTTAGTTGCCAATCTAGAAGCATGCTTAAATTTCTGCAGTCAAGCAGGTAAGCTTACAATGATTTCCATAAAACTATTTATGGAAAAGACAAGGTTAGGACTGATTAAATTAGAAACAATTCTTTGTATTTTCTTTACAGTCTTGAGATATTTAATAGGAACACTGGCTTCGATATGGCACTAATATTTAATGCATGGCCGAGGGTAGATTTATAATTATGAAAAAATGGATTCCAATCAAAATCACTTTCTGGCACAACAAAAGTGAACTTTTTTAGCAGTAGATGCAACAATATGATTTGGGGTAATCACTCCATGTCATTTAATACTTGGTTAGTGAAATTTAAATTGGACCAGTTTGCATAATTAAGCTACATTCATCAGCTGATGACTAAGTCAACAAAAAATTAATTTAAAAAGGGAAAAAAAAAATGACCCTGGGAGTGAATAAAAAGCTGTATGAGAAGAATTTTTTCTTCATGATGTTATGAACGTCAAAAGTTTATCTACTTTGCTATGAAAATTTATTGTCAATAGATTGATTTTCTTCCTTAAAATTAATAGAGTATAGTTTACAATGACAATTCATTAAAAACTGGTTTTTCTTTTTCATTAAAGTTAATACAGGGTTTAGTTTACAAGAAAAATTCATTGTAAAGTGTTTTTTATTTCATAAAATAAAAATAAGGTGATATTTTATCGTGAAAATTCATTGTAAATTGATTTTTTCATAAAACCTAATAGGAGGTATTGTCTGCTTTGAAAATTTGTTATAATTTGGTTTTTATTCATAAAGTTTAATAGAAAGTCTAGTTCATTATGAAAAGTAATTTCTTTTTTCATAAAAGTTAAGAGGGAATAGTTTGCTCTAAACAATTATTTAAAGTTGTTTTTTCATAACTGTTACGAGAGTATCTAGTTACCTATAAATATTTATGGTATATTGTTACTTTTCATTAAAGTGTGCTAACGAATATTAATACATATAAGAAACACCAGAAAAATAAAAGAACCAATAGAAGAGGGGAGAGGTTAAGTTGTTTTAGAATAAAAGAGGACAGTCCGATAAACTTTTTAAAAATAGTGATTCAAAAAATAATTTCATTCTTTTCTTAAGTCCTGAAAGTTTCATTAAAATCCAGCAATTATTTGATTTTTTTTTTTTAAGAATTTCTACATTTTTTTTTTTACACTGGGGAAAAGTGGGAGTTTTGTAATATTATATTTAACATAGTAAACTCTTGTAAAAATCTTGTCTCAAGTTTAGGACATTTTAACATCATGGCATACTTTTTTTTTTTCAGTGAATTAGTGGATGTGCGTATTATACAGTATGTTTTTGAATGAGTGCTTCTTGATTTATTAGTAATAAATTCTACAAAGTACTTGTGCTACTCGATTGGCATTTAGGTCCCACCCTTTCATTGTTAATTTAGTTACATGTAACTACCATTTCTACACTAACATTTTGTTTTCACACACTTCCCGCCTGTGAAACTCCCTTCTGTATATTTGCTTCCTTGATAGGCCACAGTTAAATGCCATATCTGATACAAACTTGGGTGATCATGTCTTGTAAAAGACATGACTGATTGGGCAAAAGATTATTACACAGTAGGTTGCCAGCCAAGGCTATAGAACCCAGTCTGTCCTATTTTTAACCCTTAACTGGAGAGAAGAGATGGATTAATATCTTTCCTAAGGGTATTTGTGCATATGTGAATGCAAGGAATTCAACTGGAATTTGAACTGTTCCCTGATTTCTTGTTCAGAGTTGGTAGCCACTGCACCACAACGCACAACCCTAATAGGTACAATCCCTAAAAGTTTAAATGCAACATTAATTGCCATCTCCTACCTCCCTAACCCTAAATCCCATCCACCTTTTATCCTTTCTAAAGAATCTACTGTTTTATTCTCTCACTGTAGCCCCATGCACACCAGTGGCTGTCCTGCTTTGCTTGAGGTTACATGATTACAAAATTTTTTTTATTCTTCAGAATTTCTTTCAATTCCTTCGAAGAGCCATTGTTGATGAACACTCGGTAAGAGTAATATTTTTAAACCATACCATAAGCACAATGAAATCCCTAGCTATTAGTTATTTTGTGTACTAATAATATGTATAACATTAGCTTCCACAGTGACCAAATCTTGAAGTGTAGTGAATCCAATGTAGAAAATAGGATTATACCCCCACCCCGGTAATTGTAGATCTAGAGATAACTATCTGGTTGAGGGTAAATGCAGATCTGCAAATATGACATCTCAAGCCACCATCCACCATAAAGGAAAGCTGTGTTTGTACAGGATTCATACTGATTTTTCATGCCCATTTTCAGGCACTCCTTCACTAACACTTGCAATAATTATCTTACTCTTCCATTTGGTCAAATTTTTTTAAAATTTGGCTGAGCAGTTACCATTTCCCTCTTAGCAACCATGACTAAAGGAAGAGTCAAGCCACATGCCTCCAACTACCATAAGTGAAATTACTACTGAGATTCCTCCAGGCTTAACCCTATAATAGCCAATATTCCCCCACCACTTCCTTTACAAACCAAGCCTCAGGCATTAGAATTTTCCCCTTATTTGATTTGTTGACAATGGTATTTGCCCTCTAAATTTTATCCAAAATCACAGACTATATATATATATATATATATATATATATATATATATATGCATATATGTGTGTGTAAGATATATACAAAAGTATATGGTTTATATAAGTATATTTGGTGTGCTGATGTATGTATATTTCTTGTTTTTATATAAAATGTGTATGTGGATGGTGTGTGTGCAATTAAAGTTGCACTTTATGTGAAAGGTGTATATATTTGTATATATGTTGGATTGTAAGTGGTGATTTTTTAAGCACAGCTTAGATAAATGTGTTTGTGTGTGTATATATATATATATATGTGTGTGTGTGTGTGTATGGATACGTATGTGTATATGAATGTGTGTGTATGTATATTTAAATATACATATATATTTTTGCCCATTTCAGCCCTAATATCCCCATTTTATTTTACTTCTATTAAAAGAAGTTTTTTTTGTTAAATTTTTAACAGAGATTATATTGTCTACTCTTCTCTCCTATTATCTTATTTCTGTGACATGTTTAATTTTTGATTCTTTAATACAGATCTAAGTAATCTATGTCTTCTAATATGGAGTTATAAATTTAATGTCTCATGTCTGGAGTACAAATTTTAAATAAGCTTTTTTCTTAAACCCCACTTTGTTTTTTTTTTTAAACTTCCTTGATATGGATGTTTTTGAGCTCCTTACAGGTATGTGAATTTTTGTAAAATATAATTTGAATGAATAAAGTTTGGTTTTTGACCATTGCTGATGAAGTGAGAACTTTTTCACTGAAGTAGCTATTTAACAGAATGTAAATTTTGTAATATATATCTCTCGTACGCATGTTTCTTCATCAGGAAATCATCTTGAGTGGAAGTGAATTTGCTTTTTCAGTATTGCCAACTACAAATGCTTGCTTAAAATGATTATACAATTCAACCAAATGGGACAGTAATGATTTTATTTTGTGAATTAGTATCAAAATTCTTTACACATGGTGGTTCAATATCCTGCAATGCAGGAAAATGAAATTGAAAAAAAAAAAAACAAA